>OX465278.1:145809613-146409613 GCA_949987645.1 Tachina grossa
AATTCGAATAACATACAAATTTGAAAGCATTTCTTTCGTTTCAAGATTGCTGTACGAACAAATTTTATTCGATTAATCGATTACTTGCTTTCGAATGAATGCATTTTTTTAACTAAAGCAGCCCATACACAATTCAATTCAATTTTCAATTGAGTCGGTTGTTGTCCAAATCAAAGCGTGTATGGCTTTGTCAATTGATTAGTTTGGCAGTTGTCGAGTTGGTTGAAGAAAAATCAAAAGATTTTGATTTTTCATGTTGACTAGTAAATCTTTCAATTCGATTGTGCTGTGTGTGTTCGAGTCTCTTGATTAGCTGTCAAAATTTATGTTTGTATCTTTATTTTGTATAGAAAAAGTTATGTATTTTTAAAATTGTATTTAATTTTATTGAATTCTAAATATAAAATATCTATATAATTAATAGGCAAACATGTTTTTTGTAATCCCTTTTACGCTGGTACCACTACACCGATTTTAAAAAGATTTATATGGTTTTAAAGGATTTCCTGTACAGATGTGCAGAATCTATATTTTATTGAAATCGGTTTAGTATTTTGCGAGCTATATGCGTTTAAAGTTGCTACTACTACATGCACACATATTACACACGCATTTATCAGATTACAAGTAAAAAAGAAACAAAAAATAAGTGTGTGTGTGTTTGTTGTATTTCTCTTGATCTAAAAATTTTTTTCTCTTATTTGTTGTTGTATGAAAGCCATAATACTTAAAGGAAGAGAATTGAATAAATTGAATTAGCTTGGTTGAAGGGATTTCGTTTATGTTTTTTTAATTTCATGTATTATTTAATTATGCTTGCATATGTATGTAAGTTTGTGTGTGGCTGTGTTTTAATGAATTTTTTTATGACGTTTAGACACATACATTTTCTTTGAATCTTAAATTATTTACATTTTGATTCTAGAATACGGACGAGTGTGTCGTCCGTTTGGTATATCTAGTAAAAATAAATGAATAAATACAATAGAAGTTTTAAATATTTAAATTTTTATTTGTGAAAAAAATATAAATTTGACATTTGAATGAAAATCTTTCAATTCAGTTTATGAAGTGTGTGGCCAAGAATCAATTCAATTGAAAGACTGAATTCACAATTGAATTGGAACGTGTATGGGGTGCTTAAGGATGAGAAACTAAAAATAACAAATAGATTCGAAAGCAGACCCCCAGTTCAATAATTTTGTAAAAAAAATAAGGGAAACATTTGATCTAGGTGGGCCATCCCTTGGAAACTTTCGCTAAGCTCAAGCATTAAGCAATTTAAAATTTATAACTTCAGTTATTTGAGACATAGTCACACTTATCGGGAATAAAAGGCGAACATTTTGTTCACACGAAATGTTGCTCATGATAAAAAAAATTAGAAATTAGTATACCGGCACAACAACAACGCCAAAATGAGCGATCACAATTTTAGGGGAAAGGGAAAACATTTCACGTGAATTTGTATTCCCGAAAAGGGTGAGTTTTTGAACTAAAAAAAACGAAGCCTAGAAAGTCGATTTTACATGAACTTTTGGAGTTATTCAAAAACAAATCTGTTTTCGAAAAAATTTTTTTACAACATATTGTTACCTGAAACGCAAAACACCCTGACCAAAATTTTTATAATTTTACAGAAGGAGAAAAAAAAACATGTTAAAATGGAAAATATTGAAGTATTTAATGCTACTTTTTTCAATATAATAATATAAATAAAAATGCTATTTTTGTTCGCGCAGATTTGGTATTTTTTTGTAGCAATTATATTGATGAAATACCACGGAATTTAGAGACAAAATGTCGATCTCCAATTTTTTTGTTAAATAGGCCATTTTGCGTTTTAGGTAACGATATATGAATATCTTGAAGCGATTTACTTCCAATTTGCAGCATTCTACGCAGATTTTTCAAGTTCAAAAATGTAGTTGAAGCGAGAAAATCGTTATAATAAGGACTTTTGGTGTTATTAAAATAAAAGAGTGGGTCTCGAAGGTGTTAGAACGGACCAGAGCTGATTAGATGTTTATTAAAAAAAATGTTTTTTCGAAAATTTATTTTTGCAAAATCTAACAAAACCAATCGGTTAAAAATTTTTAGGTGGAGCCAAACAGCCGTATCAAAAAAAAAAAAAAAAATATTTGAGCTTGAAGTGTACATTAAAACAAAATTTCCATAAAAATTTTGCCAAAAGAGCACTTGAAGTTCAAATTAATTTTTTTGGATACGACCAAAAGTTTTTAGAATACGTAATTAAAATTTCGCAGTGATTGGTTAAGAAATTCTTAAGTTAAGAGGCTAAGTCACCAACTTCCACTTTATGGGGTGAAAGTTAAAAATATGTATATTAATCGTGCTTTCGTGAGACAATTTTTTGCGTTGCCGTGCTTTTGAGCGCTTTCTCGCCTTATCAGGAGTAATTTTTATTTACTCTCAATTTACTGAGATTTACCCAAAAACTGCATGTATTTAGTATAATCCGGGGACTTAATTTATATGACCGCTTCCACTGGGTTCACACACAGCAATTTCAATTGAAGAACTTTTGAGCTTTTGTACCATTAAAAATTGTGTGGACCAAGACTTTGTAACATTAGGTATTTTCCTATAAAAATTAAAAAGGGATAGATAATTGAAAATTTCGGAAGTCAGCTGTTTTTCTTCTAAATTTTTACCTGAAAATTTGCAAATAGAAGAACGAGGATTAGGACTTAAGAATCCCAGAGATTTGCTATTCAGCATAGAGATTATAATTTCTTGCTTAATTTTTGCATTACGTTTATGTATTTAAATATGTAAGCAGCATGTGTGTATGTAAGTGTCAGTGAAATAAATAAGTTGACCTGATTTTTATTCATTCTATGTGAAATAAAATTCAAAATAATTCTTCCGGTCTTTTCAAACAATTATCTATATTTACATAAATACATGCATGCAGACATGCATATATGTATACATATCGTTACCTTAATATAGAAATGCTTTAACTCATTATTTTTTTGAAATCTAGATATTTGCATTTTTCGATTCATTAGATGTTCTTTTATCGAAATATACAAAAAAGTCGATTTAAAAAAATAGTGAGTTAGGCCCTTTCTATACTAAGGTAACGATATATACATATATACATACAGTTAGAAAGAATTAGAAAAAAAATTATGTAAATTTTAATGCAAAACTATTTGCATATGTTTATGTTCATTTGGTTTAGAGAACATTATTCAAAGAGTTTATCTTTCAAAGATTTAATATACATATAATAATATACATTTAAGATACATTTGAAATTAAATTTATTATAATAACAGAAATATGCCAAAAAAAAATTAAGATTCTTTTTTTTTGCTTTGTTAAATTTTTTAACTTTTTCTCAAAACTAGTTAAGCAGAAACTTACAATGAATCTTTTGTATTTTGTTGTTTATTATTATTTTTGTTTACTTAAAATATGTATAAAGAAACAAAGATATGTTTTAAAGGGTTGCATTTGTATACTCGTTTGTATAGCCAAAACAAATATACCATGGTATGTACCAAGGCGAATTCACATAAGGTGATCTTAATTCGCCAGCTGACATAAATTTCCTGCTGTCAAATGAACCAAAACGTTAAGAAATATTTTGACAGCAGGAAATTTTACACTAACAAATATACAAGGCGAATACGCAGAGTTGCAAATCAAGACCACCTTATATCAATTCGCCTTGGTATGTACCATATAATTTTAGTGTGAGCGACAGAACTAGTATAAGAGTTATTGTGTGTGCATGCTTTTCCAAATTAAAATACAATTGAGGTAGTTTAGACGAGAACAATTTTTAAGCCGCACAATTTTTGTTCTTTTCCAAATTACACGAGACTAATTCATCTGGCACAAAATGTATGTGTGTGTGTTAGTGTTTTTCGTATTTATTTAACACTTGCTGTTTTTAATTTGTGTGTGTATTGGTTTTATGCTGCTAATGCAGGGTTGTAGCTGGTTGAAAAGTTATGCCAACCGCAAAACCACTCTCTTTGCCTCTCTCACCTACAAACTGGCATGTTATGCCAGCACAATTATGCCCGTGTAAATCAGCGCATTGAAAACAAATAACAATTGCTTATTGTATTGCTGCTGAGCAACTGTTTGATCTGTTTTTGCTCAAAAAATACAAATTGTTATACAAATATATGAAAAAACCACTATTGAAACAAATACATGATGTGCAGATGTATGTGCGGACGTTCGTTATGTTATTTTGTGGCGCAGCCAAAGTATAGAGAGAGAAAGAGACAATTTTGCTCTGAGAGTAATTACAAATGTATGTGTTTCATGTACATGTATCATTTATTTACATATGTATGTGCAATTTTGCTTTCATTCATTCATTCATCAGCCAATTACATTTTTTCTCAACACATCATAAGGCACTTATGGTAAAAGCAGTTTTATGTATCTTATTTGCCTTAGAAAAACAAAAAGAAAAAAAATAAATGTGTTGTTTTCATTTGCTCATTGCCCAACCATACAATAATTGCTTAAAAAATCAACATTTACAACTAGTAACAGAAAACGATAAATAACATATTTGTTCATACCAGAACCAAAAAACACGCAAAACTAGTGCAAACAGATGTATCTGTGCAATGCTATAATATGATTACTTATTTTTTTTTATTTTACAGCCACATCTACATATTTATTTGAGAAATATTTTGAAGACTGTGAGCTACCGCCAGGTTCTGAGAATAATTTTTTTATTACATTATTGTTATTATACTCGTAGCTTAAAGTTGGAAAATTCTATGTTTTAAGTCTATTGGCTTGAAGAAAATAATTGTTGCCAGATGCAAATTTAACACGTTGCACATTGGGATGTGACTTCATACATTTTTGTGCAAAAACTATGAGCAGTGGTCTTAGATCATTGAAAGTAGGCAATGAGCATTATATTAACAAAATGAAGAAAAAATGGAATTTCATCAACGTCGGTCACGCCCACCGCCCATTCAATACAAATCGATTTTTTTGCATAAAATGTTTCCAAATTTGGTACAAACACGTCGAGTTTCATCAAAATTTCAATGTTTCTTGAAGCTTTATTGCTTTTTTGCTAGAAAACATTAACCCTATATGTTTCGGAAATTTCCGAAAATTACTTTTTTTTTATTGAAAGAAGATTTTAACAGCTGTTCAAATGTTAGTATTGAAACATAACATGACTTTTGTAAAATAATACAAGGTGACCATACGTCCTCTTATTTAGAGGAAAATCATCTTTTTTTCTATAAAAATTGTATGCTCTTTTTGTCATGTTTTTTATTATCAGTCATCTTTTGTCAACGTCAGAGAGTATATTTCTCATAAGAAATGTCAAACAATAAGCAATACACCTACACAATCCGAATTTGACATTTGGTTTGGTACAATGACATTAGTCATCTGGTGTAGTGCTGCCACCTAATAAATGAGCCTTTGTACAGGGCACAGTGGGGACTTTTGCAAAATAAATGGCAATAAATCTGGAACTTCTAAACTACTAATTGGATTTATATTAAACTTCGAACATCCGTAGAGGAAGACATAGGCTTTATAACACATATCTTGGCAGTTTCCTGGCTTAAGCTGGACAGGAGTTACAGTGGGCCTAAGTTGACCACAGGGGACTAAAAAAAATTTTGAGGCTTGCAACTTTTAAAAAAATTATCCGATTTTTATGGGATGAAACGTTAAAGTTTTTAAGAAATAATGTCCTTAGATGTGTTTTCGTATCTCTTATAACTGAGAAGATATTTGAATTTAAACAAAAAAAATTTTTTTCCTTGACTTTTTTATTTCACCTATAACTTTTTAGTATATTGTTGCATTTTAAATTAAAAGGCAGCATTAAATTTTGTACAAAATTTTAAATAAAAATAAGTTTAAAAAAAAACTTTTTAATATCTGCATTCGTGAAATCGGGAAAATGCTAAGAATTCAACATTTTTAAATTTTCCTGAAAAAGGCATGTTCTTTTAAGAAAAAGTATCTTTATAATTTTCAATTTTTTGAAAAACTTTGTTTAACACATGTACTTTTAAACTACATAGCGCTAAAGACAATCTATTTAGAATGTGCTAATAGCCAATTATTTTGTATTTTGGGCATGCACCCTACATACAGTAGCGTCCGAAAATCGCATGCAGGGCTTTGATATTGTTTAGACTTTTCCCAGTTTTTATGTTTTGCTACAGCGTCAAAAGCGTCGGGGGCCCTTAAAATGTTTAATTTTTGTTATTGAACTAATTTTACATGCAAAAGTACATGTGAGTAATTTTTTTTTTTTTTTTTTTTTTGTAAATTATTAGACATTGAATTCAAATAAATTTTTTAGTCTTTGTGTTGGTGTCACCTTTTTCTTTTTTCGAATTCTGGTCACCAGTCACAAAATACCATTGTACGCGGCCTTCAAATCTTTCCTTTCTGTGAGCACAATTGGCGTAATACACCAAACCCCAAATCGAAGTGTACATTTGCCAATGAAATTTTTAGCCAGAAGCATGAAAATTCAGGTCAATTTCTGCAATGCGGCAGTACTTTTGATAGGAAAACGTATACGCATTGGCAAAATCTTTAATGTCATTTTCCGTATAGGTTAGCCCATAATAGTGTCCTGCACAAGACTATTTATAAGACCTTTCAAGACATGAGAGATTTTTTCAAATGCTTTACTACAGCGAAATATTCTAAAAGAATCGCTAAGCAACACTGTTGGCAAGTAATTTTTTCCGGTGGTTTGTCTTGCCAACAGTGTTGTTTAGCGATTCTTTTAGAATATTTCGCTGTAGTAAAGCATTTGAAAAAATCTCTCATGTCTTGAAAGGTCTTATAAATACTCTTGTGCAGGACACTAGTCCATAAATAACGCTGGAGTGAGATTTCAAGGGCAACTTTAAGAAAGAAAATTAATTTTTGTTGCTATTACCAAAATTGCGTTTACGGTTTCCATCCTCACTTAAGGCTGGTATTCGCTATCCCACATAATCCTAAGATTTATAATACATATGTATGCATAACGTAAATTTACCGACTTTGCTATACAGTAATATTTTTTAACGATATTCGCTATCGGTTGAAGTAAACAAACTAAAATTATAAGCTCAAATCCACTTAGTTTTTGTCTAATTCTTCTTTGTGCTTTTCGCATATTTTAACATTTTGTAAGCAGAGATGCCACATGATATACAATTAAATGGTGAGTAAAACACAGATGTACACTATCGTAAAAAAAGAATTTACAGAATCATGTTCTCGTTACCGCAAACGAATAAATATGTATATCGATAAATATTACGATTTTCGGTTCGCAAAAAGTTACTGAATCCAGTTACTTGACTTTGTCTTTTAATTTCAGCGCGTCTAAAATATTGTCTATTTATATCAATTTGTGTCTTTATTTTCTTTGAGTGTAGTTGTTTTCTTTTTCCAAAACTATCTGCCTTCATGATATCTTGGGAAAGTATTTGTGGGGTCATTAATCTTTAACGTTTAAACAATGATTTAAATATGTATGTATGTATGTATGTATGTATGTATGTATGTATGTGCATACATATTAACACAATTAATATTTATGTAAAAAATGAAAACAATAAAAACAACAGTTAAAGCTAGAGCTGGCAAAAAGGTGGTAAAAACTAATTAATATCTGGATTGAATACATTTAACTAACAATGAATGAATGAATGAAAAAAACTTTTACTTAAAAAATTCTAAATATGGGAAAACTTAAGGCCAAACCCACGACGTCGACAACGTTCGACTTGTCGCACACTAACATTCAAAACAAAAAGAAATTTTAATATTTTGTTGTTGTTTCAAATGTAATTGTGCGACAAGTCGAACGTTGTAGATATCGTGGGCCAGGCTCTTAAGCTCATATAAACAGTGTATGGAAAAAGTATGTTGCATATGATACGAGTATGAAGAAAAATTTATTAGAAAAATTCCAATTTTTTTTAATAAAATTGTTAATGAAGTCTTGAAAATATTTAGGATTTGATCATGCTAAAGTTCGTATCGCAAAACTAAACTAAAATTAATAGCAATGGGACTGTGGCAAAAATTAAATAAATATGCTTAATGGTAACACACCAAAAAAGTTTGGCTTAAGTAGAACAAAAATAAGCAAATTAACTAACATGTGCCTAATTAGTAAAAAAAAAACAAACGACAATGGCAAGACTGATGTAAATTTGGAGATGGTAAAATTGAGCTTTCATTACAAAAAAAAAAACTTTCAGCAAGTTGAAATACGAATCAAAACAATTCACATATTCCATTTGCAAAAAAGTTGCGTATATAAAGTAGTGCTGGGATACTATCGATATTTTCTACTATGCATATATATTAATAGTTCAGATTTCACTATCGATACTATCGATATTACTATCGACTGAATGTTTGTACCTGAGAAAGAAAAATATAATTAATTTTTTATCAGGTTACAGATAGTTGTTTGGAAGACTATTTGTCTTATGTTTATTTTAATATGTATGTATGTATGTATGTATGTGTGTATCTATGTATGCATGTATCTACGAACGTTATTTTAGGTGACAGTTTTTGAAAAATTTTGCTGTCAGTTAAAAAAATTTTATAAGACCTCAGGTTTTCGAAACTGCATAATATCGATTACGATATTTTTTCTATCAATATTTTCAATATTTTAAAACTATCGATAGTATTGATATTACTATCGATATTATCCCAGCACTAATATAAAGCAGAAATCTACATCAACTAACACCACACACAGTGGACTAAGCTCAAAGAACACTGACGATGAAGGTGTAGTGGTCTTCGAAAACAGCTGGTTGTTCCGTTCTACTAAGTGTTTGTCAGAATATTTACAATTAATTCTGGTATTATTTGTTCATTAATAATTGCCACATATAATTTGGCTATAAATATAGAAACAAATGAATTTCGAATAATAATAACTAAAATTAACTAAGTTTTGAAAATATTTTAGTGCCTCGTATGGGCTTAAAATAAAAAACAAATACCCTGTAATATTTCTAAACTTATTTATACCGGTGGGTATAAGGTAAGAACGCACTGAGCGAAGCATCAATTTTTATGGAGCGTATCGCAATTGAGACTGGTATTCACTATGCCACATAGTTGTTCGACTTTTGAGAAAATGCCACCTTGAGCTAATTAGTTGTTATTGTCTTTTAAAATTTTTCATAAGCTCTATTAGATTACATTTTCTCAAAAGTTAAACGATTATGTAGGATAGTGAATCCCAACCTTTAGCGATAACTGAATTACGCAAGAAAGTTGGCCATATAAAGCATTAAACACATTCACCACAGCAAGCTACCGACTACCAAATGTCAAGGATAGAAGACACATGTTTATATGAGAATGATTCTTTTGAAGACAGCAATGCAACATGGCGACAGGTTGTTGTATATGCTGATTTTGTAGTTGTAGTCCAATTAAACTAATTTCTATTTCTTTGGCTACAATGAGAAAATTCAGTATTGCCAGTACAATACAAAATGTTGAATGAAAGATTTTGTACAATTATTTCATATTATCTAACAGAAATAATATCCAAAAATTGATGTAAGAAATAAATTGATTCATTTTTGTACTTTTACGTGAAATAAGTATATTTTAAAAGAGTAATTAATTTTTATAAATGCAAAATGTATAAAAGTGGAAATACTCTGAAATATGTATTTGTACTTGAATATCAACTGTAGATGGCGCTGCCGGCGTTCAACCAATGCAAGTCTTAGTTTTGAGCATAGTTTTTTTTATGCGTGTGTGCTTTTTTATGAAGATGAGTACGCGTTTCTTTTTCGCTCGTCTCTCTTCCCGTCAAACTAATCAGCTTAGCAATAAGACTTGTATAGAGCGAACGGAGACTTTAGGATTCGTGTGAATTAATTCAAATATTTTTTCGCGTTGCTTAGTTAAATTACCGTCGCGTAATACCGCGACAGAGTCACGTCGCTTAGTGCAGTTTTACCTCACCTATAAATAATTCACAATGTGGTACTTCTATTTGTGAATTTCTTTTGTTAACAACAAAAAAATATACTAAATTGTTACGCTTCAAAGCGAAAAGCTACATACATATTAGAGGCCTGCGTAAACAGTCATGAAATGTAAATACGTCTTATTTTTTTAAATGTATTCTAGTGTCATGTATTGTACTAAAAAAATCATAAATGCTGTCGTATAATAAGCGAAGCAAGATGGATGCATTGGTGTTCATGTATATGAGTGTTAACAAGCGATGTCGCGAAGATTTCTTGTTCATACATACAACGTGTGTGCGTATGTACATTCATGACGTTTATATACGCGCCCATGCGTATGAAAAAGCAAGCATCAAAAATTCTTCAGTAACGAAGTATTTTCTTCTTTACTCTTATACCTGTAACAACTGAAACAAATGTCTTGCCCTTTTTGTTGTTTAGCGTTTGTTTTAGAAGATTTCGCTGTAGTAAAGCATTTGAAAAATCCCTCATGTCTTAAAAGTTCTTGTAAGTGGTCTTGTGCAAGACTTTAATACATATCGATCGTTTATTGCTGTATAGACTTATCTCAAAATATGCGTTTTTGGAGTTAATAATACAAAAAATATCATTGTCATATTTAATTGTAATTGTGTAAGAATTTCATATAATAGGCTTGTACACTCACCTCTTTAGAAAATAAAATATTTTTATATCTTCATTAAGTTGTACGTAAATTAAAAACTTAAAACGTATTTTCTGTAAAAATGGCTTTTTAGAGTTACGCCTTTGTTGCAATAAACAAAGCAGCGATATGTATGTACATTCACAATCATATCATCAACAGCAACATCATTGTCATCGTAGTGGCAATCATCATCACCAACATCGCCCAATACCATCATTGCAAATAAAAAAAAAAAACAAAACAATGAACGAACGTGCTTTAAATTAGACATTCTTTTTTTTGCGCTTATTGTTCGTTCACACAGTTAAAAGTTATTAAATTAAAAAAAAAAAAAATACATATAATAATAATTTGATCGTTAAAATATTTTATAGCGAAAAATGAGCCATTGAAATGTGCTGAATTATAACATTAGATCGTTGACCTATTTCATAGAGGTTTAAAATAAACAAAGGAGCAGATACTTAAAAGAATGCATTGTTATATCATGCACGCATTCATGCATAATCATTTGTTAAACAATGGCATAAATATTAAGTATGTATGGTCTAAGCACTGGCGTAAACGTTAACGGTCTAATTCATAAAAAATATTAAATGTTTATTACAGGTTTATTTGACAAACTTCCCATAGAAATACGTTAAATAAGCGCTTAATAAACCTGAAATATTTTTTATGAATAAGGCAGTAAGTATATTATTGTATGACTTCTGCACTGTGGCAATAACATAAACTCGTCAAACAGTGCAGAGTATTTGCACTTAAGCGGAAATGTACAATCACTATTTGTATTTTGATTTCGTAGCGCATTTTTAAACTTTTGTGTGTCAGCGAACTTCTCCTTCATGAAAAAGAATCACGAGGAAACAGCTGTTCTTTTTTGACAACCAGAGTTGGAAACAATCAAATAATCAGCTGTCAAAAAAACTTTTTTAATTTTCATCAACCATTACCGACATCGCGAACATATAGCCCAAAAATACGACAGCACGCACACAACTATGTAATTGATGAGTTTATTTGATCGTCTCCGGAGCGCTTTTTTTTAAGAGAAGTAACATTCAGGCAGAAGGTGGCGTTGGCTGAAGTAGTTAGCACGTTGACTTCCGAACTAAAGGTCCTGGGTTTGAGCCCTTTGTCTCTTTGTGTCAGTTGTAGACATAGACACTGGTCACTGAACTACACCGGCTTCAGCGGATACTAATGCTAATGTAGCATCAGAGCGCCCTTGTTCGTCGGTATTGTGTAGCAGAATCATAACCAATAAAATGACTTCTTAACACAGCTTCAAAAATTTAATACACCTCATTGACACCAGAAGCGCAGCAACAGTTCATTATTAAAAACGTGGAGAAAAACAGAGTTGTAAAAGAATGAAGCTTTCCTCTATCTCTTCCTTCACCACCTGTCTTCTCTATCACTATCTTCCCTTCAACTCACTGGTATCACAAAGGAATCATTGTACTGGACCCAAGTGAGCTGGACTGTAAATTTCATAATTCCTTACCAGCAGCCTGCTCACCTAGCCTAACTTAACGCCAAGGCAATGAATGCCTACTACTTGATATTACTAGGTAATACAATTTTGGACATGTCTCATTTTAGGTAGCGAAATTTGTCGTGCAGACGGTCCTACTTTATTGACGAGAGGGGAAGGAGGAAGATATAGGGAAACACATATTCATGTGATTAAAGTTCGTTCCGAAGAAATTCATACGCTTACTTTTAGGCAAAACAATAGCCCAATTCACAATCTTATGAAAATGGTCTTGCATCGTAGCATGTGCAAAATGGTATAGTATATTGATACCCATCGGTGGTGAGTATCAATATACTATAACATTTTGCACATGCTACGATGCAAGACCATTTGCACAAGACTGTGAATTGGAATAATGTTGTCGTGTGAATGCAAACGAAAGTTTAAACAAGGAAATAAAAAATTAATGCTGTATAATAAATTTTCATGAACCGCATAAGGCTGAAACTTATTGAACTACCCTCGTATAGTATTATGCATAATATAATACATTTTGCATAAACCGTATAAGCCAGAAAAACTCTCTCACACCAAACACGCTGGCTGCATACAACAAACTCACACACTGCTGCGGTATTAAATATAGTATCTGCATGCCACCATCATTGTTGCTCGTTTTTTTCTCTTCCTTTTGTTGTTGTTGTTGTTGTTGTTGTTGTTGTTGCAAATGTTTTAAATAATTTTAATAGTGTCACTTTCAGCATTAGAAAACCGTTACACAGACAGTTAAAGTCAAAATTTTCGAATACAACAGCAGTTATACTCGTAACAGAAAAGAAAACAACAACAACACAATATTAAACGTGTTGCTGCAATAAATTGTTTGTGAAAATGTTTAAGTAGGTAGAGAGACATGAATGCAGCAAAGCCGAGCTGACTAGAATGCAATGTAATAGAGTAGAGTAGTATAGTAGTGTTTTATGGATTTAAGTGTAAGTGCATAAAATTTAAATAGGCTTTCAGTGGACTAGAATACGGGTAAAAACAAACAGTCATACACAACACGTAGTTATAAAAAGAAATAAACTTTACAAAGTTTAGTTACAAAAGATATACATTCATATGTACATTAGTACATATGTATGTATGTATGTACATACAAACGTACACACATACATATGTATATACACATGTCCACAGCGATGCCAATTTAGCGCGTTTCCCGCTAGATTTAGCGCGTTTTAACTATGCCAAACGCGCTTTTTTCCGTCTTAGCGCGTTTAATAAACTAAACTTGTTACAAAGTTTTAGAAATAAATTAAAAGTAAAAACTAAGCATTACGATTATTTGGAAAGCGATTCTGATTCTGTATTAAATGATTTTACTTAATTAAAACATAATGTCAAGGCAGCAAAATCTGAAAAATTAATTGTATATACGAGTACTAATACATACATATGTACATCGACTTTTATTGAAATTTAATTTAGCGCGTAGAAAACAGCGCGTTTTTGATATAAATATTTGGCAATGCTGTAACTTAGCGCGTTCTAGCGCGTTTTGAGAAGGGTAGTAGCGCGTTTGGGTTATAAATAGTTGGCATCGCTGCATGTCCATGAAGACATATGAAAACGGGTTAGCATGAGGTATAGAAAGAGTATTTGTATGTAAATTCATTTCCGATAAGTACACTGAAAAAAAATATTGAAAAAATTTTTTTCAATTAATGACTACACCAGTTGTAAGTTAGGAGTTGCATTCGATTTTCATTGTACGCTATGGAACGGCGATTTATCGAATGTCAAATTCATATTATGAACAGGCAGCGCCATGGAAAATTTCGTTGAGCAACGAATTTTCTATCGAACAGAATTTTGCTCTGTGCCAGTTTATAATAAATTTCAAAATTATAAATCATTGGGGGATTCAAACGGTAGTCTTTTAAGTGTCACAGAGTCATAATGTTTTAAATTATTTTAACATACATATGTATGTAATTGTTTTTGCTTTTGTTTTTTTTTTTCTTCTTTCAAACAAACATTTTAAAACATGACATGACACTTAAGACTACGGTTTGAATCCCCCAAATAGTTTTTATATGCGATATTAAAAATCTAACATTCGATTTCCTATACGACAACTTCATATTAAATTGTTTGGGTTAAAAAAGTTCAACCAAGACGAGAAATTTTACATGCAATTGTGAATATGTATATAAGTTTATATTTAAATATTTTTTGTTTGTTTAATTTTTGTTAGATAACTTTGTTTTAGATCGCATGAGCAATTGATTTAATTATGAAATTATGCAATAAAAGCCAATTTAACAGCCTATTTATGGAATAAAATTTAACGATTTTACCTTACTTTTTTAAAACAATTTTTCCTTTTTTTTGTAAAAAATCGTTGTTTTAAATTTATGTAAGGAGATTTGTGTTGAAAGAAGTGTCAATTCAGAGCAATTAAAAAATTTCAATATTATTTTTTTCGTTTTGTCGCATTCCGCGCACGCTATGAATTTGATTTTTTAAAATTAAATGAAAATTAATTATAAGAGCTCCGAATAAAATTTACAGATATTTACAGTAACGTAATCATGATTTTTATAGATAAAATGTCCGTTAGCAAACATTTTTGTGGAATCGGTAGTTTTTATTGGGCCAAATGGGGGAGTTTTGATGTGTAAACATCTATACGCTAGGGGATAAAAATCTTTTGACTTTGATTTCTTTGCTGAGATTTCTTTGCTTTTTGCTTTTGATTTGCATAGTCAAATCGGTGTGAGCTATGTATGAGTGTTTGAAAGAAGCAATACCAAGCAGAGAAACAAGTCGACCGGCTCGAAGCCGACCATGGGTGACCAAGATAAATTTAAGGTTGTGTAAGTGAGCGAAAAAGATAAACACACAGGCAGAAACAATTAATAAAAGTTATTCTTATATGTTTTTTTTTATGATAGAATTTTTTTTCTAGAAAACCGTTTCAACAAAAAGTAATAAATAAACATTATTATTTACTTAAAATCTGAGTTTAAAACTACTAAAAACCAATTTGTAAGAGAAAATAATTTTTAATTTTCACGTAAGCAAAAGCATTTTTTAACATAAACAGCATACACAATAAATTTCTCGCAGTGCGTTTGAGAAAAATGAGTAAAAAGATAAGCAAAAATTTATCTCAGATAAGACTAAATGAAAGAGAATAAGAATACGTGTGAATTCGATTTGCAAAAATTTGCTACATGATGTTCACCCATGGTGTAGACATTTGGCCACTACAACAACAAATACATGAGAGTTAAAAACTAAAGGGTGTTCCAAAGCAAGCAACGAAAAATTTTAAAATCCCATGTAATATACATACAATTGTATGTACATATATACACTTGAAATTTTAAAAGTTAGTGTATCTTTATACAGACTACAACAATTAACACTAAATTTAAAAAATTTAAATCAATGGGTGTTCCATCAGTTAATGCAATTTTGACTTTGTAATTTTAACAACTTGGAAACCGTAAGAGCAAAACTCTTGAAATTTTCAAAAACGGTGCAACTAAAAAATCAAAAATATATAAAATCGCCAAATATAAAAAAATAGCTAGAAACAAAAAAAAATCGCCAAAACGAAAAAAGCACCAAATTAAAAAAAATCTCTAGGACTAAAATAAATCGCGAAAGACCGGAAAAATCGCCAAAATTAAAAAAATCCTTAAACAAAAAAATCGCTAATATGAAAAAATCGCTAAAATGAAAAAATCGCCTAAATAAAAAAAAAACCCAAAAACTGAAAAAATCGCCAAAATAAAAAAACCCCAAAAAACAGAAAAAAATCGCCAAAATGAAAAAAATCGCGAAAATTAAAAAAACCCAAAAAGAGAAAAAAAACGTCAAAACGAGAAAAAAGCGATAAAAGCGTTTAAATTGAAAAAAAACTTAAAAAAAGAAGAAAGCTAAATCAAAAAAATGCTCAAAACCGAATGTGCGCGAGTCAAAGTCGCACTTTACTGAATTTATTTTAATTGCAATGCGTACACAACAACAAGAACAGCAAGAACTAAACGATGAACAACAGGAATTAAAAATTAAAAAGTAAAAGTAAAGGCATTTACCATAGATGAGCACAGCAGTACCACTAAAGTTTCAGTAAAAACAATAAAAAATGTTTAACAAGTAAATTTTTACTGATTACTAAAAATTTTTTCTACAATTTTTATAAAAAATGCCTAAATGATTTGTTATATGATGAGGTGCATTGAATTTTCAGTAATCAGTAATGCCCGTATTCATAATGAAATTCTACCAAGTGGCTAAATGTTTTTCATACAAAAGTTTCAAAATTTTAATGAAAAAACTTTGCCACTTGCTACAATTTTATTATGATTACGGCCCTACGATTTTACTGGTAATGCAAATTAAATTTCATTAGCAGTAAAAATTTACTGAAATATTTAGTGATCAGTAAATTTACTGCTTACTGCAATTTTGAATGCAGTACATATACATATACTGCAGTGTGCCCATTTACTAACCAAATAGGTTTAATAAAACAAACAAAAACCAACAAATTCATATGTATTTACAATATTGAAAGTTTTGATACTTTTAATTAATTAATTTAAAAAAAGATACTAAAAGCATAAGTACTTCCAACTTAAAAAAAAATTTCATTACTAGATGTTTTAACATGTCCTCTGTGATCGGACTCACATTGCTTTTTTTTAAGATAATTTATTTTTTTTTAAGTTTTAAGTTTGCAAGTTATGTAGAAAATATATTAGTAAATCAAACCCAAAATCGCAAAAAAATGATATATGCGGTTGTTGCACAGCAACCACAAAACTTCATTTTGAAACTTTGACATAAATAGAATAAATAGACTTCTTAAAATAAAAACTTCCATTTGTTAAGAACATACTCCTTGCTACATATACAATTTCTTATAAATGAATTACATTTGCAGAAAATAGTTCATTGTCTAGACTCTAGAGTTACAAATTTAGCTGAAGGCAAACAAAACTATTTCAAATTTATTTGCTCTAAAAAATGCTAAACCTAATTTGGCATTTTCTTTCTTTTCTTTTTTTTTTTTGTACTTAAATTAAAGAGAATTTTTCGCTAGCAATTTTGTTCGTACATGTTAAAATGGTTGACACTTTAAATAAATTAATCACAGAATGGGTCAGAGTGTGTCAGTGTGCTGGTGCTTCTAAGTCTGTGGAAGTTTTTGCATAGTAAAAAAAAAGTGTTTTATTTATTTAAATTTAGTTTTGGGGACTTTTTCTTTCGTTAATTTATACGTAGAACGGCAAACAGAATGATTTTATAAATACATAATAATAAAAATAAAATGAAGTAGGTACATACTAATAAAAAAAGTCATTAGGAAGTACAAAAATGTGTCTAGCTAGGATTTAAAAATGAAATAAAAATAATTCTGCCAAAAAAACCGACCGACTTCAATGTAAAGATGTGATAGAATATTTTCAAAAAAATTTATGGGACGAAACTGAAAGTAAACTCTTAAAAAAAAATTAAAATCATATGTTTGAAGAGAAATAAGTGAAATAGGTATAAAATTAAATTTTAATGGGCGTACTTCCGGCCATTTTTTTAAATTGTGGGTTAAAGATTGTGAGTTTTTCAGAGCTCAGGTTTGTGTTAAGTTTTGTAAAAATCGATGAATTAGCACCACTTAAAATAAAATATTAGATTTCAATGGGCGTAACTCCACCCATTTTTTTAAATAGAAGATTGGAGCTCAAGATGTGTGTTAAGTTTAGTAAAAATCGGTTAAGCAGAAGAACGTGAAATATAATAACAAATTTTCAACTTTAAAAGTGTGTAATTGGTAGAACCAAAGGTGTTTGTAGAATATCTTAAAATCAATTTTAAAAAAATTTGTAGGCGTGTCCCCGTCCAATTTTTTTACAATGGGACCAATGCCTCTTAGACAAAAAAAATTTTTTTTTCAATCGGTCTAAAATGTGCGAATACGAATATAATATATGCAATTTATAGACATTAAATTGGGGTTCTATTTACGTCTGCAATATGAAATACTAAAAAAATTTTATGAAAAAGAACTTCATACTCCTGTTGGCGTACTTTAAAGTTAATAAAAACTACCCAAAATTTTAATGATCGTCAGTAAATAATATTTGAAAATGATACAAAGCACAAATTTCTATAAAAAATTTAATGGATTCGTACAAACTAATGTTTGTATCTATTTATTTAAATTTAGTTTAGGATTTATGCATTTATTTATTTAATTTTTTGGAAGAATATTCGCATTCGCCAGAATTTGACGAATACGAATGCTTCGTATTCGCATTAAAAATGATCGAATATTCGGCAATTCGAATACGAATACGAATATTCGTGCATCACTAGTACCGAGTTATGAAGGAACAAGGTCAAAAAAAATATAGACGAATTGATAACCTCCTCCTTTTTTTAAGTCGCTTAAAAATTAAAATGCTAGAAGAAATTATATATTTATTGACTCTTTTTCATGAAATTTATTCCATGAAACTTTTTTCTGTACAATGTTATGATATAAATCTTTAAAGGATTTTTCCATGGTGCAATTATACCAGGTGAATGCGTAAAGGAATTGTTTTACAAAAATATAACAGCTATAGCGATTATTTGTTTGTGTAAGGAGCCAAATAGTTATAACGCAGAACATAAACAAAGTTTTCAAATTTGTCAGACATCAAATCGAAGGAAAAAATATTTATCAGAAGAAATAGCACTAATAATACACTTTCGTTAGTATTTTTTGTCACTTTATGTCTATTTTCACCCCATTTTTCTCTTTTCTCCCTTTAAAATTTTTTCCTTGTCAATGTCATGACATGAGTCTCCATAAATTTTTTTGACCTTTTTTCTCGACCTACTCTTGTATTAAACAAAAATTTCTGTCTTCTCACCCTACAAGGAGCATAAGGCTTCTTTTTCACAGAATTTATGTTTTTATCCTGCAAACCTTTTTTCGTCAATGGCATGACATAAGTCTCTAGAATACTTTACAATTTATTGACTAAATGCTATAAATTTTTTTTAGGAATTCTCTTTGCTACTTTTTAAATTTTTATGATGTCAGATCATTTCATTTATAACAATATAATTAATTAAAAAAATTTTATGATTTTTATTTCTTTCAAACCATAAAGACAAGATGAGATCATTTGGATAAAATAAAAGCTTAAGCACTTAAAATGCGTTTGATTGATTTTGTACGTGATAGTTAAAAAAAAGTATTAAAAAAACCAAACAAAAACTTTATAATTAACACACAGTAATTAAAAATATTGAATGTAAAATATATATTTAATTTATTCCAATAGCTAATTGCATTAATAATTCGCGTATATATTTGCTATGGAAAATTTAATACAAAAAAAATATACAATCTTAATAATTAAAATCTTTTTCATACTTTGAACATTGAACTATTTAATTTTTTTATTCTTCATACAAAAACATATAAATACATACATACATGCAAGTTTTTATAATTTTGCATATCAAGATATATTTTGAATTGAATTTCATTTGATTGTACACACAAAAGTACTTTAAATCAAGGTGAACTACATACAAATCAAAAATTATTTCAAATCCATATAGAGATTGAGTTTGATTGCTAAAATACAATACGAGAGTTGCTGTTAAGTTTGGTACAGCTGAAATTTAATACGAGGGATGCTGTTTCTGCTTACAAGGCTTGGTAGAGAGCTGGAGTTTTCACAAGAAACTTTAAAATTCTTAAAAGAAATCGCACTTCCATTTTGATTTTCATCTAAATGTTACACAGCCGATTTTTCTATAAGAAAAGTGTGCTGTGGTGGCACAGTCGACTATTTCATAAAAAACCATCCTGTGGTGGCACAGTCGAGGTTTCTATAAGAAAAGTGTGCTGTGGTGGCACAGTCAACTTTTCTATAAGACAAGTGTACTGCAGTGGCAAAGTCAACTTTTCTATAAGAAAAGTGTGCTTTAGTGACACAGTCAATTTTTCT
Source organism: Tachina grossa (assembly GCA_949987645.1). Taxonomy (NCBI): domain Eukaryota; kingdom Metazoa; phylum Arthropoda; class Insecta; order Diptera; family Tachinidae; genus Tachina; species Tachina grossa. The sequence goes on from OX465278.1 coordinate 145,829,807, forward strand.
ATGTGAAAGAAAATTATCTGCTCATTGCAGCTTCTGCTGGTGTTTATAATAGACAAACATTTAATTCTTTTACATTTTTTAATGATGTTATATATGATAAAAATAAATTTTATTAACATATGTACATGATATCTTTATTTTTTTGTGGAACTAAGCATTGTGCGGCATAGGATAATGAAACACAATTCTGCTGATATGTGACAGTTTTATGGTTGTCATAACAACATTAAGTTTTCAAAGTATTTCAAATGTATTCATAATACAGAAAATGTATAATAAAACTTTATATTGACTTGTATTTTATTATTTATTTACTTATTTTTGTTTTATTTTTTATATTTATTATTTATATATCTTGATAGAATACACGTGTGAAAATTCACATTGATGAAAAATTTGTTTGGTTTGAGGTATAAAACTTTGTTTTTAGTATAACAATGGAAATATTTGTTTAAATGTGCACGACCCCAGTGAACGATTCTAAGGATAGCTTGAGTAAGGGCGTAAGCAGTTTTTTTTTCATAGCTGCGTTATTAATAACAAATCTTTCTTTAAATGAATCTAAATATTTTTTGATATAAAGTGGATCGTTTTCGATTTTTGTTTCAATTAAAAATAGCGTAACTTCGGTATACATTTATACATATGTATAAGTATTTAAAAAACTTAAAAGAAATTTTAATTTATTTTAAGAATAAGACAACATACGTTGTTATTTCTGAGTTTAATATTAAAATTTTTTTCGAACAGTTTTTCAATTTATACGAGTAACTAATAAATGGTTTTCCCTATACAGACTTTTGTAAACGCAAACATGCCAGTACCGCAAATTTTATTACAAAAACGTCATATGCGAAGATATTCTCATACCTTCATCACAATTGTTGACTGGGTTACTGTAGTTGATGAATGCTAAACATTAATAATTCTTTTGCTAAACTAAGGCCCAATAACTGACTTCTCAGTTATATGTCATTTATCTTTAAGTGCCACTTAAGTATCGAATTCATTTTTTCAGTATAAAGTTGAGAGCCATTTAAATGCCCAACCTTGTGTATTTAAATCATACTTAAGTTTTACCAACATACCATATGTTATTATGCTTGTGTGTGTTTATTGAAAACATGTACATGAACATCATGTGGTCGTATTAAAAAGAATTTCGTTTAATTTTCATAGATATGTATATAACATATACAATACATAATTTCATATCATATATATTTCTTATTTACATTAAACATCTGTTTTCTTTTAGAACTATCAACATTTCACAGTGCTACCACACTTTCATAGTAACGGGTGTTTTTTTAGAGGTATAGAACTTTGAATTAAAATAAAACACAAAAAAATCGTTTTAATGTCCATCAATTTGGCTTTATTGGAAGGATAATTTTATGCCATTAATGTTTAAATATGATTTCGGGCATGTGGCCGCCGCGGCTGCCTCGAATAAAGCCAATTCTACAGGTCCAATTTTCAACCACTTTTTCGAGCATATGGGGCCGTATGTTGGCAATAACGCCACGAATGTTGGCTTCCAAGTCCCCTAACGTTTCTGGTTTGTTGGCGTAGACGAGCGACTTCACATATCCCCAAAGAAAATAATCCAATGGTGTCAAATCACACGATCTTGGTGGCCAATTGACAGGTCCATTCCGCGAAATTATGCGCTCATCGAATGTTTCCTTCAATAAATCGATTGTGACGTGCGCTGTGTGGCATGTAGCGCCGTCTTGTTGGAACCACAACACATCCACATTCATGCCATCCAATTCGGGAACAAAATAGTCGGTTATCATGGCTCTATACCGGTCTCCATTAACGGTAACTGACTCTCCAGCATTATTTCGGAAGAAGTATGGCCCAATGACTCCACCAGCCCATAGAGCACACCAAACAGTCAGTTTTTGTGGATGTAATGGCGTCTCAAGGGTCTCATGTGGATTCTCTTCACTCCAAATGCGGCAATTTTGCTTGTTGACGTAGCCATTCAACCAAAAATGAGCATCATCACTGAACAAAATTTTGCGATGAAAATCAGCATCGAGATCAATCTCATTTTCGGCCCATACACCAAAATCACGACGCATTGCATGGTCTCGCGGCTTTAATTCTTGCACAAGCTGGATCTTGTAAGGTCGCAAGCCAAGATCTTTGCGCAAAATCTTCCATAAAGTTGATGGACAAAGCTCCAATTGCTGTGCACGGTGGCGAATCGATTCATTCGGGTCCTCTTCAACACTTTGCTCTACAGCGGCAATTGTTTCTTCGGTGCGCACTGTTCGACGTCTCTGCGGATGCGTATTATCACATAGAGTAAACGTAGTGCGAAAACGATCCATGGTTAACCGAATTAATTGCTCTGATGGACGATTATGTCAACCATAAAATGGACGGAGCTTGCGGTAAACTTCGCGAACTGAACCATTATTTTCAAAATAAATTTGCACGATTTGCAAGTGTTGTTCTTTTGTCAACCTGTTCATGATGAAATGGCAAACCAAACTAAATATTAATCACTTGACAGCTGACAAAATGGCCGCCAGTTAAAAAAGTGATGCCAACTTAAAGTTCTATACCTCAATAAAAAGCACCCATTATTTAAGTGAGCATTTAATTTTACAACTGAAAAAATGAAACTGCAATTAAATGCAATTTAAAATTAAGTGGCTATTAGCTAAATGACACTTAATTGAGAAGTCGATTATTGGGCCTAAGTTGTGGAATATTTGTTATAAAAAAATCTAAATTATGTTAATATTTTTGTAATAAATTATGCACAAAAAAACAAACAAATAAGCTGCGTAGAAAATATTTAATTTGTAATAAACAAAAGCAATAAACATAACAAATAGGTTTAATTAATTCAAAATATTTAAATACATAAATCAGCAAATATATAAAAAAAAACTTATTAAAATCAAATCTTATATATAAACTTTTTTTTCTTATTTTATATACATAAATAATTCGCTTTGAATTAAGTGAAAAATTGTGCTTAAATTTGGTTTGCAGTGACTGCATAACTACACAGAGAAAACAGATTCGTTGACACAACCGAATTTGTTGCCAATTGAATTTTGGCGGTTGCAGCAACTATCATAGAATTCTGCTATAGCGACTGAAATTTTCTTGTGGTACCACTATATTTTAATTATAACCACTAACCAATTAGTTGCAACAGCAGATAAAATTGGTTAACAGAGAAAACAAATTGGTTTAGAAACCTGAACTAGTTGCCAATCGAATTAATATAATTCGTTATCTTCATGCCAGTTTTTCGTTAAACATAATGCTGATAGTCTTTTGTTATTTACTTATTTAAAAGAAATATTTAACAATAATAGACAATTGTCAAATCAAACCTTAATATTTAATTTTAATTTGCTGCTATAAACTATGATAGTAAACTCAACCTCTAGTTAGTTGCAGCAACTGATTGAAAGTTTTTATTTTAATTTTAATATAGAACGACAATTTTTTAGTTGCTAATACCAAAAGTTGGTTGTAAAATCCAATTCGTAATATTTTATTCGGTTGGGTTAACCAATCAGTTAATTAGTCATGACAAAAGCATACGCTCGGTTGATGCAACAATCATATCTTTGTAACAATTATGCCCTTATGGCAATGAACATGGATTATTTTTTGGATTAACAGAAAATTGATAGCGTGAACTGAAATATAGTTAATGCAAATGATATTTTATTGGACTAACCGTTTTCCAACCAATCTTTTTTCTGGGTATACCAATTTTGATTTAACACTGACACTCAATTGTATGTCACATGATTTTGCATTAAACGTCGGTATTAATTATGCAAATCAATATCAATAGAATGTTTTTCAATTAACTGTACGAGTAATGGCCCAAAAAACTTTAAAATATAAAATATAAACTTTTATTCAATAGCACATAAATTTAATGAATTTATTTTTAGAAAAGAATTTGACCTTCGCAATTTCTGTATTTGCCCATATATTTTACTAATAACACTATTAATTAAAGTCAGTTAGTTTAGTATACATATTGGCTTATTTATTTAATTTGTCAATTGCCATATTTTTATTTAAATATTTTATGTATACAGTGAGAGAAAAACTTGCATAAAAATTCGTTTTTTTATGTCAGTTAATTCAGATATAAGCAAAAATTAAGTTTTTTCACTTTTAGCAGCCCATAAAGTTATATTTGATGTAATTAAGTAGAAAAATCAAACATGTAAAAATTTATAAAATAAAATTTAATTTTAAAAAATTGTAAAAAATTATAAATTTTATAAAATTTAATTTTAAAAAATTCTACATTTTATAAAATTTTTGGTCTAGCCCCACACTCTAAATAATAAATACGTTAAAAGTTAACGAACAAAGGACAGTGGATCGATTTCTCGAAAAAATTGAGTGATTACATTTCGTTTCTTTCGCCACTGTGGGACGCTTTTTCAAACGCAAATGAGTGCCTGTGCTTGCTTTCTTTCGACATTGTGTGCCAGGTTGTTAATGATTTTTTTATTTCTCATTGCCCCTTTTTCGAAGTTCGGGTTTTAACCAATATTTTTACTTCTGATATTTGCTTAGAAATCTCTAATATTTAAAAGAGGGTGGCGTTGGCTGAAGTAGTTACCACGTTAACTTCCGAACCGAAGGTCCTGGGTTCGATGCTAATGTAACATCAGAGCGCCTTTTTCGTCAGTATTGTGTAGCAGAATCATCGGCGAAGTAAAATAACCTTTTTATTGCCACCTTAACACAGCTTCAAAAAATCTAATAAGATTTATTGACACCAGAGGCGCTGCAACACTGCATTATTAAAAACGTGCAAAAGCAGAGTTGTAAAAGCATGAAGCTCTACTCTTCCTTCACCACCTGTCTTCTCTATCACTATCTCACTCCTAAAGAAGATTACAACTAGTAATAGTTGTACACTCAAAAAAGTTTTACATTAACTGTTTGTAGTTAATTCAGAAGTTTACCGTAAAGTCAAACTTAAATGAAAATGCAATTGTTCTACGAAAAAAATTATATTTTAACTTTTTATGTATGTTGCTAAAAAAAAACAACTACAAAATTAAAATGATTTTTAGTGCAGTCAAAATGTTCAATTATTTTCAATTAGTTAAAAAATTAACATTAAAAAATAATTGAAAAACTCTCTTGATTCAAATGAAATGTAAGCGAAAGGGTTTTTAAATGTCATTTTACTTGTTCCAAATGATTTTTCATTTATTTCCCCTAATAATTTACCTACATAATATTTTGAGTGTAGGAATTCATTGCCTGAGTGTTACTTCTCTTAAAAAAATTAAATGGCTAAAAATAAAATCTGGCAACACTGGTGACATTTCCAAAATTATATAGTGACGACCTTTTTATCCCAAGTTATTTACGAAGCTTTGTACTCAGCAGCTGGCTAGAAGTTACTGAAATATTATCACAGAATACACAGAAGTGAAGAACGTGACAGGTAAAAAAAGCTCCAATCAGGTTTTTGTTAAAATTCGTGGAAAAAAGAGAAAAGCATAGTGTATTTGATACTGTAGTGTATTACTACTTACCAGTTAACTTAGCTAATAAAAATTTATTGCACTAGAAAGACGTAGCAAAACAAAAACGACGACAAAATTTGAGGGAAAACGAGACAAACAGAAAAATACTCGTATCTTCCGTCTCGTGACACTTCTGTATGTTTTGTGATATTATGTCATAAATTAATGGGTGTGTTTCCGCCCACGTTTCTAAACGAAATATCGTATCATAACGACTAACAAGGTCTGTGCTAAATTGCATTAAAATCAGTTGGGTTAAAACAACAACAAAAAAGTTGAATGAGAGAGACAACGAGTTTTTCCGAGGTGTGCAAATTTTTGAATATTATTACGTAGAATATTACGACGCTATGTTTTTCAGAACGCTAGATTTTTATCATTACTACACCTTAAGGTGTGTAGGCTACGAATACAACAATGCTAACAATTATAACAACAAACAGCAAGCAATAAAATAATTATTGAATATCAAGCTATTTTTAATTTGCTTAAGTAAGCAATAACTGCATAATTATATTTTACATTTTGTTCGAACTCATTACACTGTTTAATATGCAAGTGAGCATTTGTTTTCTTTTTTGCAATATTTGTAAATGACAGTGCGTGTTATGGATAATTTAAAGCAATTTTACAGCGGAAAAGTCAGTTTCACTGTAAAATTTCACCCGATTCAATGTCAAAGCTTTAATTTGTAGTCTCAATTATCGAACTATTTAGTAAAAAATAAAGGCATTCATTATTCATTAAAAAAAAATTTTGGTTTACAAAAATTTAACAAACGAATTTTCATACCAAATTTGTTTTGTAAAATTATTTTTTCTGAATACGACAGTTAATATTCGTATTTAAGCTGAGTAAAATAATAAAAGTGAAAGTGACCATACATTTGCGATATTATTGTACACAATAATTGATACTATAAAATAAAATTACATGTGTGTTGTACATCATCATATTAGTAGGTGGTACGAGCGTCTTATTTGGACTTCAACTACGACGATTTTGTACTATACTAAAGAACATTGAAACATTTTTTCTTTATTCTAATGTAACACAGAAAAATTATTCCCAAAAAAAAATTTAAACAAACGTTTTTTGAAATAAAATTTATTTTCAGTAAATATTTTTTACTATTCCAGTAAATTGTTTGTTGTTAAATTTTCCATAATTTTAATATATTGTATTTATGTCTGTCTATTTAAATATTTATTACAAATTTCCTTTAATCATCAAGAATATGAAATAAAAACGAAGACTGTTAATAATAACGATTGAAGCATAAAAATAGGCTGCGTTGTCAAATATCTTAACAGCACGTTCCTGTGGCACGTTCTTGCTGCCACATATAGTGAGAAAAAATAAAAATAAAACAAATAACCCCAACAACAATAAGCAACTAAATAAATACAAAAATATTGATTTTTCATTCAACTCAAGTGAACTCAACACTACTCTGCTCTGATAAGCAAACGACCCAATTTAAAGTTACACAGAGAAAACAGATTCGTTGTGACAACCGAATTTGTTGCCAATTGAATTTTGGCGGTTGCAGCAACTATCATAGAATTCTGCTATAGCGACTGAAATTTTCTTGTGGTACCACTATATTTTAATTATAACCCTCAACCCAATAGTTGTAGCAACAGAAAAAATTGGTTGACAGTATGGAATGTGAAATAAATGTTATTCTTGCTACCGAAAATTTGGTTAATATAATTAAAACAATATCATAAATGGTACCTGTAAAAGAAAAATTGGCCTTCCTTGCTGAAATACAAATAAACAATAAACGCAAATAAAAATACACAATTTAAGAAATTTATTATTTGACATATTGTCATAAGTTTATTTTAATTGAAATTTATTTCCTAATGGCGAAGCATGTCTATACACATTTTTTCAACCACACATTTTGAAAAGCCACAAACCTGTTATCTTATGCACAGACTTTCAAAAACCATTTGAGAATTCACAAATCACAATATCTTTGAAAGTCACAAAAGTTATTTTTTTAATTTGCTGCTATAAACTATGGTAGTAAACTCAACCTCTAGTTAGTTGCAGCAACTGATTGAAAGTTTTTATTTTAATTTTAATATAGAACGACAATTTTTTAGTTGCTAATACCAAAAGTTGGTTGTAAAATCCAATTCGTAATATTTTATTCGGTTGGGTTAACCAATCAGTTAATTAGTCATGACAAAAGCATACGCTCGGTTGATGCAACAATCATATCTTTGTTACAATTATGCCCTTATGGCAATGAACATGGATTATTTTTTGGATTAACAGAAAATTGATAGCGTGAACTGAAATATAGTTAATGCAAATGATATTTTATTGGACTAACCGTTTTCCAACCAATCTTTTTTCTGGGTGTACCGAACACTCGTACATACACTCAGTCAAAGCTCAAGGATAACAAGAATATTATGTGTTTGGCAAGTGTTACATACATACATGTATACATTCACTGTATATGTACTCGTATGTTGTATAAATCTTGCTTACGACAGAGTGAATTGTATGTAGTCTTGTAAGTTTTTAAAATTAATTTAAAAAATGTATAAAGCAACTACAGAAAAAATAATAAAATGAATAAATAAATTGGGTTTGTAAATGGAAAAAGTCTCAGCAAATGTGATTTCATAAAACTAATCCCAATTGAGGGGAGATGTGTTATGACGTTATCAAAGGATATAAAAAATTGCTAAGCGATCGATAGCGAAGTGAAACCATTTTTCAAAATTAAATTAGCCGAGTAGCAATTGAATTTCAAAATACTTATGTCATACATTGTATAAATCGTATAAAGAAAATTTCAAATGCTTACAATTACCAATTAGAGTTCAAAGTAAATTTAACAGTAAGGTTCAGTTTTAACGACCGCTTTAAAGAATATAACAAGTAGCAATTAAAAAAATCAACAAACCCGACTGCGACCAACTTTGATTCGTTAAATATCCTAAATGGTCCTTCGAAATGAAAAATCATAAGAGAATCCTAAAGATGATTTCAAGATACCTGTCGAATGATACCCATTTTGATATAATTCACCGACTTTTTATTTTTTCGTCTTTAAAATGGCATCTGTTGGCCGCCATATTAAATTTTGACTACTGTCATATCTTTAGTGATACTCCCAGGGTTGAGACAAATCGATTGATGTAAGAATCATCAAAATCGGTCCACGAGTTCGGTTTATATAGTGGCGCAAAGGAACACACATATATAAATACATACATACATACATGCGTTGAGCAGTCGTAAAAAGAACTCAATAAACTCAACAATACTTTTGATTTTTCTTTTTTAGCTAAATCATCAAACATGAGTGTTAGATGACAAATTGTCAATGACTTAAAATTAAATTTTTTTTAAAAATTATCTTCAGTTCTTCTTTTTTTAATTAAAGTCGTTGTTCGACTCGACTTACCGCCACCATCACTGAACACAATTTTACGATAAAATATCGTCAATAGGTAGTGTTGTTCATGCTTCAAGCTATCCATGATGATTTGCCACAATATATTTTTTATAAATTTCAAATAGTGTGCACAGTATGACAGTTCGTTTGACGCTTAACCCTTTCGTAAGTTCTATCAGGCTTAACGAACACTAGAGTTGTGTCCAACAGCTCTTTTTGAACTAGTTCGTTATTTTAAACACAAGTCTGGTCAAAAACGTCAATGTAACTTAAAGCACTTTTGATTCGAACGCAAACGAACCATTTCCAAAACAGCTGTTGGACACAACTTTAAAAAAACATCCTTAATGGATCTATGAACACACGAAAGCTCGATATCAAACCAACACCAGAAATTAGTCGAAGCTTGAAATTGACTTAAGGTACCATCAGACGTGCCATAACCATAACCATAGTAAATAGCCGTTCGAGCCAAACTAATGGGCAACACTGTATTCGATTGTAGGTGACTCGCCATAACGCCATAGGCATTGCAATAGAAACCAATTCAATTTTGGTTTGGTTATGGCTATGGCACGTCTAATTGTAGCTTTAGAGCAGAATTCTATGACGAATATTTCTGTAGAACCCGTTATATGCCCGATTAAGAATATTTTTTAGCCGACTGCGCGACCCAAAGAAGGGTGTTGTGATTATCAGCCTATGTATGTATGTATGTGTGTTCTTTTGCCGCGCTATATAAACCGAAAGTGTACACGGATTTTGATAATTCCTTCATCAATAGATTTGTCTTAATTCTAGGAGTGTCACTAAGGATGACGGCCAGCATGCACCATTTTCTAAATACTAACAAAATAAAAAGTCAAAATGGGTATTATTCAACATGTATTTTAAAATCATCTTTGAAATTCTCTTATGATTTTTCATTTCGAATGACCATTTAGGATATTTAACAGTTCAAAATTGGTTACAGTGGGGTTTTTTTATTTTTTTAATTACATACATACATACATGTTTTTTGCTTGGTCAGCTTTGCCATAAACAGTTGTATCATTTTGTGGTAGTATAGTGAGTTTTATATAAATTACAGAATATACCCTTGTGCTGAAGAGCACTGACGAGTCCTCACTTAAAAAATAAATTAATGACATATAAAAAGTAACTGATTACAAAATGATGTGCTTGTAAATATTAAGTTTTCCCTGTATTATTGTGTATTTAACAGTTTAGCTCTCGGTTTCTCTTTAAAAATTTTTAAATATCCTTAAAGGATGAAAAATACATAAATAAATAAATAAAAGTTGCGTGTCCTGCGCACTGACTCAAGTTTCTTTTATTTTAGTTTAAAAATGTTGTCGAAAGTACTGACACAGTTATTTTCAAAATGGTGGCATATACATACTAAACACAAAAATAAAAACAAAGACAAAGATAGGGTTGCCAGTCGTACTGATTTTGCCAGTACATGTACTGATTTTTGTTTAAAGTACTGATTTATGGATAACTAGCAAATCAGTACGCAAATGTACTGATTTTTTCATGTATGTACTGTTTTTGTACTGTTTTTATATATTAATTATGCTCAATGTATAAGAAAGCCTGTCATAGTGTTTATTTATTTTCTTTGAATCACCAGTTATCTTTACTTTACGTTCGCTTTAAGGCGAATTTATTTTCAAAGTGGTATCCATATAATGCTTAAGCAAATTCTGCCAAAACTGTCAGAGATCATATAAATTTTAGTTTAAGTTAATGTTAATGTTAATTTTATTGAATTTTTTTAATTTAAATTTGCAAGAAAGATTTGCTATAAGTGATTTCTGGATACATGCAAATAATGAATTCAAAGTTTATTTTTCGAAAATTTTTTGATATCATTTTTATTAATTACATATATGGAATGTAACGAATGTTCGCATTTGCAAATTTTTCGCTTATTTTTGCTATTTGCATTTGCTAAAATGTATGCGAATATTTAAGACAAAAAAATGTTGTACTTCTTTTACGAAAAAAAGTTTGCCATTAACAAACGTCAAAAACACGAAAATTATTTTAAGCCAGCATGAAAAAGATAAATATAGGGTACGTTCGTAGATTCAGCAAATTTATGCAGAAGTTCTGCGAATTTTAACTGCGTATGCGTGATCAACTGTTGCACATGCTTTGCAACTGCTCAATATCTGTGCATAGTTGGCATTTTTGAACGAACCCTCAAATTTTGTCGTCGTTTTTGTTTTGCTACGTCTTTCTAGTGCAATAAATTTTTATTAGCTATGTTAATTGGTAAGTAGTAATACACTACATCATCAAATACACTATGCTTTTCTCTTTTTTCCACGAATTTTAACAAAAACCTAATTGGAGCTTTTTTTACCTGTCACTTTCTTCACTTCTGTTTATTCTGTGGAACGAACTGCAAACAATTTTTAAGCCGGCAAGTAATTTTATTTAAGAAAGTTGTCATCTCGTCGATGTGAAAGCACAAAAAACTCTTTATAAAAGTTTGCATGTTGTGCACATGGCTTGGACGTAGCTGACTTATAAGTAAGGCATTCTTCAAAGCTTTATCAGAAAGCTTTTCTATAAAAAAGTTCTCATAAGCATCAAAATTAAACTAAAGTCCAGCGGTGTTTGGAAATATACCAATTTCATTTTTTGAAAAAGAAAAGGCATTGTATTTTCGCCAGCAGTATTTTCTACTTAAGACTAGTCTGTTAAAACTTTTAAAAAATGTTTTGAGCACCATTCATTACTTCGTACAAACAAATTTGAATCGCTAACAATATTAACTAGTCATTGTTGTAGTAAATTCCACGCGAAACAAGTGTCACTCATTAATTTCATATACAAACATATGTACATATGTATCTTTCTGTTTTATGAATTCATGTTTTTAATATATTAATATATACATATTTGCTCAATGCAAGACTCAGTTTAAATAAAATGCTATATGTAGTACATCCATGTATGTAATACAACTTCATGTTCTTATATAAATTTATTTTCATGTGATTTTTAACGTATTGTAATATTTGCATTTGCTTTCGCAAAAATTAAAATGTAGTATTCGCATTCGCATGCGCTAAACTGGTATTAGTTACATCCCTAGTTAAGGGCTTTTATATTGAAAAAATTAATGTACTGATTTTTTTTCAATTGTACTGATTTTTTTTCTCTCACGTACTGATTTCTACGATTTCAAAACTGGCAACCCTAGACACAGACACACATACACAGCCACACAACAAAGAATTAACAGCCAAAAAATATTTATATATGTAGGTTAATACAGTTGCGGTATGAAACTTATCAAAAAACCCAGCAAATAAAATGGATTTGTATCGAATATAAATTATTTGCTGGGTTTTTTGTATAAGTTTCTAAAGCTACGGTCACACTTGTCAAACGTTTGCCCAAAAAAACGTAACCAACAAACACTAATGAAAAAAGTTTTGATCCAGACACTTGTTTATCATATTAAACAGTTTCGAACACAACTAATGCACAATGTTATAGAATCCAAGATTATTGGATACTCTTTAACTTGACAAACTTTTGTCTGAATTGAACGATTTTTGATTAGCATTTAGTGGTTATGCTTTTTTGGCAAATGTTTGACAAGTGTGACCGTAGCTTAAGCCTACTACGCTTATTTTTCTTTTGTGATTTCCAAAAATATTATTATTTGTGAATTTTCAAATAGTTCTTGAAAGTCTGTGCATAAGATAAGAGATTTGTGACTACTCAAAAGTGTGGTTGAAGTCTACTGATGATTTGTTACAGCAGCAATGAAGTATATAGACAACGCTGAACCACTAGCAAATAAATTTCAAATTAATTTTATATGTTAATAAAAACACAGAAAAAAGTATTCACCAATCAATGTTTATAATTAAAAATTTAATGGATTCAATTAAATTATTAATTGTATTAATTAATTTGAGTTGAAAAACGTAATTAATATTATCAAATTGTTTATAGGTGAAAATTTAATTAATATTTTAATTGATATTACAAATATTTTAATCGATATTACAAAGTTATTCATATTTTTTTATAATTTTCTTTAAGCACTAAAACTGGAATTTACATTTTAAAAACCTTTCCTGGAGCCAAATTACGGCATTCCATTCCTATCGAGCCAAATTATCTACCGAAATATTTCCATATGTAATTTCGTGCTATATCGAGTGCCGTAATTTGTGTTTTAATTTATATTTCATAAGACTAGTTATCAAGTAGAATATGATTCATTGCAAACCGCTTTATTATTATCCAATTAATTTCAATAGAGCAAACAACAATTTGACTCGTGTGTAAAATTAAAGGCGAAAGTCAGTATCGAAGTTTTTTTAAGTGCAATGCAAAATTATGTATTAGAAGTTTCATTCCATAATGATTATAGCACATCTATGTATATTTATAGATTAATTTCATTTGAATCATATTTTATAAATACAATAACATTACTAAGAATGCGGCAAAATCGCACAATTTTTATTGCAAATTTTTTTTTGTTTTAATAAAATCTGACGTCATTTAGGAATAAGCAGTGGCTTACGAATTTAAACATTTTTCATAGGAACTATTCATTCTCTCATTTTCTACTTGCGTTGGCTTACACGCGAAATTCCAAAAAAAAATTTAAGTAAACGGCAACCTCATTTTACCAAAAGTAATTTGAGTTTTTGACAAACTGCCTGTAATTTTTTTTAATGTAGCGTGTGGTATTTTAAACATCTCACTGGTGTCTTATTAACGTAGAAAAATAATATAAAGGAAAAATGCAATTATTTTTTCTTTATTATTGTTAATTTCATTGCTGTATTTGTTAGTCTGACGTACCTTTTCACAATGTATGGTTAAGAGATAACAGAGACTTTAACGGAAAGTTTTGTATGAAGAACTTGCAGTTAAAGTTCACGTTAACTCTTAACCATACATTGTGAAAAGGGACGTTAATAGGTATGAAAGTATCCATGCTTGTTGGTCCTAGCACTGCGAGTATTTGGCGTTTCCAAAGCCTCTTAAATGTTTACAACAAATGGCACGCAAAGTAGACGCCATTACGACTACAATGTTAGAGTATAAATGAAGTTCAGGAACTTAAAGGAATTAAAACTCTAGCGATTATCTATTTACATGAAGGTAATTATTACTCACGATTATTTAGAAGATATATTCAAGATATTTTTTTGTATAAAGAAAGGAAAAAGGTATAAAACGCAAACTCGCAAGTCACCTTAGCATTTACGCACCGAATTTGATGATATTTCGTAAGATATTTGATATATAATAGGATGTAGTTTACTTTCAAACTGTCCAGAAATTAGAATTTGTCATTTTAGCATAAAGCTTGCCAGGAGGATGATGAAACTCTCGATCACTATTTGTGTCACTGTCCAGCATTCAGTCAAATGAGAAGACAAATCTTCCATCTGGCAAATATACCAGATATGGAATATCTTAGGTATTCAGACTGAAAAAATAGAAGAAAGTATATTGAGGTGACTAGGTTCTTAACCTTACTAAGTTTGATATGTTATAATTTTTTATTGGGTACCTCTCATATATATCTCATAACATAAGTGTCATCCGAAAGGAATTGGATATTTTCAACCTAACATAACCTAACCTTTTTTATATATGTATATTTTTTTAAACAAACACAACCCTTGTTAGCGGAAAATACCCAGGGTATATGTTGGGAATAGAATACACGACCTCTGGACTGTGAGGCTAGCATCGCATATCATTACTGTTAACAAAAAATGAAAGTGTACAACACTGCAAATTATCTTGGTGTCATTATGGACTCTAACTTGAGCTTTGAGATAAATATTCTAGACGGGATGAAGAAAGCAACAATTGCACATTATCTCTGCAAGAAAACATTGGAAAAATGTAAGGTGTCATTCCATCGTTCACTTGATCTGTACGGTCAAAGTACGGCCAATTGACCTTCCCTGGAGAAGTAGACGTATATATATGTACGTATATATGTTACGTAAGGTTCAAAGACTTGCCTCATTGTATATAACTAACACTTTTCGCACTGCTTCTATGGATGCATTGGGTAAGCTTCTACGCCTGCTACTATTGGATTTAGTAACCAAGGAAATAGCAACAATCTCTGAATTCTGTCTTCGTTGCATTGTGGAGCGAAAACTGCATCGGCCACTGTAAAATAGTGGACCCCAAAGATCGAGGATGGATGGAGGATGGACCAAACCTCCCCTACTCTACTTCATTACTGGCTTTACAAGACTAGTTACTATCCCAAGAAGAGTGGAGAATGTTACTTCAGTTAGAAGAAGGGTGTTGAATTTTATAAGTTTGTTTACAATTTTGAATCAGGGACATGAGGTCATCGTATAGCAAAGTGACTTTCAGATCACTGCAGTGCCTGCCAAGCAGAGATACCTCCTATCAAGGAAGTCACTTTAGAAAAGTAATTAACATATACACTGACAGTCGAGCCGCTTTTATGGCGCTAGAATCCCCGACTGAGAAAGAAAGAAATAAGAAGCAATAGGAAAAAATAAGTTTTCCTTGATTTCAAGAACTAGGAAAATAAATCTCGGCTTTAGTGCGGCCAATACGGACAGTGTCTCATAGGCAGGCATTCACAGAGGCTAAGGATTAAATACAATGAATTTTGTAGCAGTTGCCAAAACACTCGATGAAGAAGACCATGTAGGACACTTTCAGTCACATTGCTCTTGATTAGAAAGAAAGGGAATGGCCACTGTGGGTGCTCCTGAGTTCAGGGAACTTTCTAACATTGCCAGAGTTGATATTTATAGTAAGCTTAGATTGGTTACATGATGGGGACTTCACTTAAGCAAACTCTCCGTGGTATCACAATGGTTCAGAAGGTTCTAAGTGAGTCTGGGATTCTGCCACTGTCACCCTTACCTCATCTAACAAAACATACCAAACGCTCTAAAATTAGAACTAGAGGATCTCAAAGAAGTAGAATCCTTTCTGAATGAGTCTGCTTGAATACATTTTCTATGAATGATCTTCACGATCGTGAGTGAAATTCGACTCACTATCTCGTCTTTGCACAATTTTTCAAAAAAATAAAAAAATATTTTTATTTAAAAATCTTTGGAGATGTGTAATAAAAAATTTCATAGTCTGGAAATAGCTTTAAGTTTTATTAGTTAAGTATAAAAATTTTAATGTTTCATTTAAATATCTGACCTGTAGGCCCATAAAATAGCGTTTGAAGGTGTGTGAATATTTGTAATATTTCGTTTAACAGCTCACACGCACAATCACACACACACACACGAATCCTCTTATAAACAGTTAAATAACACGTGAAGCTTTAACTAAAATATATTTATGCCATTACAGCAACTCAATCTTAAAAAAAAAATTAAATAATTTATGTAAGTAAAGTAAGATTTGATTATGAAAGAAAATATTAGTTAAGTTGGCGGTTTCAATTTACTAAAATTTTTATGTGTTACTTGAGTTTACTGTACTTAATTGTAATTAACAACTTAAAGTTTCTTTTGGAAAAAAACATTTTAATTAATTACTTGTGCTAGAAAAGTTTTGAGAGGAAAAAAAATGGTAGAATAATTCAAAGTTCAATAACATTAATAATAAGCCTTCACATGTTACATGATATATACATAACTCTCGATTTACGAGGTGTGTAGTGATTTATATGATTTTTTAATTATTTACAATCGTTTGATTTCGTTGGGCCTGTCCCACAAAATTTTAAAATTCGTTTTTGTTTTGAATGTAAGTGTGCTATAGGTCGAACGTTGTCGACATAGCAATTGTAAAAAAATACAATAACAAATTTCAATATCTATTTCGTTAAAAATAGAAATTAGTGATCAAAAAAATTTAATTGTATACGATTTTTCCCTCCAGACTAACTTTAAAGCCCCAAAACAATCTAGAATTTAATGTATTTTAAAATAAGGGAACTTATTCCGAAACTCAAAGGCAAAAAAATTAACAAAATAATAAATTAAATTAAGAATTACAAAATACAAATCTACGCCTTTGAGTTTCATTTTATTAAAAGTAAACTTTAAATATTATTTTTTTAATTTGTCACAACAAATCTCATTAAGTTTTCATAAGACACAAGAAGTTGTGGTCTTTGATGACGTCATGCGCGTAGGTAAAAAATCATATTGAAAAACGGAATGCTTTATTTGTGTTTGTTGCTTTATGGGCGTGGAAAAAAAATTTTAGTAACAATTAAGAACAAACTAATTTAATTTTAAATTTACTTTGAAGGAGCGTCAGTCAAGGGTCAAATGTATAGTCACACATAAATATGTGCACACATACACACATATGTATGTATGTAGATATTTAAATACCATTTAGAATTTTATTAAAATCAAAAAAATTTTATAAAAAAAAAGTAGATACACGTGTTTCAGTAAAAGAGTGTTTGACAAAAAAATAAAATGAAAAGTAGTTTGTATTTGTTAATACAGTAGGCTCCCACAAATTAGCGCCACTTTGATGTTCTTCGGGTGATTCTAATTTTCGAAATGTTCTAATTTCATGAGGAAATTTTTTGTCTTACAATAATTTAAATGGTTATTTTGACATAAAATTCTTTTTATTAACGAAGTGATACACTACCCTATACCATCGTGCGAGTTTTGAGCAAATGAACACTAGTATGATGGAGTTTTTAAAAACTTTCAAAAGATCAGGGTTGTATTTTTTTGTAGATCGTGCTATTGTATAGTGTAGTGAGCGTTGGCCTTTAGCATCATGAACATAACTTCGGATTTACTGAATATGGATCAAAATAGAGAACTTTTTGCAATGATAGCCCTATGTAAGAATCATTAAAAATTTATCAAATTCGCACTACTTCCAGACCACAAGTTCAGGATATTATTGACTTCCTTGGAAGCTTTTTCTTACTGGGTTCATATAAAAGAATAATTTCTTGGTTAATTTTTAATTTTTTTAGACAAAGATTCAGTAATGCTTGTTTGTCTTTCTGTCTTATTGAAGTTCGATATAATTAATCATTACGTATATCCAAAATTTTAGACATGTGTTTTGTGGAAAATATATTGCTGTTAAAAACATTCTTACCATGTTTAATTCGGAGATTCCCTATTTTACTTCAATGAACAAATAAAAAAAAACCTATTTTAAAATACTGCAACCTATTTCACTAATTTTATTTAAATATCAATTCATATTTAAAAGTAGTTTTTCATTGATATATAAAAAAATATTAGGAAAAGCAATTTTTTAAATTTTTTTTAAATCGGCTGTTAAATAACAGTCTTCTCATTCTTATAATTTCAGAGCATTTAGTACTTTTACAATCACAAGTTAAGGCTTCATTAGTCTTTACTTTCTGTTGCTGTTCTGTGCTGTGCCGTAGTAGTAGTAGTTCTGTAGTAACTTATCAGCTGTTTCGGACCAGAAGGGTCACAGTTTTCCACTAAAGCGATGAGTTTTGCAACCTCCATTGTTAAGTTTCAATTATAATTATTTTTTAATTCTAAAATCGCAATCACAATTTGTTTCAAAATATTTTTATTTAATTTATGCTGTCACTTACAATTACTTAACAATTTTTTGATTTTCACAGGTTGAACCGAAACAGAACAGAACGAAACAGAAAAACTAACGACTTGTATTAGATTTCTATGAACAAAAAAGAGTCAGCTGATTTGTAACAGAACAGAAAGTAAAAACTAATTCTGGCTTTATAGTTTCTGAACAGTTCGAATTCAAGAGAGTTCTAATTCGTGAGATCCTAATGTAGTGAACATACAAACATATACATATATACTTACCCAGCAAAAAATTACACATTACCATTAGAACTACTTGCCATATAATGACTTACTTTTCTGATTGCCAATTTTCATTACTCGCTTACAAATCACATTACCTAAAATTTAAAAAAATGACGTGCAAGTTGCTAAATGAAGAGAATGATTTTTTTAGTCGAAATAGATTACGTGAAATGTTGACAAATAAAAAAATTTAAGTAATTCTCAAGAATCGATTATTTTAGTCTCAGGCCTTGTTAAAATGATTAAGTTGGTAATCCAGTAGGGAAGTGCTTCCACCAAAAATGCTTAATTCCAAACTCGATTACCTTTTTTTAAAATTTTTTGCTGGGTATATATATATATATATATAAATTTATTATTAATTTACTTTACTGTAAGGCAACAGCAAATAAAAAAATATAATAAAGTTTATGTTTACTATATTTGTTTAAATTTCTTCGATCTTTTTGTTTTAAATGTGTTTTTATATTTATTAAGCTTGAGATCTTGTTTTGTATAAAAGAATTAACAAATTTTATTTATATGTATTCCAATATTTCGTTGCCAACAATGGGTAACTTCTTCAGGGAAAATATGTTTGAATAATAATTGACAATGAAAAAAAAAAACACGTTTATGTTTACTTTTTAATACAACAGCAGCAAGAAGCATAAAATTTTAAAACTGAATAGAAAAAAATTCAAACTATTATTTTTTAAGTCACACTGAGCGATGACATCATTTGGATAAGTTTAGTGTCTTTAGTGTAAAAAATAAAGAGCACTGGAGCCACTATAGCTGCTAAAGACCAAAAAAAAAGCAAAATAAAGAAAATACTTTTAGTTGAACTTCCACAATTTTTATAAAATTTATACTGCTAACAAAGCTAGTAAGAAGCTAAAAAGGTCAACCAAGCAGTTGAACTCGTTTTTTGTTATTCCATAACGTAAAAGAAAATAACAAACTTTATAATTACATACAGACATACATAAATCAAATAGTACACACTACAGGGTATTCTGGTAGAAAGAAGTATGTCGTCATTTGGCTGCCAAAAAAAAAAAAACTATAACTAATATGTGGTATATGAGTTTAATTAAAACAAGTAAGAGTGCTTTATTAGGCTGTACCTAATACATACTTACTTAACTTTTGTACCGACGTACAAAAGTAAGTAAATTTACTTTTTGCTATAGTGCAATTTATATTAAGTGATCTATAGGTATTTTTTCGATTTTATTTGCAATATTAGGAATATTTGAATATTTTATTCTACACTCTGTATTTCAGAATATTTTCACATTATTAATATTTTGCTTTTTTAAAATGAATGAAGAGAGATCTTTAACAGAGATCAGCACTTTCTAATGACAATTTATTCACCCACATCTAAAGCAACTTGAATGTGCATATATAAGTTAAAACTTTTGCCAGCCTTTACCATAATGATACCGACACCGAAAACTGAACAAATATAAAAAAACTCTTGAGCAAAGACCTTCCTAAGACATAAAATATGTTAGATTAAAAGAAAACAATAATATTTTACAAAAAAAAAAGGTTACAATTTTCCAACCCTGCAATTTTGATTTTGAAATGAAATATGTTAAATTAACAAACGAAAAATTAGTAGAAAAAGAGTTTAAACTTTCCAGCTCTGGAGTGTGTTTTGTATTTTTCTAATCTTTTATACAAAACTATTTCTTTCTAAATGGCCCTATGCTCTCTCGAGGAGTGAAAAGAACATATCGTTGGTCACAAATAGAAAGGCCCTAACTAAAATAAGTGTAATTTTAAAGCAGAAGACAAAAACCATAATTATAAACAGTAAAAATGTTTCTACAACAGCTTTGTAAAACTCCTTATAAAAGCATTATTTTTTACAACACCAACTTATTTTTTTAAGTATAAGAGAAAATAGATAGAAACAATATCTATAAAACAACATAAAAAATAGTTTTAGTTGATTACTTTACAAAAAAAAAAATAAAATAAAAAATACAATTATCCAACCCTGGAATTTTTTTTATATTTTCTATACCAATTTTATTTTTTACTAATATTTGAAATTGATTTATTTAACAGATAAAACAACAATTAATTTTAGCTACTTACTTTCATATCGTTACCTTAATATAGAAAGGCCCTCACTCATTATTTTTTTGATAAGGAGTTTTTTGTATATTTCGATAGAGGAACATCTAATGTATCTAAAAATGCAAAAATATCGATTTCAAAAAAATTACGACTTAGGGCCTTTTTATATTAAGGTAATGACATGTATATATGCCAAAAACAAAACTTTAAAGCTTTCCAGCTCTGAAAACGTGTTTTCGATTTTGCTGATTTTCAACACAATCTATTTTGCACCATTTCTGACTCAAAAGTCCAAAACCGAAGTCACTAGCTTTTTTTGGAAGCTTCGGAAAACCAATTTCACCTACAGACAGGCAGAGGAACGGACAAATGAACATCACTTAGGGTCAAATTTACAGTCAATAGTTAATTATTAGTAAACTAAAATGATATGGTTTTTATTTATATTTGCTATATTATTTCTTAAATATGGATAAAACAATGCTCGCTCGTCTAACTTTACCGCGCAAAATATTGAATTAGTGCTGAAATTGGTTCGGGAAAACCAAAATATAATAGAAAATAAACAAAAAGAATATGTTACAGCTAAATACAAGAAGATGTTCGAAAACGTATCTGTGAAATGTGTCTAAAATTTTTTCACAAAACAACAATACTAATAAAGTTTACAATGAATCAGCTGTTGTCTAACTATTTGTTAACCAACGACATTTGGCGGTTTAAATAATGGTAAACAAAGAGCTGCGAATCAAATATTATTGGTTAAACTATTGCTATTAGTTTACTAATGACTGTGAATTTGGGCCTTATTCGTCCTCCCTATTCATAAAGACCCAGAGTATATTTACTTTATGGGAAATAACACACTGAACGACAAACTTATATACTTATATCCTTTACCATTTTTCGTGAAGCGTATAAGAAGAGAAGCAATAGATGGAGCTTAAACATTAAGCTTTACTTTACATTATACACCAGTACCTCGTTTATGTAAGGAATTTGAGAACTTTTCGAGTCGAAAAATTTTTTATAAACCTATGAAAGTTATTAAAAAAGAAATTGTGAAAATTTTGTCAAATAACTTTAAATTGTGTCAGAGAGTGCTATCTGTCATATTGTTGGTAATCGAAATCTTGCTTTATTGTTATTTAAATTTTTCAATATATACCATTTATTTTGGGCCACACTGTGATGCGATTTGTTCAAATTTAGAAAACAAACAAATAGAATTCTTATTATTTTGTAAAGAGTTTTTACAACACAAAAGTTTCCTTTGTCTAACATAGTAGATAGAAAAAGTATCTTAAATTTTCAACAAATACTTTGTTGACTTTTCGATTATTATCAGCCCTTTTAGGTTAACATTTAAAAACCTTGCACATTTTTTCTTTATAAAACACAAATATGTAAATCGATATTGTTTATTTAATATACGAGGGAGGGTCATTGACTCAGTGTCCTTTTGAATTCCCCGCCTCTTAGTTGAAATGACAACACTGCTACTGTTAACAGGCAACTGTCAGTCAAATCCTGTCTAAATTTAAACAAGTTGCGTCTTTTAGTTTATGTTTGGCAGCCGAAAATGGGAAAACGTGAATTTCGTGTGCTCATTAAACATTATTTTTTGCCGAAAAAATCATTACTCAAATCAAGGATAAGCTTGATAAATACTATGAGCACTCTGCACTATCAATTTCAATGGTAAAAAAGTGTTTTACTGAATTTTATTGTGGAGGTTTCTACATTCGAAACAATTGAAAAAATTCACGATATGGTTTTAGCTGCTCGGAGATCGAAAGTGAGAGAGATTGTGAGAGCTATAGACATCTCACATAGCTCAGTGGTTTTAATTTTGAATCATCACTTGGGTATGAGAAAGCTTTCCGCAAGATGGGTGCAGCGTTTGCTCACAATCCACCGCAAACGCATCTACAGTTTCCATGGCAAAAATCTATGAATTGGACTACGAATTGCTCGCTCATCCGCCCTATTCTCTAGATTTAGCCCCTGTGCTCAAACCTGAAAGATGTTGGGAAGACATTTGACGCCAACAATGAAATAATCTCACAAAAAATACCTATTTTTATGATCTTGACAAACAGTGTTGCCAGTAGATTTCTCGAAAAAAAAATACCACAAAAAATAACACATGCTAAAAAAAATCCGATTTTTCCCTACACGTTCAAAAAAATTGACCCTACAAAAATCCCTACAAAGTTTTGTCATTGAAATAGAAGGAAACCATTAGTTATAAAAAATATATGTATGTTTATTAAAGCTTTGTTAAAAAAATATAATTAAATTTTAATTAATTTTAATTAAACTCAATTAAAACAACAAAGTTTTTTTTAAAGGAAAAATTCAAGTAATTTTTTAACATTGAATGATATCTTATAGCGATTATACGTACAACACGTGCCTCATTTAGAGCACATCCTTTTGTGGTCGATTGGCCAATGCATCGCACTACGCATTACAGAGAAAATTCCCTTTTTAGCCGCACTGTTCGTATGTGGAATCAACTACCTGCGGAGGTCTTTCCTGTCACTACCAGCGTGGGAAGATTTAAATCAAATGTACACAGACACTACTCCCTCTATCCTCCTTCCCTATAACCTATTTTCCTAGTTCTAGCAATGATATCTTATAGCGATTTCTTTTCTGACCAATATGTTGCATATATGTTACATGTTTTACATTTCTGTGTTCGTTTGTACAAAATATACAACTGTGGAAAAAATTTTCAATTTCTTTTCTGAATATGTTGCATGAAAAACATGTAAATATGTTACATATTTTACCCTCACTTTATTCAAGGTGTACATACTGCCATTTTTTCCAACTGTGGTAACGAAGGTTTCATTTTTCATGTCATGTATATAGTTTCAAGAGAAGGTTTCTTAAATACAAAATATAAAAATTATTATTATAGAAATTAATAAAAATAAATATTTATTAAATATTGTGGCTGCTTTAATTTTTTTAGATGTAATTAGTGATGTCAATGTGTGCTTAAAAATCATAAAAATGTGCGCAAAATCTCTCAAATAGCTTTAAAAACCGCTACATTACATTATATTAATGATAAAATGTAACCGTTGTAAATAAAAGCAACTAATTTTGTTCGATTGTAATAACATAATATATAGCACTTTGAGTGATTCTAGGTAACATTTAAAAATGTTACATATGTATAGTGTAACATATTTTTTTCAGAAAAGAAATCGCCATTAGAAAACGCATATAACAAGGCGAATTCATGTGACAGGTGGTGCCAAGTTAACAGCTGCTTTTTTTAAGGAAGTTTGAATTGTCAAATTTCATTGTAATAAAATTTGTAGGAAGTTTGATTTGTCAATTTTCCTTGCAATAAAGTACTAGGTAGATTTTGTTGTGCAGGCTTGACACCACCTGGTATATAAATTCGCTTTGGCATAAGCATACATACATATATATTAGTGTCGCCAACTTTTTAAACCACAAACCACTCTGGAAATATATTTTTAAGCGATTTTAACGAAAATAAAATTTTTGAACCGTTTTGAAAAAGAAAGTACACTAATCCCTCGATTTACTCGATACTTTATTTACACGATTTCACTTTTACACGATTATTTTGGTTTTCGTGTAAATTGAATATTTTTGTCTCTAATAGGACGTTCGAGTCAGTTCTTACATTTATTTTGTTTAATAAATAAATGTTTATTTTTTTGTGTTTTGAGTTAACGCTTCTGATATTTTAAAAACTAAGTTGAAATACATATATAATTTCTTAATAAAATAAATTTTTTACGCGATTCCGCCTTTAATTTCGATTTACACGATTTTTCATACAAAAATTTAAAATTTCGATTTACACGACTTTCTCAGGAACGTGTCTACCGTGTAAATCGAGAGATAGGTGTATTGCTAAAAACAACATTATATTTGCATTTATTTCATAAATAATGCGACATAACAAAAAAATCCCTAAACTTTGGAGAATATAAAAAATCTGTCCGATTTTGCCTACGCTTCTATTTTAGTATCAAAAATACCTACATGTAAGGATTTTCCCCTACTTCTGGCAACACTGTTGACAAATCGGAAGGTTTAAAACAATTTGGAGAAACGTTGGTCGTATATATAACTCAAGGGATACTATGTTGAAAAAAATAAATTAAAAAAGTCACTGAGTTAATAAGCCACCCTCGTACATACTTCAAAAGATTTTCATAAATTTTCAAAAGAACTAAAACATAGAAAAACAATCAGGTTTATGTAACAAAAGTTGTTGTTTTCCCCCCTAAACACATTCAAGCTTGAAAATCTTTTATTTCAAAGCAAATGTTTGACTGACTGGCAGACAGACACACATTCATTGCTCTGTACAACAAGGAAGTAAAGAAATAATGAGGACAAAATAAGGGAGGAAATAAAAAAGTAAATAAATAAATAAAAACGCATTTATGTAGATATAAAAAATAGTTTTAAACTGGCTGTACTTACATTTCAAAATGTTGTAATAGCAAGTAAAATCCAATACGCAAAAAATTTGTTTATATCACCAATCCAAATTTATAGATGCAAGCAGCGTGCAGTTGCAATTATGTATTGAGATTGTTGTAAACGTACGGCAGGCAGGCAGCAACAGCAGCAAGCAAAATTTTCAGATATATAATTTAAAGTTGTTCAGCGTTGCAGGTTGTATTTGATATTAAAATTTTTAAGCATTTAATTTTTTTTAAATCGTTTAAGAAAAAGTAAAAAGCAAAATTATATTAAATTCGGCAAAACTATTATTATTGTCTTTTGAGAGTTTTTCTTTGAAATTATTAATTAGTTATGCTTAAATTTACTTTTTAAAATAAAAATTAATTACTTTTTTTGCCAATTTCTTTTACAACTTTTTTTTATTAGAAAGCCTTCTCTAATCCATAAAAAAAAGAAAAGTAAATTTTTGTATGGATTATTTTCAAAAAAAAAAAAAAAAAAAAAAGGAAAGGCAAATTTTTTTTTTGTAACAGAAAAGAAGCAATTACAAAAACAAAAATATTTTGCAAAACAAAATCTATTTTTTTTAATTTAAGCATTAAAAGTGCATGTGTGTTTAGTATGTGTGTAAAATTAGCACAAAAAATTAAAATTCTTCATACGCACTTTTCTACAAAAAAAATTTCAATTTCGTTGGATGGCGAGTATAGTTGCTCTATATAGAATTTTATCTTAAGTGTAAAATTTACTAAAAATAGAAAAAATATCGAAATGTTAAAGAGGAAAAAAAGGCTTTATTTTCAATTTTATATTAAGAGTAATAAAATGTAAAAATATACATACATGCTGGTAAATTTTATCGGCTGGACCGATAATTCTATACCCTCCACCAATGTGACACAAGCTGGAGTCACGATTTTTTTTACCCTCGACTCGAAAATTTTTCGCAAAAAGCACTTAAAACACTGCTAAAAATACAGACTTGACAACTCTGCGGCAATTGCATACCAGAGCACAAGAGAGCATTGCTTGAACAAAAACCAGCGTTGTCAACTCGGTGCTTTTCGCACCGTTTTTAGTGCTTTTTGAAATTTTCGACTCGAAAAATTTTGAAGTTAGTGCTCGGTGCTTTTTTAAACTAATTTTTGGTGCTTTTTATTTCTTGGCGGTGGCACTAAACCCAAAATTCAAAAAGAATTTTCCTTATATAATATATATTATATTTTTTTGAAGAAGTTTAACATTTAAAAAACATAAGCACTGAAGTTAATGGAACATTTAAAAATATTTTAATAAGATTGTACAAAACTTGGTTGAAGAAATACGTGAATTTTATTCTCAAACTTTCACATTCTAAGCACAATTAATGGAAACAGTGTTTTGCCACACGACAAAGAAGACATAATGCAAGTATAGTCCAATAGCGAAATAATTTCTAGTATATACAGTAAATAGAGAATAATTCACTTAATGCAATGGATAAACTTTGAGTTCGCTATCGAGTTTTGGGAAGAAATAAAGTCTTATAACGACTCATTTGATATAAACTTATTTGGGGCATTATTACTTATTACTTTATTTAAGTCTAAAATAAAAGCGGTCTGAAACGAGAAAATTGTGTTGCTAATAGAGCTTCGTTCCTTTTTTCTAAAATAATAGTACATATAATTTAAGTTTATATAACTTGGTTAACTTGCAAATTACTTTTTTTTTAATTTTGTAACTTAGTTATTAATATTGCATTTGCTGTGAAAGAATGTTTCCACAGCATTGATTAATAAAAATCAAATTTTGAAAGTATTGATTTTAAAAAAATTAACTACTACTCCCATCGAGTTCAAAATCTAATCAGCAAGTCAAAAAGACTAATTTGACTAATTTCAGGTGATTTATTTCTCCGTTGACGAAAAAAATTAAATTTTTTATAATAACTTAAAAAGGTTGCGTCAAATTGATTTTAGAATTCATTGATTCTCATAAAATCAAAATGTGTATCGAATGCTTCAAATTTGAAGTTTTAGGGATAAGATGCAAGGTCAACAGATCTGTATATTTTTTATATACAAATTTTTTTTATAAAACAAAAAATTTTATTTTAGTGCTTTTTTACTTAAATTACGCGTTTTTTTCCTGGTTTCAGTGCTTTTTGAAATTTAAAAGTTGACAACGCTGACAAA
This sequence comes from Tachina grossa, assembly GCA_949987645.1. NCBI lineage: Eukaryota > Metazoa > Arthropoda > Insecta > Diptera > Tachinidae > Tachina > Tachina grossa. The sequence goes on from OX465278.1 coordinate 145,857,333, forward strand.
AACATCGAAGTAAAAGAGATGTCTTATTTATGCAAATGTAACCAGCGTTGACGTTGCGATACTCAGGAATTAATTTTATGGGTTTTTTACGCTTTTTACATTCTTGATACTTTTTTTTATGATCCTTTTTTTCAAATTGCCCTTTTTATCATTTTAAATTAGTTCGTGCTACTTTTTACCCCTTTTGAGAAATGACACTTACAAGACAAGTTTGCATCCAATTTAAAAAAAAAAAACTATGCAATTTTTATTTTCATTTTAGGTCCGTATTATTCAAATTGCAATTAAAGATAAATTAATAATAATTCGTTTCCTCACGAAAAATAGTTTAAAAAACTAATTAAAGAAAGAATGCATTACCATACAAAATACTGCATTTAAATTCTTAAAATATACTTTGATTTGACTATGAATATGAGCCATTATTTTATACATTTGTTTTCATAATGTATTATTTTGTTTTAATTCTTTAAAGAGTTTTTAAAAATTTCTCTTATTAATTTATCTTTAATTATAATTTCATACTCAAATCAAAGTAATGTAACTGCAACAGTGAGAAACAGCTGAGTGATATTGTTATGTGAAAAGTAATGAAAATGGCTAAAGATATGTGATGTAACGTAACCTACTTTTCACATAAATATATCGATCAGCAGTTACATTACATTACAGTCGACTAACTGAGCCCTTACATTCCGGTTACATCTCTATAAACATTTTCATTACTTTTCACATAGCAGTATAAATCAGCTGTTTCTTACCGTTTCAGTTACATCACATTACAGTCGGCTAACTGAGCCTTAAAAAATGAAAATGATAATGAAAATTATTAGATAGGCTCCGTAATTATGAATCTATTTTTAGAAAATTTTGGCAGTTTCAAACATTTTAAAATAAGACAACTTGTTTTTAATGAAATTTGTTGTTTAGATTCAATAATTTGTTTAATCTTATCATTATAACAGCCAATACTTATGCGTCGTTTAAAGCAATTACATATTACGCATTTGTTATGTTAACAAATGCCCTTTGAAGTTTATTAATTGCTTTTAAAATTTTCTAATATTTTACAATGTTATTTATAGTAAAAATTTAAAATTATGAAATTTTTATTTCCATAAGCATTGAATAAGCTCTGCACAAGTATTTCTACAGTAATACCCGGTTAAATGCCTCATGAATATTTTCAAGATCTTTGGCTAGTTGCAATAATTAATTTTAAGATTTCAGATACTTTTTTTTTTAAATTAAACAAATCGGTAATTTTAAAATTTAGGTGGGTAAAATTGTGGTATTTAAGCGAGGTATACTGTAGTAATAATGTGTTAACATTACACTCAACTCAAAAACTGAAACTATATAAAACGATAAGAAACAAGTTTGTGCACTAAAAAGTTAAAAAATAATTAACATTCATCCAAATTAAATATTTGTAAGTGTTTTATCTAGAGTGCTATTCAAAGTCGGTGCAAATCAGCTTATCAAGTTCAATATTTACCAATTTATGCATTTAGTTATTATAATTATTGTCACCGTCTTTCAGTAGCACTATAAGTAACATATCTAAAAATGTTTTTTTTTTTTTTTTAAATGAATCTTTATTAATTTTAATTTGTTGTGCTTATTTTTTAAGTCGGTTAAATGTTTTAAAAGCTTTGGCGCATATTCATAGTCAAAACAAAGTATATTTTAAGAGTTTAAAACTAGTATTTTGTATGGTAAGACCAGTATTTTGTATGCCAATACTGGTTTCAAATTTTTAAAGTATAATTTGTTTTGACTATGAATATGCGCCTTTATTTTTAATTTTTTAGAGCCAATGTTAAATTTTCAGGGGCGTTGCTACGCACACTTTTACAAATATCAGCGGCCAGAGCTCAGTCTGTGTGCCAAGTTTCCTAAAAATCGGCATATTATTAGCACGTGAAATATAATGGCGCATAGTCATAGTCAAAACAAAGTATAATTTATGAGTTTAAAACCAGTATTTTGTATAGCAATACTGGTTTTAAACTCTTAAAGTATACTTTGTTTATGACTATGACTGTGCGCCAATGACTTTGAAGCCAGTATTTTGTATGGTAATACTGGTTTTTATTTCTTAAAGTATACTTCGTTTGTAACTATCAGTATAGGCCAATATATATTATATTTTCAGAAGCACAAGATTATATCATTCCAAGAGCCCAAACTGTTTGTCAAGTTTCCAAGGATGCGGATAAATAAAAGGTAATATAATTTTATATTAAAATTTAATGGGCATGGCGCCACCCACTTTTTTAAGTGAGAGATCGTATCACTTCCTGAGCTCCGAGTGTATGGAAATTTTTGATAAGAATTGGTAAAGTAGAACCAAGCCAAATATAACTAAGAACACGTGAAATATAAAATAAAATTTTGAGGGGCGTGGCTCTGTCAATTTTTTTTAAATCGAAATTGTGTCAACGGATAAGTAAAAGTACAACAACAAGGAATAAATCTAATGGACGTCTTTCCGTCCACTTTTTTCGGCGATGGGACCAAATGAAAGCTTTATCCTTTCACACAAAAAAATTTAAATCGGTCTAAGAATGACGGAGTTATAAAGTGACATTACCTCGAAAGCATATAAACGTATTGATAACTTCCTTCTTTTTTGAAGTAGCAAAGCTACGGGCACTTTTCAGCTTAACTATTCTTCCACATACCTCGTAAATTTTTTTTCTGCCAGTGTATTCTACACAACCAGTTTTTATGTTTTTGAAAATCAAATTATTTTTTTCATTAGCACAAATCATTTTGTTTCTTCTTTTAATTTTGTTTAAACAAAAAACGAGAATTAATTAATTAGTAGAAGTTTAAAATACAAAAAAAAAAGTAAACAATAAGTCCCTGAAAGTTTGTTTCAGAATAAAAACAATTACGTAGCTATAAATTTTTCAAATAAATATACTATAGAGCAGCAGTTACAATTTTTATTAATTACAAAAATGATAAGACGACTCAAGCCAAGAGATTAAACAAATATTGTGAAGGTTGTTTAAAAAAAATTCACTTTTCCTCAATGTATTTCACAGATATGTAACTATTTTTTGATTGATGTAAACAATATTTAATAAAAAAGAAAAATAAAAAGTATTATAGGTACTTGAGTTCGGTTTGGTAAATATTTATGTACTTCTAGGTATGTATTTGCAAATATTTTTGCTTTTTGTTTTACTTCCTTTTAAGAGGGCTCTTCAAAATGCTTAATCAGAGCCATACGTAATACTAAGATATGAAAACATAAACAAACTTTAATACAAGTATTGTGTTTATTAGGGTGAACAGGTGCAGAGTTCTGTAGGAATTGATTCTTTAACAAGAATCTTAAATAATTCTGCAAAAAAACCAACTTTGTTTATGAGACTAAACTGGAAGTAAACTTTTTAAATTTTTTTTTTTTTTTTTTTTTAAATCTATTGATTAAGTAAAATTAAATTTTAAAGGGCGTGCCGCCTTATTTTGTATTTTTCAGAGCTCAGGGTGTGTGTTAAGTTTTGTAAAAATCGGTAAAGTAGAAAAGAACCACTTAAAATAAAATATTAAATTTTAATATTTAAAAGTTAAAATTTAGTGGGCGTAGCCCCACCCATTTTTTTAACTTTAATATTCTGTAATTACAAGAATCAAAGGTGTTTGCTAGCTGTCACAGCAATGAAATAAATAGAATATCATATAATCAAATTTAAAAAAAAAATGTCGGGGTGTGCCCGTCAACTTTTTTACAATAGGACGGACCAATTGGAAGCTATACCTTCTCAGAAAAAAAAATAATTTTTACAATCGGTCTAAAATGTACCGAGTTATTAAGTAACAAAGTAAAAAAAAATGAAATAAAAAATCACACACGAATTGATAACCTGCTCTTTTTTAAAGTCGGTTAAAGCTGTTGTATCCGCTTTAAAAATTTGGCATATATGAATTTTTTTATAATAATCAAAATAATAATAATAAAGTAGTAATTTAAAAATCTATTTGAATTAAGTTTATACTAGAGAACAATACAAGTGCTTTTTTATGTGCCACATTTAGCTACTGTACACTACTTTTCAAACACTGTACTGGAGTGCAGATTTGAAACATATACAGTACGAGTTAGATTTGCCCAACCACCGGTTATTGCAATACCCCCATTAGCGCAACAAGTATTTTTTTTACATTCCAGTGCAACTTTTTTTTTCAAAAAACTGTTATCTTTTAGTAAATTTAAAATGCCATATATGCCGAAAAAAAGTTTAACCGACACATTTTTACCGATCGCAAATAATCGATTTTCGCCAAAAAAAAATTAAAGAGCCTGTCGATGTGGACTACGTTCGACTTGTCGCACAGTTACATTCATCGGAAACAAAATTTTATTTTAAAAGTTGTTTTTGTTTTGAATGTATGCTGTCGACATCGTGGTAGAGGCTCTAAGTTCAAAAATTATGTCGCTTAAGCTTTTTTTTTTTGCAGTTATGGCACGATATGAGTTTTCTATATGGGCCTCTGAATGTTTAATATAAAAATATGATAGTGCATTAACTTTCTAAACGTATCAATATTGGTATTGTTTACTAGCTTTTGAAAATAATTTTTTCAGGAAGTGCTAAAATTTTTAAAATGTGTTAACCCATTAAGAGAATATAATCTTTTTTTTTAGAAAAAGAGAAGTAACACTCAGATATAGAGACTCTATATCTATACGACTCTGCTTTTTGTTCATTTTTAATTATGCAGTGTTGCAGCACCTCTGGTCTTAAATGAGGCGCATTAAATGTTTTTTAAGCTGTGTTTAGTAGCAATTTTATTAGTTATTTTACTTCGCCCATGATTCTGCCGACGAAGGAGGGCGCTCTGATGTTACAATAGGATTAGTATCTGCTGAAGTCGGTATAGTTCAGTGACCAGTGACTATGCCTTCATCACTTGAACTTTTCTGCAATAACTGATACAAAGGTACGCTAATGCACATCAGAAAAATGTGGGGTGTTGTTATTTTAATGACTGTTGGATACCGCGCTCGAACCCAGGACCTTCGTTTTTTGTAGTCAGCCTGCTAACTACTTCAGCCTACGCCACTCTAATCTCTAATAATAGGTGCCGTGTCCGGAAATATTATAGATGAGAGAATGGTTGCGTCCGGCCGAAGGTCTGCTATACAGGAATTCTTTACTAATCATAAAAACATCGGAGCATATTCATAGTCAAAACAAAGTATATTCTAAAGGCGACTTTTTGAGTTCAAGATTAGAGATTAAATTAACCTTAATCTTCATTTGTGATTTTTGGGTAGTCGATTATATGGTTTTACTTGCTAGTTTAAGCGGGCAATCGTGGTGGTTTAACCATGCATTAATATTGACAACATATATGTACTTGTGAAATATATAACTTTTTGTAAAAATTATATGATAAAATAATTTAAAAACACATAAATAAATATATATATTTTATATTATTTATCGATTTCCTTTAACACGCGCAATATTTTACTTGTGAATAATAAAACATGGCAGTTTCTTCTTCTTCCCACAAAAAATCAAAGTGTGTTGATAACATGTATCACTTTTACACAAAAAATGTTGCCACTATTTTGTTCCTCAGTATGGTAATACTACACATAATAAGAAGTTTAAACTACCACTCAAAAATATCAAACTAAATTAATCTGAGATTCAGTTAATTTTCGAATTAGCTAATTAGAAAAATAAACTAATCTTAATCTCGAACCCAAAAATTCGCCAAAAATACGAGTTTAAACACAGTATTTTGTATGGTTTTAATTTTTTAAGGCACACTTTGCTTTGACTATGAACATGTGCCAACGATTTCATTATTTATTACTAATTATGAAAACTAAAATAAAAACAAATCAGAATCACTCCTTGTTCTTACAATTCACTATCTGTTGTAAATGAAATTATGCTTTCCATATTACAAAAAAAAAAAAAAAAATAGAACCAATGGCGTTTAATCGTAGTCAAAACAAAGTATACTTTAAAAACTTAAAACCTGTATTACCATACAAAAGACTGGTTTTAAACTCTTACTGCTGTTATTCATAAAAAATATTATAGGTTTATTAAGGGCTTATTTGACATACATACAAGGTGGGCCAAAAGAAACCAAGGGGTGTAAAAGTTTAATAACTTTTTTGTTTATTAATTTTTTTTTATTTTTTCTTTCAGATTATATAGACAACACTTGGAGAATTTATAATGAATGAAAATAATAAATGAAAATCAGAAAATAAGAAATGAATAAATGAAATCAACTTTATTGAAAATTTGATTATGAGTGATGAAGCTCATTTTCATTTGAATGGCTTTGTTAATAAGCAGAACTGTAGGTTCTGGGGTTCTCAAAATCCAAGAGCCATTCATCAACGCCAAGTGCACCCCATTAGGTGTACATTATGGTGTGGGATCACATCTGAAAATGTCATTGGGCCCTACTTCTTCGAGAATGAAGATGGAAGTGCTGTAACCGTAAATGGAGAGCGGTATCGGTTTATGATAGAAAATTTTTTACGTCCTGCTCTTGAAAACAGACCTGGCATGTGGTTTCAGCAGGACGGAGCCACTGCCCATACTGCCCGAGACACAATGGCACTTTTAAGTCAAATTTTTGGAGAGCGAATAATTTCTCGAAATTCGGAATTATTTGGCCAGCGCGATCGCCAGATTTGACAGCACCCGACTATTTTCTTTGGGGTTTTTTGAAGGAGCGAGTGTATGTGAACAAGCCAGAGACAATCATTGAACTCAAGGCAAACATTGTTGCAGAAATTCGAACGCTACAGCCACAAGTTTTGAAAGATGTTATGGAAAATGCTCTAAAAAGAGCCCATCAGTGCGAAGCTGAAAACGGTGGTCATTTAAGAGACATCATTTTTCATACTTAGTGTAAAAAAATTTCCATTTTGTATATTATATAATCTGAAAGAAAAAATAAAAAAAAGTTAATAAACAAAAAAGTTATTAAAGTTTTACACCCCTTGGTTTCTTTTGGCCCACCCTGTATTTCTATGGGAAATATGTCAAATACGGCAGTTAAAGTATACTTTAACTGCGTTTAAATTTTCTTTGAAAATATGTTTATAATCTATTAATTTGATAAGCTTTCATATGATAGTCATATTCCTACCTATTCTGTAAAGCGATTCGATTTAAAAATGCTCGATGTAGAAAAATTAAATCCACTAATACCTGTTTTTTCAGACTTTTTTGTAGTTTTTAATTTTTTAGAGCTTGATATTATATACTCGTATGTCTGAAATTAATTTAGTATGTATGATTTAAAACACATCAATGGTGTTTTTAGTTATTTAAAAAAAACGAGAAATTTACTCCGATTCGGTTTACAGAACATGACCGTTTGTTATTAAAAAAAAAAAAGCCAAAAGTTCTACAACAATGTGTGGGTCTGTAACTCCGTCAATATGGGTTCCGAGCACTTTTGTTCTTAACCTTTTTTCCTAGAATTCAAATTTCTATCACATTTTTTTTTTATTTGGAGCAGCTTTTCACTTAACGTTATTTGTTCCAATTTTATCAAAAATATTTCGAAAGATTCTTGGCTACTCTGGTGGAGGGTATCGTAATAACTGTAATGTATTGCAAATGTATTAATTCTTTTAAATAATGTTAATAATTCATGATTATGGCTAAAAGGAGCAGAATGAATGTCATTTGTTGGTGCTTTGTGGCTTCTCATGGATTTAAGCTAAATAAAATTCATAAATGTACATATTTTTATTTTCAATTCTTTTTCTTCAGATACTGAATCTCACAAAATTTTGCAAATATATTTTTTTTTAATATTGTAAACTATAAACAAGTATGTATGTATGTATGTATGTATTTAGATATTTTTGAAATCGTTAAATATTTTTTTTTTAATTTTTATTTTGCATTTCAGAACACAACAACACCGATGATTAAATTTAAAATAAAATACTATTTCTGTTTAATTTTAAACACTTTTTTTGTACTTCATAAATTTACTACATATTTTTGTATATTTTCATGGACAAATTTTGTTTGCACCTTTTGTTTTTATTTATTTTTTCATTCTTTTTCTTCTTTTGCGTTTTGTTTTATATGCTTTTGATTTAATTTTCGTTGCTGAAATTACATTTGTGTAGTAGTATTTTCTTTTATAAATTCTTGATTGATATTTTTATTTTATAAATAAATACTCGTACAATTAGATAAGTATTAGGTATTTATCTTTTTAATAAACGCTTTTGCCAAAAAATCATAAAATCTTAGTTGCAATAAAAAATAATAATGTGTTATTTGTAAATTCGCAAAATGGAGTCTCGACCAACGAACATTTGCAAACGTACCTTACTCGTTCACGTTTAATTCTAAACTGAAAGCACAAAGTGTGTAAAAAGTTGTTTCTTGGGCTTTTGATATTTTTTTCTTCTTTCAGCCACTTGTCGTCATTTATTTATGTATTTGTTTTGTTACTTTACTTCAAAATACAATACAAAACATGCAAACATCCATCCATCGAATAGTGTTATATATTTTTGTCTGTGGAGCTTGTTTTAGTAAAATGTTTGAAATGAGAGAAACGGAAAGAGAAAGAAAAGCTTTTTTCGAAATTTTTCAACATTGCCAGACTACAAATTATTTAACGTATTATTTGTGTGGACGGTTTGAAGTTTTTTATTTTGAATTCTTTAAATCTTAATTGAATGAAATTTGTACATATGACAGTTTTCTCGTATTGTACTTACGGCCAGTTCATAGAAGACGACTAGCGTTTTTTTCGTTTTTGGGTTATAGTTCGTAGGTTGTGGAGCTATATTTTGTTAAATCAACATGAGATAAAGTTATTTCAAAAGGAAACATTTTCTTTGAAGAGATTACTGTAAATCATGTTAGATTAACATGAAGCACACATGAAACAAAATCATTGCCGAAAAACATTATATTAACCTTGTTTACGTAGATTTTAAGTTGGAATTTTTTCTGTATGTGTAGCACATTAATTTTTTTCTCTTAAGCTGAAAGTACATAACACGCGTAAGTGGGCGTGCGACCTGTAGGCATCTGTCAAAAAAAGTTGAAATAGTGTTTTTGCATGCAACAAGTTAGATACGAAACTCTTTGACGCGTTTGCCGCAGAAAGTTGGTTAACTTTCAACTTTTTAACGCGTTGTATTGTTTTGACAACTAATCAGCCGACAATAAATAAGAAAAATTTAAAAAAAAACTTAGAATCATGGAGCAAAAACTTATTGAAGACTTTGAAAAACATACAGTATTGGATAAACAAGGACTTGAAAGTGCTCAAATTCCTTTTTTAAATGTAAAATAAATAAAAAAGCTGATAGAATAGGCGTTTATAACGCGTGTTGTGTAACTTGTCATTTTTCATGCGGTAAAGTTTTCAAACGCACGATACTTGTAGACGAACTGACGCGTGTTATGTACTTCTACCTTTAATCTCAAAGACTATCATCTGCATGTTTATTTTTTATAACTTTTTTACGACATTCCGTATTGTGTTCTTTATGTTGCGGAAACTATGTCGGCATATTTAACATGCGAGGCAATGATCGGTGTATCTCAATTAAATCTAATACCCCTTATTCCAGTTGTTGACATCGACGTCACTTTAACACAATACCAAACAATTGGGGCTTGTTTATTCGCTCTCGAGAACAATTTTGTGCTACTGACAATCTATTTCCGTTCCCTAAGGTCTATACAATAGCATAAACCTGCCAACAGGAGTCAATTGTTTTGGACAACGGGTACGCAAGCCCCAATTTTTTGGTATTGTGTTAAAGTGACGTCGATGTCGACAACTGGAATAAGATTGAATGTTTTTTTTCAGCCATAATTTTGGTTTATCAGAATGGAATTATATATCTCGATTCTACTTGTATGCCAACGTGGAGTGGGCAGCCAAGTAAACCAACCAACCAGCATATTGTTTGATGAGTATTTTATTTTTGGAGAAGAAAACGAGATATGGCTTTGTTTTGTCAACCATGCCCTTCTACACATTTTAATGCCAAATCTATTATTTTTTCTTCAGCCAGGAAGCTCGAAAAAATGCCATGAAATTAAACATCCCTGTTCTGTAAACGGAACCGATTTGAAATAGTACGATTTCCAAAATTAATAATCATATACGCAAATTTTCTTTTAGATATATTTGATGCTCCATATAACAGAAAAATTAAAAAAATGTTTCTCTTATCGGGACTCTTCACCATCAATTTCAATTGTAAAAAAAGTGGTTTACTGAATTTCATTGTGGCCGTACAAGCCGAACGTTCTGGACGCCCATTTGAGGTCTCTACATCTGACACAATTGAATAAATTCACACTATAACTTTAGCCGATCGGAGATTGAAAGTGAGAGAGGCTGTGGAAGCCATAGGCATCTCACATGATTCAGTGGTTTCAATTGTGAATGATCATTTGGGCATGAAACAGCTTTCCCCAACTTGGTGCTTTTGACATTATTTTTAGTGCTTTTTGAAGACTCAAAACGCCAAATTTTGAGCGTTTGTGCCAAACTAAGATAAATCACTAAATAATGCTTTTAAGAAATTTGTGTATTTCCTAAAATTATTTTAATAAAAACTGGGTGTATTTCTTTTTTCGTTTGATATATTTCATTAAATAGAGAATAGCTTAAAAAATATTAATCATTGTTAAACTTTAGTCGTAAGTACCTTCACTTGTTTCTCACGTTGGTGCTTTTTACGCTCTTTAGATCTTAAAATTAAAATTAAAAAAGTTGGCATCACTGCATGACACGATAATGTAAAAAAAAAAAATATCACGCACGTTTTCCCTAAACCGAACCAGTTCGTCATCACTTAAACCCATGATTCAACTCCATTTTACTTGCACAAATTTAGTTAATTTCTTAATTGATATTAAAGATTCTCTGTTAGAAAATGTGTTTAAATAATTTTTCTGGATTAATTAAGCAATTAAATTTTATTGAACCAAAAAAAAAAAAAAAAAAAAAAAAAAAAAAAACAATTAATTAACTTTCACTTTAGAAGCAGTTTTTAGAAAAAATATTTTAAAAACCTCCACAAATAAGCCAGCTATTAAGACTACAACACCAAAGACACCTGCTAGTAAGACGGCCACACAATCTAGACCATGTCTTTTAAAGTAGTTCATTTTCTGGGCCGGACTTTGCAAATGTTGAGCTCCATTGTGCCTTAAAACATATTCCGTCCAATATATAGCCAAATCTAAAGGCTTGACAGGTTGATCGTGATATCTGGCCGATATTTCTTTGGCCCTTTGACTATACACAGGACTATTTAACATTTCTGAGATACACGATTTCAGTTGATGACGTGTCAAAGTGGCAAAATCCAATTTCAAAGCAAATCCCTGATGTACCGCTTTATTCACATTCTGTTGTTGATCGAAAAATATGGGCAGGCCCAATATAGGTTTGCCATGATATATAGTTTCAAATGTAGATAGTAGACCGCCATGTGTTATGAACAGCTTAACTTTTGGATGGGCCAATATATCAGCCTGAGGCAGCCAAGCAGAAATTAAAACATTTTTAGGTTTTCCTTTCAGTTTGGGATTTTCAAATTTCCACAAAACTTTGTAGGGCAGTTCCGCAAATACTTCGTTGAATATTTCCAAAGTTGCTGGAGGAAAATCTTTGCTTTTTAAATTTGTTCCCATGGAAAAGTAAATGACATCTTGCTGGGAATTATGTAAAAAATCTGCAATCTCTTGGGGCAAAGGTTGGGCTTGCTGCTGCTGTATTTGAAAGCCACCAACTTCTATCATATTCGTAACATAAGGTCGGGCTGTGCTTAGAGAAAAATGTTGATTTAATAAAAAGAGTGAGATGTTTTTGCGTAGAGTCGCAATGTCTTCTTTGATATGAGGCATATATAAATTCTTAATATATTCATGCTTGGGCAAATGCACCAGACGATTGTGTATTAATTCTAATAGTTGCAGCAATAAATTCCACAAACGTTGTGCAAAGCACATTTCCTCGGTAAAGCCAGTGGACATTAAGGGCACATAAGTGAAGGGAGATATATTGCCCATTAGATCGTCTATGACAGGATCCGTGCCGTAGGACGATAAGCCTATGATGGCAGCTTTAAAATGTGAACCTAAGCTATACCAAGCATCGGTATTTGCGGCCTCCAATATTATCAAATCAAATGTTGCCGTTTTAAGTAAATTTTGCACTTGATTATTCCTCATAACTGCCAATGTAACATTTGTATAGAAATCCGATAGAAAAGTCAGATCGGCCCAAATATTGCGTTTCTGCTGAGCTGCAGCTATTGCATCTGCAAAATTTCAACACTTAAAATAGAAAAAGATAAATGAGCATGTTATTTTTTTATTTTAACCTTCCTGTATACGAAGTGCTTCCAAGACCGCGACATCTGTGTAATTTTCTATTGGATCTTTGCTGGGATAAGCACTGATAACGGTCAGTTGGTGGCCTCGCTGCGCAAGAGCCTTTAGGAAAGGCTGCACTAAAATAAATTGAGATTTGCCGGGAAATGGAAAAATTGCTAAAATTTTGGCACTTTCACTTAACTCAATCAAATTGATAGCGATATGTAAAATTACTACAAGACTTCCAAAAACAAGTTTCATTTTTTTTATCTGTAATAAGTACGTACGTACGCACGGTGTTTATAGAACAGAATATTGTATGAAACTGAATGTGAAATTATCTTCAATTACTATTGATAGTATATACTAAAAAAATGAGATTTAAATGTGTGTATGTATTTGGTCATATATTTTAATTTAATCGTTTGGAAAATAGGTCAGCAGAGACAAGTAATCACAGGCACCCAATACAATACATACATATGTATATATTGCTATAATTTTTAGATATAAGATATTAGATATTATAGGTTCAAGTTTTGCAGTAGATATCGAGCCATAACCGCCAAAAAAGCTTAACCGATACATATTTTGGACATCGTTTTTTTATGAAAATCTATTATTTACGATTTATGTCGCTTACGTTTTTTTGGCGTTTATGGTGCGATATGTCCGGCGATATAGGTCTGTTCATTCACTTTCCCAGCAGAATTTACAAAATTACTCTACCAGATACGAAAAAGTAAATGATCGCTTTAAGGCTCAGTTAGCCGACTGTAATGTAATGTAACTGCAACAGTAGGAAACAGCTGATCGATATTGTTATGTGAAAAGTAATGAAAATGGTTATAGAGATGGAATGTAACGTAACCTTCTTTTCATATAAAAATCTCGATCAGCTGATTTCTACGTTGCAGTTACTTTTACATTACAGTCGGCTAACTGAGCATTGAGCCTGTACTCGTAAAGACTTGCAAGCAAATTTTATTCATATCACAACCATAGATGGAAATCATGATGCAATTGTACTTTTTCTGATTCCCCCAGGGGAGTCTATTTATAGACTACGGGTGTGGCAATCCCGGGACCCCAGCTGGGTAATGTAGCTTATTCCATTGACGTACCTTTGGCTCATTACCCGTAAAACTTATGTGTTACTACCCAATCTCTGAACATCAACAGAGCAAATGATGTGCACATATTTATAAAAGGAAAACAAATATTGTACGCCCGTTGTTGTCAGTTAGGTGCAGCGTCACCTTGAACTGTCCCTGAGTTCAAAAGACGATAGAGGTGAAGCCCTTGTGGTGGAACTTCGAGGTCTAACCAGAGGCTACTTCTGGTACCACGGGTGCCGGTTGCCCGACAGTCGAGCTGCTTGGAGTTAAGTGCATGTAGCGGTCGTCAGTTTCCTTTGCTAAAATGCCGAGCTCGTCATACCTCACGGGGTTAAATGGATGATTTTGGTATATGTGGAGTAGGCACTGGTTATTTGGCGACACAGGCATGGGTTCATCTCGGATGAGTGGTTGAGCTATGCCGGCAATGGTTGAGGAATTCTCTTGGGGACCTCGCTATGGGTGTATACACAACACCTTGGCGTGGAAGCCGGAGAATTGTCGTAGTGGTTGTGGTTGCTACCAAAATCGCTGGGAGAATAGTCTTGGCTTCCCAGTGTGAAATCAATACTAGTGGTTGGTCTGACGCGGTCAGCCAGACACTATTCTAGGTGCTGTTGCCATTGAACAGAAGCTGCTATGGGCACGGACATAGCAGCAGAGTTTAGATAGCTCAAATTACCTCAGCAAGGTAATTGAATATAGTACAGGGATAACTATATTCAAGGATTGCAACCTATGTGCCTTATGGAGTGGGCCATAGGTTCATTCTAAAAGGGTGCATGGGGGCGATGGTCTGGCATCTAACCCACACTAAGTGCTTTGGCACACGTGAGATTAGGCCGTAAAGCAATCGCACATCTGAACTTTTTCTGATATACATATTTTGTTTGATAATATTTTAAATTAGAATTTTTTTTAGAAATTGACATTTAATATGAAATTCATTACACAGTTTAATGTATTTTTACTATTTTTGTGCATTTTTCATAATTTTTTAATTTTATTCATTAAAAATTTCAAAAATGCCACTTTCCATCTCTGATCGTATATGAGAAAGAAACAAAATTCTTTGACAATAAAATAGAATTTATGTAGCTTAATGAAAGAAAAGCAATAAATTAAGAAAACATATATCTGTACGTATATGTACGTGTTTTTTTTTAATAAAGAAATGCAAATTTTTCAGTTTTCCTTTTTTCATATATGTATTTTTGAAATAATGAATTTGACAACAAAAGACACAACAGGTGGTTGGATAGTTCTTGCAAGTAAAAATTTTACTAGCAATAATTTGCAAGAATTTTTTAGTCTCTAAATTTTTTTCTCTCTGACGCTCCCTCCTTGCAAACCAGCGATGCCAATTTAGCGCGTTTTAACTATGCCAAGCGCGCTTTTTTCAGTTCCATATTTTTTAACTTTTTTGTATAAATTTAACAATTTTCTAATATCAAAAATAAATTTTTTAAATTAGTTAATGATTCAGCTGTCGCAAACAAAATTCGCTTGACCTTGGTTAGAATTAAAAACGCATTTTAATACTGTAATGGCAAATATTTTGAAATTTTACAACTAAAAATATGTACTACATACAATGACCCAAGAAATTAACATAAATTACAAAGCATCTACTATAGCTGAAGTACAAAAAGCATTTGAATCGCAAAACTATTCCACAATTTATATGTTGTTACAAAGTTTTACAAATAAATTAAAAGTAAAAACGAAGGATTTCGATTATTTGGAAGGCGATTCTGATTATGTATTAAATGATTTTAGTTTATTAAAACATAATGTCGAGGAAGCAATATTGCAAAATCTGAAAAATTAATTGTGATACGAGTACTAATTGAAATTTAATTTAGCGCGTAGAAAATATCACGTTTTTGCTATAAATATTTGACAATGCTGTAACTTAGCGCGTTCTAGCGCGTTTTAAGAAGGGTAGTAGCGCGTTTGGATTATAAATAGTTGGCATCACTGTTGCAAACTTTTTGAGTTAATGAACACTTTTCAGTAACAATTGCTACAAATTCGTAACAAATTTTAGTAAATGATGAACAAACCTTATGTAGGCAATAAATCCCTGCATTTTATAAATAAATCGTTTTTATTTTCAATATTATATAAAATTTCCCAATTTCAATAATTTGTAGCAAATGCATTCATTCATTGACTTGAAAAAGTTCGTTGAACATTTTGTTGTGGAAAAAAATGTCGGATTATTTTGTCGTATTTTTTTTTTAATCTGAAAAACAATTAATTTTTAATTTCATTGTTTTATAAATGATAGAAGAAAGGTTGTTCGTTATCTTTCCAATCAATCTAAATTATTTTACTGAGTGACTTTAGTTTTTTTTTAACCATGAGAACGATTTCAAAAAGATATTTTCATTGTGAGAGGTTATGGCTTCCATTTGGTCTCATTGTGAAAAAATTGGGCAAAAATAAGCCCAATAAATTTGTTTTCTTTAATTTTATGATCTTTTACTTATCAGATTGCAGTAAGCTCTCGTAACGAAGCAACCTCGCAGTTGAAAAATATTGGCAGAGCTCTAAAAAAGACTCAATCTTGTATTTAACAAAGTGGGCGGGCCATGCCTATGAAAGGTTAATATTGAATTATATGTTATTCTACTTATCGGATTCCCATGAAAGTTGACAAATAGATTAGACTCATTCATTCACTGAAAGACTTCATTCAGTCATACTACACATAAAAAAAATTTCAATGTAAAATCAACATTTAAAAATTTTCATTTGTAATCATATTAAATAATGTTGAATTAAAGTTTAAATTATGATGGTATAAATTTACAGCCTTATTTATAAAACTTATTAATGCTTTATAAAGGCTTTTTAAAACAAATTTTCATAAAAAAATTTTTCTTAAAAATTAATAATTTCTATTAATAAAGCTGTTAGTGTCTATCTAGAGAATATTTAAGAATGTTGTGGCTGCAGCGCTGAGCCCGTTGACTACCACGTGATGAATTCCGAGTTCAAATCTTAGCCGGGGAAGACAATTATACACATACAAACATTTTTCTCATGACTGCTCCAATATATACACATAAGTTAAATAATTAATAAAATACAACAACTACATTAATATAAATTCATGTTGTTTCAACTTGAAATAACTTTGATTCAAAGTGGTTCTTTTTTGTGTTATTTCCAATTTGTTCCAACTCGAAATAACTTGCATTAAACATTTTGGTTTCACAGTAAGGGAATGTTAAATCAATATGAAATAATGTTAATTTAAAAGGAAAAATTTTTTTTAAGATTACTGTAAATCATGTTAGATTAACATGAAACAAAATCATTGCCGAAAAAGTTTAAATAAACCTTGTTTACGTAGATTTTAAGTTGAAATTTTTGTGTGTGTAAGACTTACTTTCGAACTTAAAAAGTGGGCGGGGTGTGATTATTAAAACTTAATATTATATATCACGTACTTCTACTTGAACAATATTTACGAAACTTAACACACACCTTAAAATCAGGAAGTAACGCGATGTTGACTTTCTAAAAGTGTGCAGACACAAATATTTACGAAATTGGGCGTATCTACGCCCCTAAAAATATAAAATTAGTACTAAAATTTAAACGACTTCCAAAATAAATAAAAAACAATTTAAACTCAGTTAAAGAAAACATTTTTATATGTGTTATCGAATACGGACAATTTGGCCCCAGAGTTGCAGACGATCAATTAATCAGCCGGCAAAAAAAAAATTATTCTCATTAATTATGTGATTGACGAGTTTATTTGATGATCTGCAGTTCATTTAATGTTCTATTATCTTGTTCTTAATGGGTCGACTCTGGATGGCAACTGAACTTTTGTTGCGTTGCCACTTGTCAAAATGTTATTACGCAGGTGTTAATTTCAGTTGCCGAATTGCAGTAATATTGGCAACCACAAATGTTTAGTTATTACATGCGCTAAAAATTAAATAAACTATTCCTTCTCCTAGAAAATGCGTTTTAAAGGTTTAAGCAGGAAAAGCGAATCACTAAGAGACAATCGTTGGGTACTCCAAAAATACAGAAATAATTCAAGATAAAGTTGTCCAAAATTAAGAGACATGGTTGAGGAACAATTAAATATTAGATACAATACAGAAAAGGCACCAAGAGTACTCAGGAAAGCTGGACAGAATGGAAGAATTACCCGCAAAAAACCTAAACTAAAAACTAAGAATGGAGTTCGCTCACAACTATTTGATAAGAAATTTTTAATTTTCGTAATATATTTTGTTTGTAGATAAGTTAAAAGTTTATATTTTTTGGCTCGGATGGTAGGGCTAATATGTGCCGACAACTTTCTCCAGTTCCCTAAAAGTTATCGAGAATACGAAAATGACAAATTGGCAACTGAAAATAAAGCGAAAAAAGCCTTATTTATAAAATATATTTCGGCTTTATATAGACTTAATACGAAAACTGTTGTATGGAAATCTGTTTTATAAAGGCTTTATTATAAGCCTTAATAATTTTTATAAACATAATAATTAAAATAATAATATAATAATAAAATAATTTGACAATCTGTCATATTCTTATTCTCCATAACTTTTAGGGAACTCGAGAAAAAGTTGCCAGACATAATACTAATATTAATTTTGGCAACTAAAGTCCAAATCGGTATATAAAAAATTTAAATATGTAAAAATGACGTAATTTTATAAGTTCAATTACAAAAAATATTAAGGGCCTGTCCCACGATGTCACCAACGCTCGACTTGCCGCACAGTTATATTGGAAACAAAAACAAAATTTTAAAATTTGTTTTTGTTTTGAATGTAAGTGTGCGACAAGTCGAACGTTGGTGACATCGTGGAACAGGCCCTAAGAAACCGGTTTATAAAATCGGTTTTTAAACGAAAAGTGATTTTAAAAATTTTAAATAAATAATAATAAAATATTTGATAACTCTAGTCATATCTCATGAACCTTGTTTGTAAGCACCCGAATTTAAACAACAATTTCCAGTTACATTTTAAAGATTTTTTTAATTATTATTAATGAATATTTTCACATTTTCATTATAATCAGTTTCAATTTGCATTATTTCGAATACTTAAATTACTAATTGGTTGTATAAGTATGTGTTTGGGTGTTTGGGTGTGTGTGTGTGTGTGTGTGTGTCTGTTGCTATTGTTGAAGCAAATGATCATATATGATTTCCATTAATTTATTTCATGTTGTTACTTTTCATTATTTGTTATTAATGTTTTTTTCATACGTGATCATTTGAATGATTCATTTAAATTTTGTCAATAAGATATCAGTGATTTTTTGTCTGTTAATTTTTAATTCTATTTAATATATAATTTGATTTTAATTGTGTTAATATTTATTTATTTATTTTTTTACTTCTTGTTTTGTATAATTATAAATATTTAGTAACATTTAGCTTTAAGATTTGTATTTCAAGACGACAGTATTTATGTTTATAGAAAGACATTGTTGTATAGTTTTTTTGTATTTCAGACTAGAGGAAATGCAACAAAAATATAAAAGTAGTTTTTTTGAAGATTTTTTTTAAATTTAATTTTTATTTAAATTTTTACTTAATGCTTTCTCAAACAGAAAAACATTTGATAGCTAATAAATAGTTTTTTTTTTTTTTTTTTTTTTTTTGATAGATAGATTTTTATTTTAATTCATTAGTGACGTATGTATGTATGATTTCTATGCTTAAATTGTCTTTTGTTTTTAATATAAAGATATATGTATGTATATTACTTTAAGAATGATAATGATTTAAAAAGTGTAAATATAAACAAGTTTGCTTATTTTAATTTAATTACACAGAAAAGAAAATTTTCAATATTTTATTTTCGCAAACATTCATACATATTTATATTAAAATTAATTTTACAAAAAAATATTAAAGGATTTTATTTTAGAAAGATAAAAAGAAAAATATTTTATTTTTTTTAATGAATTCTTAAGTAAATATTACTTAAAGCTTTTTAGCCCTTTTTTGTAACAAACATATCCAAGTTATAGGAAATGTTTGAGAAGACGCACGCCGAGTAATGCCGAGCACACACTATGGCATCGCAATAGTACTAGAAGTGAGCACAAGCCGTGAAAAAGTGCACAGTATTGTACTTTTTTCAAGAGCGAATATTGTTTATAGTGGTGATCGTAATTGATAGTTGTGTCACATAGTGCACAATACTTCATTTCACAAACTCAAAATTTCATAAAATATTAAGTGATAATAACTAAAACTTTCTACAATTATATCCATTGTGAAATATATTATTTGTATTTTATTATTTATTCATTTCATTTTTTTTATCTTAAATTAATAAATTATAAAACTTAGAAAAGTATCGCATACGAACTAACACGCTCAAATGATCTACGTTGTTTGTTTTTTCTTTTACACATGCACAAATTTTTCCATTTTTGTGCTCATATTTATTACAATTGTCATTCGGTGTGCACTAGTGAAATATGCTTCGGCAATATAACAACTAATGCCCTTGCTTGGCAGTTAAACAAATTCTGTTGCATACGTTTGCTAAAAGAGAATACTAGTTTTAGTGCTCTCATAAAATCAAGAGCACTAAAAAGAGAGAACAGTTCAATACTGTACACCATTACCTGATTTACATTCAGCATTTTTTCATGAAATTTCATGAATTTTGTTGCACGAAACTTTTTCTATTTGATAATTGCAGAGCTATAAAAGAGAATTTTATATAAAAAATTACATAGAATCAATCTCTGATGCATTTTTGGCAACTGTTTTGATATAAGTTGCTCCTCCAGGCCTCATATTGGTAAATAAAAAATTTCCATGCAACTAATTTCATGAAAAAAAATGCATAATGTAAATTAGGTACATGAAGATTAAGCAAGTAAATATCAAGTGCTCACCTCTAATGTGTACTAGTGTACTACGTTTGTCATTTTCGATCTTTTTCGTTGTGGGACATTGCTTTACATATAAGAAACAAAATGTGAACTGCATTGCACACATTGTAAAAATTACTACACAAAAAACGCCAGGTGTGTACGCAGCATAACTGATGTTGTATAGCCAGCCTTCACCAAAAGCTAAGTTTAATCTTTGTTATCATAGAATTGATAACAAACTGACATGGAAACCTGTATTTCCGAATTTTCTGATTTCTGTAACGAGTACTTATTATTCAGCCAGGGGGGATTTTTAATGATTTAGAACGATTTTTCGTCAACCCACGTAAAATTAGGCTCATAAACATTCCGGATTCAGCTATAGTTCGCATCGTATCGTTTCAAATTAAAGAAGACCTTTCTTCCCCCGGAACAAAAATACATCGCTCAAATTGTAAATGCCTTCAGAACATAACAATTTACTCAATTAAGAGAATTTAGCAAATATTGAATCTGCTTATTTTGAGTGGCGCTTTTGCGAATTTAACTCATTCGGTTATTAATTCTACTCTGGGGATCTTCATATATATAAATATAGATATAAATTATATCTCACTTTAGAAAGTGATGAGTTCAGTTCATATCTAAGAACTGGAACAGTAAACAAAAGTCCTTTTAAAAAAGATTTCCTAAGAGTAGGTTCACACTAGTGATGAGCGATAACGTGATTTTTTTAATAATCTTGCTCCTTGTGAACGTGATTTCTAAATCGGTGTTCTTTTAAACTGTGACTGTGATCACAGTTTAGAAGTATTTTGTTTGGAGCAGTTCTCTTATTTTGAGAAAATCTAATATTAAGAAGAGCAGCAATGAAATTAAACAGTAACTATGATTACGGTTTAAAGCTTAAATTAGACGTGACATAGCCATAATGCCATAGCCATAACCAAAACCAAAATTCAATTGGTTTCTATGGTGAGAGTTATGGCGTTATGGCGAGTCATCTATAATCAAATACAGTGTTGCCCATTAGTTTGGTTCGAACGGCTGTTTTCTATGGCTATGATCACGTCTGATTGAGCCTTAACACATTTCAGTTCTTCTGCTTTAAAAGCATTTATTAGTATTGGTGTCTTGATAAATACTAATAAGAGAGACAAAAACAAACAATTAGCAATCAACCCCGTCCAAATATTGTGAATTGTCGTATGAGAGGCAGAGAAACAATAAAATTGCAAATATAAAAATGTGATCTGTATATACTTGCCAGAAAAGACGATTTGACACGATTTGACGATTTTTTTCGACAAAAGCTGAAGATATAAAAAAATTTATGTGATAGCTTTATTTAATGTAAAGTAAGCATACAAGATCAATCACAGTTTGTATGAAGGAACTATATTTCCAAAGCCTGTTAATTGATAAATTCAGTCACAGTTGTGATTTTTTAATCGCTGTGAAAAAGTAACAGGATTCAAAATATCGCTCAACTCTAATTCGTACAAACTAATATTTTTAACCCCCGACTAAAAAAAGGGGTGTTATAAGTTTGTAGTGTGTGTCTGCGTGTCTGTGTGTCTGTCAGTGTCCACGTACAGGCCAAACGGCGGGACCGATTTTCATTTAGTTTTTTCTGTTTGAAAGAAGACTTGATCGAGAGGGTTCTTAGCTATGTTTGAAGGAAATCGGTCCAGCCGTTTAGAAGATATAACATCTTTTCTGAAAAAAGTCGGGGGTTTTTAAAATTTTTAATTTTTATCCATTTGTTTGAATTTCGTTTACAATGTATGCATTTATTTATTAAATTTGTTTTTTTTAATATTCGTATTCTCCTCAATTTGAGGAATACTAATGCGAATACGAATATTTAAAAATGGCCGAACACTCGGCAATTTGAATACGAATATTCGTGCATCACTAGTATGTATACAGCCCAATCATGAACAAAAGTTCTGCGAATTTTTTCACTTTTTCCTTTTCTCCTATTATGAATTTGTTTTCTTCCTTTTTTCGCATTTTGGTAAACGAGAATAAAAAACCAAAATCAATATAAAGTAATATTTTATAGTTCTTTTACTTCGAAAAACATAAATAACACAGTGCAACAAGCAAAACCAGCCTCAACAGTTCCAATGGGAAATGAAAGTATACCATTAAGTAAACAGAACTGCCAAAGGGTTTTGAAAAGTTAGCTCGAATTTAATTTTTATGGCCTCTTGAACTTGGACCGTATTTGACCATTTTTCGCACTATTAGTGAAAATTGAAAAAAGACGTATAAAATATATAAAAATATTTAATGGAATGTAACTGTGCGTACTTATTGTTGCATTGAATCCAATGTGGAAAAATATATTTTTTCCTTTATCTCAAAAAATGGTGGGCGGTATAGGCGTGGTCAAATATAAAGAAATTATACATTTTGGAGTAAAATGCACTACATGACATTGACATTGCCTTTTTCAGAACAATCTAAGACTATTCTAGATCAAATGAATCTGAAATTCTATTGAATAATACAATTTATTTTCAGAATGTGATCTGAATATTAAAAAAAAAACGATTTTTAAAATTTTGTACTTTCATTTCCCATTGGAATTGTTGATGGTGGCGGCGGCGATGACCCGAAATTTGTTGCACAGTGTAATGCTCAAATACATGATTTGTAAACTTGTTTTAATTTATTTCTTCCAGTTGTTGAATTTCAATAATTTTGTTTATTCTTTTGCACGCCAAAAAAAAAAGGGAGGAAACAAAATGTCAACAAACAAGGAAATCAACGGGCTTCGTACTACGGTTTTGCCACGTATTACTCGTTTTTGTTCCCAAGGAATTTATGATTGGAGGAATTTTTTCTGTATGCAACTGTACATTAAAATTTCGCTCGACATCGAATGCCGTAATTTGTCCCCGAGCATTTTTTTCATTATATTCTTTTATAGCTTACATATTATCACTCCGTTGAATATAAGATTTAAAACAATTTTAAAGAAAATATTCTAGTACACAAATGGATAAAACATAAATCGAGGGATTACCGTACATTTCATTTTATGTGAAAGAGATCAAACGCATAAAAAAGGTTTACACACATATATTCAAGGGTTTTAAATTATATAACTTATTATTTTTTTTTTTGTTTCTTCAATAAATAGGAAGTTAGAACAAAAGTCCCCCATTAAAAACAATAGTTATTTTTCGTTTGTTTTTTAAATGTGTTCATCCAAAAAAATATTTCTTTAATTTAAAAAATAATTTTTATGTTACAAAATATCAAAATATGTTTATAAACTAAAACAAACCAACTAAATAAATGAAATATTTAATTAAGTGTAAAAATGTCTTAATCGAAAATTGTTTGTGTTTGTTTTGCGAACTATTTATATTTTTATTTTAGCTTTTTTTTCTTCTTCATTATTAATAAATTTGATTATCATAATTATTTTTAAATATGTATATAATGTACGATAATAATGTATGTATGTATGTATGCATCTATATATAGTATGTATAAGTATATATGTATGCTTAAATTGTGTTTTAATTTAATAATTGCCTTATATAAAAAAACATGTTTTCCATTTTTTTTAATTTAATTATATTAAATGTATATTTATATTTATTTATATATATAAAAAAACACGGCTTAATGTTTTCGTTTTTATTTAATTTTTAAGTTTAAGGGTAAAAAAATGTTTTAGCAGTTTATGCTGATTCTCTCTCTTATTCTCTTGTGTATTTCTATATATTTATTTTTATGTATAATGTATGCGGTTTTTTTCTTCTTTTTCATTATATATAGGTATATATAAAATACGCGTTTAATCAGATCCAAAATTATTTGCCTAAAGATAATTATTTTATCTTCTGTTAAATTCAGATTTGATAGCTAGAAAAAAAATGCAAAGGTTTGAGTAAAAAATTTTTAAGAAAATATGTATTGAGTTTTAAATTTTATTATATTTACCATCTATTATTTCTTGTTTAACTTTTTGTATTTCTTGTTTCATTTCTTTAACAATTTCAGCCTTTAATTGTTCCAAATCACTACCAGATAAGGCTACCGATAAGCCATCACCATTGACCTGCTAAAAGGAAGAATGAAGGCAAGTTGTATTTTTTATTTTTTTGTCAATATTTGACATTACCTTAAGTATCGTTTCTTCGCTTGCACTGCCAAAACGTTTGCGCATGGGTCTGGGTGATTCGCCGCCACTATTCGATGTATTATTTGAGTTTGCATTTGAATTGCTGGAATTTGAGCTGCCCAATTTGTGTGGCAGAGTGTTGGATTTTTCCCAGGGTCGTTGTTTAACTTCCGGCTCTGGTTCGGGCTGCAAAATAAAATTAAATTGAGAAATACTTTTTTTACGTTATTCTTCTCTACATACATCTTTCTTTTCGGCTTGGGCACGTCGTCGTGCTAATGTTTTTGCCATTTCATCCATCATCGACGCCATGCCATTAGTGCTGCGGCCAATGGTACCATAATTGCCACTGCCACCGCTGGGAGTACTGCTGCCGCTATTCTCCGTAGGTGCTGGGGTACTCTATATTATAAAAAAAATTAAGCACAATTGGCATACAGTTTTAATTAATTTAATTTTTTTTTTGCATTTGAAATCCACCTTCTTTTTTAATTTTGCTTGTTGCAATTGAGCAGCTAGTGAACCCATTAGATCAGTTTGAGGATCCTCTTTTTTGTTTGCTAAGCCGCCAATAGGGGGAGGAGGTGGCGGTGGAGGAGCAGCTGGTCCCATGGCGGGTGGGGCCGGTGGTGCGGGCGGTTGTGGTGGTGGTGGTGCTGCTGGACCACTGCCCGAGCTCGAATTACTATTGAACATTTGAGGGGCGGCGCCACCAAATGTAGGTGGTGGTGGCGGAGCTGGCGCTCCAGTGTTGGGAGCACCAACTGGGCCACCGCCAGTGCTGCTCATGCGGTTAAGTGGTGGCGGCATGGGTACATTGACACCGGCAACATTGCCTTGCTGCGTCATCATTGGTGGCGCTGCTGGCGCCTGGCCATAAGGATTCTCTTGTTGTTGCATCTGAGCAATTCCGTTCATTTGACCATAAGCATTGGCTGGTAAGGATGGTCCATTTGGCATTGCTGGCGGTTGGGGTGGTTGCGGGGGCATGGGCATACCACCGCCTCCACCAGCCATAAGGTTTCCAGCGCCTCCGCCCCCACCGACTCCCATTTGTGCTTGATTGTTGTATACCACGCTGTTGGCGCTTTGTGAATTTGGTAAAACTGGTCCCAACTGTTGCTGTGAAGACACATATATCGAGGCGACACCGTTTTGTGTTTGATGCGGTGGCGGCATGGGGGGCTGTGAAACATTTGGAGGCATTAGTCCGGGCTGCTGTTGTGAATATTGGTGCATATTAAGATTGGGATTAGAATTTGATAAAACATAGTGTGTTTGCTGATACTGATATTTTATATTGAACATAATTGAACGGAAGGATTCAATATAAAGGAAGAGGGGCAGACATAGCCAGATTGAAATGTAACCAATTGTTGTTGGTTTGATATTTTTATAATGATGGTTAAGTGTAAAATTGCAGGATTTTTTTTGTCGATAGGAGTTCAAGCAGTAGTTTGTTTCGTTTATTTTTCATATTTATTGATTTTTTTTTTTGGTTTTATTTGGTTTTTGTAAAGGTGGGAAAAGCGTTCAGGCATGAAATGAAATGAGAAAAAGGAAATAACATAAAGAAATAATATGAGAATACACATCACTACATAAATAAAAGTTTCCTTCCAATTTAACGAAAAATTTTGATAAAATATATTTTATGTTTATACACTTTTGCTCATCTGAGTTGCCCATGTTCTAAAATGCATATTACAATCATATACATATAAATATTTATGTACGATAGAAATTTTTAGTTAAATAAACCATTTTATAACGTTCAATATTTTTTTTTTTTTTATCATCAAGTGGAGAAACACAATAGCAACGGCAACTTAATGATTCCCGACTGCGCGACCCATAGGCTGTTTAACAGCCTATGTTTGAACGAGTATGTATGTGTGTTCCTTTGCGGCATGGACCTCGATCAATTTGTCTTAATCCTGGGAGTGTCAGTAAAGACATGACGTCAGTCCAAATTCAATATGGCGGCCAACAGACGCCATTTTAAAAATACGAAAGAAAATAAAAAGTCGACGAACTATATCAAAGTGGGTATCATTCGACAGGTATTTTAAAATCATCTTAAGGTTCTCTTATGATTTTTCATTTCAAATTACCATTTGGGATATTTAACGGTTCAAAGTTGGTCGCATTCGGGGTTTTTTAACTTTTTTTATTACTATGTACTTGTTTTTATTTGTTTTTTCTTAATATTTTATTGAAAATTTTTCGAATATCTTCTGAGTATCGCAAATTCAACCGTATCAAAATTTAATTTTTCTTCCAGTTTTCACTTTGCCATGCTATTGTGAATTATTATTATTTATATTCTTTTGTTGGTTTTCTACACAATTTTATTAAGCTTTAAACATTTTTTTAATTAATTAAATCGTTTTCCGATTTCAGAGGATTTTCTAAATTTTAACAAATTCAGCATTTTTTTATATATTAACATATTTTGCATTTTTTTTCATTTACAGCATCAGATCTGTAATATTTTCCTTGCATTATTTTTTTTTAATTAATATTATGGAACTTCTATAATTTTCATACTTGCTCCATCTTCACAATTCTTTAAAATTTTTATACAATTTCAGGTTTTAATTTTAAAATTTTTAACGCACTAATAATATCAAATTATTATTTTACTTCTTAAGTAAAATATTTTTTTATCAAATAGACATTGAAATTGAGGGGTTAGGTTTTTTTTGGTATTTTTCTCTAAATTTTTCTTTTTAGTTTTTATAATTTTTTATTTTATTTTTTATTTTTTCACTTTGGTAATTGTTTCCATTTTAAGTAATTTTTTCAGACTTAAAATAATTTTACGATTTTGATATTATTTTTAGTAAGTTGTTTAGAACACTCAAGTTAAATTAAAAGAAAATTTACGCAAAATTAAATATTAATAGGAAAAGTCCCAACTCCGGCTTATACTAAAATCATGATACCGAAAACGTCGGTATTATACTTTTTTCGAATTGCTTTGATTTAGAAATTTAATACACTTTTCAGCCGTTGAAAAAAATATTTAATATTTCTTCTTGGTTGAGGTTTAATTTCAAATTATCTTAGGGATTGCAGAAATGTAAAATATTTATGATCTTCTTTTAAGATATTAAATCGAATTACGTAGTCAATTGACATTACTATTCTTCTTTCCTTAAAGTTTTTTTTTAACTTTTACTGTTTTTTTTTAATTTTAAAAAATTTTGTACATTATATACAATTTTTGTGCATCTATTATTGCATTCAAAGGCTTTTCTTAAATCCTTTTAATTTTGTCATAGTCACGATTTCTTCGATATTTTTTTTCACTTTTTATACGACTTCAAAAAAGAAAGAGCTTATCAGTTCGTCTGTATTTTTTTTTTGTGACATTGCTACTTCATATCCCGCTACATTTTATACCGATTGTAAAATTTTTTTGAAAGGATATAGCTTCCAACTGATCCTATTTTACTAGATTTTATGATATCCTTTTTTTGTTCTTGTAATTACACAATTTTGTACTTCGTCTTAACCAACAGATTTTCAAAAAAAATTTTTTTTTGTTTGAGAGAGTTTACTTCCAGTTTGGTCCCGTAAATTTTTTTCGGAAATGTTCTATCAGACCTTTTCATTGAAGTCGGTTTTTTTGGAAGAATTATTTTTTTTTAAGTCGATTTTTAATTATTATTTTTTGTTTTGTAACACTTTTCAATTTTTTTGCATGCACTTTTAATGTTTTTTATTTTATACTAGATTTTAACAGCGGCTCTGCTAGCGTTGATGAGCTTAAATAATACGTAAAAACTGGTTTTAAAACTGGTTAAACAATCAAACCCGAAACGACCCAAACCAGACCGAAAAAAACCGTACCAAATATAAAAAACAGGTTCCGAACCAGATAAAGAATTTTTAAGAATTTTTAAAATTAGCCTAGCGGTTTGGGTGTGAAAGCGTCACAAACAAACAAACAAACAATCAAACCAACTCACTTTCACATTTATAATATTAATTAGGATATTTTTTTAAACACTTTTTTATTATTTCTGACCACTTAACAATTCTTTATTAATTTAGGTATTTTTTATTTTTTAGGGTTTTGGACTTGGATTTTTTATTAATTCAATTCGAACACTTGATCTTCGACCTGAACTATTTATTTGGTTTTCTTAACCGCTTTCCAGCTATTTTTTTATGTTTAGGAAAATTATCGAATTTAGGATTATTTCTCATTTTTGTTTTTTCAGTTTTGGGATTTTTTACACTTTTCCGGAGATTTATGAATTATGGATTCATGAACTAAGGAATTTTCAACTGCGGCACTACTTTTCCCGTTTAGACAAATTTTCGATTTTATCCACTTTTTTCGATAAATACGGGAAAAATGATCGAATTTAGAATTTTTTTTATTTTTGTTTTTTTTCGGTTTTGTGATTTTTTACACTTTTACTTTTATGAACTACCGATTCATGAACTTAGGGGTTTTCAACTGCGCGCACTGTTTTTCCCGACTAGAAAAATTTTCGGTTTCAACGATTTTTTCCTTTTTTCATAAATACTATTATTTATTTATTTATTTTTTTTGTAACCGAGGTAATTATTTTTCGCGTTTAGAAAAATTGACAGGCAAGAACAGGACAAAGAAGAGACAGCTTCTCACCTGCTAGTGCTTGGCTTGCACACTACGCGATACACAATTCTGGGAAAATACATACTAGACTAATTATCGGAGGTATCACTGAATGGTGATATGGGACCTCGCGCGGTATCTCAACGGATCGGGATGTAAATGAATATTTTCACTTGTCGTGAACATCGAAATCGACTTACATACATACTATATAATAGGGCCCAATATTGTCTTGTTGCATAAAACGAGTAAAAATCAACAACACATAAGAAGCAACAATTCCTGGGGTCTAATCGTTGCGTTCGATAACGAGCTGATTCGACCAAGTTTTTTCAGTTTGAGATTATGGCATTCGATATAGAACCATATTATTACATTGTTCGATAGCTAAGGCCATAATGTCAAACTGAAAAAACGTGATCGAATCAGCTCGTTATCGAAAGCAACGAGATTAGACCCCTGAATTTAAATTTGTCAAATCGGTTTTTTAAAGGCCTTATTAAGTTCTCGTAATTCTATTTTTTTCTTCTTTTTTTCAATTATGTATTTGTCTATTAATTATAAATATTTCTTATCACACATTAAATATCATTGCATTACTACTGCGCGGCATTAGTTTCAAGTTAATTTATGTTTTCCTTCTGGGTTGGGCAATTCAGATCAAAAGTTAATTAAAGAGTAAAAAATTTTGTTCTTAATAATATGAATAAAAAAATGATTTTGGAATTTGATTTCTACCGGCTGTTGAACACAAACAAAGAAGAAATCAAGGTAATAGAAAAAAAACCAAAATATTTTTTAAAAAATTTCAAGCCCGGTAGTTGTATAGTTGTATAAAGTTGTAAAATAAACTTGTAACACAAATGTTGTATAAAAAAAAACAAAACAAAACAAAACAAATAAAAGTAAATAAATGAATAAAAATAAAAACTAACCTGATTTGGTTGTGGTGGATAACCGGCAGCAGTGACCATTTGTTGTGAGGCATAAAGAGAATGTTGTTGCTGTTGCTGATGTTGTGACGGCAGTTGCTGCTGCTGTTGCTGCTGTTGCAGCTGTTGGGAAGTGTGATATTGTGTTTGACCTGGTAGTGGTGGTGGCTGTATGTGTTGTGTTGGCTGTTGTTGCTGTTGCTGCTGCTGCTGCTGTGGCTGCAGCATGCCACCATTCTGGGTTGGCCCATTACCAGCATGACCATAGAGAGCTTGTTGTTGTTGCTGTTGTTGTAACATTTGTTGTTGTGGCTGGGGAGCCGCGGGAGCACTAAGGGAATTCCTTTAGTGTTTTAATGTTTATAGGGTAAAATAAATTTTTGTTTTCGATTTTATTTTTAATTTCAATAAAATTTTGAGCCAATTTTATTTTTGGTTTTTTTATGGCAGGGTATGAATATGAGTGAGGGAGTCCGTTATGTGTGTATGTGTGAAAGAGAGAGCGATATTACAAACACAGGGACACACGAGTTAATAATTAAGACAAATAAACAAACAATTTCAAACATTATTATAAAAAAAGGAATAGTGTGACATAAGGTGTGTAGGAGGAAGTGTTGCAAGTGTTGGGAATTAGTTAGTGTATGAATATGTGAAGGATACAATTACAAAGTTGTTTAAAGGTGATGATATTTGTTTAGTTTTCATTTTTTTTCAGTTGACATTAATTACAAGCGTTGTTGTTTGGATTTTGAAATATTTGTTGAGTAGTTTGATTTGATAGATGGAGAGATTGATTGATTGATTGATTGTTTAAGCAATGACAAGTTTTTTTTTGTATTTATGGCGATAGATGAACGTTGGAACGTTTGTTGAGTTTTTCGTTTAACAAATCATACAAAAATTACCAACAAAATGAAGTACAGAAAAATACGAAAAGGAATAAATAAAATAGAAATGCATTCTAGTTGAGTAAGATACATAGATAGATACATATATTAAAATTTACTATAAGACTAGCAAATTACAACATTCAAAACATGAAGTAAAAGATCATATAATGGAAGTTTACTTTCAAACAAAATAATTTGTATTGCTTTTTTTTCTGCTCATTATTTTTAATATATTTCGGAAATATAATTCATATTTTCGTTTATATTCATATATTTTCGAAAAAATTTTGTGTTTTGTGCAAAATTTTCCAGCTGATAAAAAAATTAAGTATTTTTTTATATCGTCAGAATTACCTAACATTTTCGAAGCCCATAAAAAACTGGAACTAAGCTGATTCGAATTCGGTTAATTGACTTTCGGTATTCGTTAGATTTTGTACAGGTCGTTAAACTAAAAAATTGTATACATAAAAAATACATAAATATATAATAAAATTGGTAAAATAAAAGTGTAAAAAAGATATCTAAGGCTCTTCATTTAATTCATAATTGCTAAAAGCCAAAAAAAAGTTGCTTTCATTGCAAAAATTATGGGTATTCGCAAAAAAAAAAAATTACAATACGAATAAAAATTTAAAATTTATTGAAAATGGTACAACTTTATAAAGTTCGAAATTTCAAAAAAAAAAAATCACATTTCGAAAATTTGAGGATTCTTAAAATTTAAAAAAATATTCAAATAAAAATGTAAAAAAGAAATCTAAATATTTTCAGTAAAACCATAATGGCTAAAAGAGAAAAAATTCGTTTTCATAGCAAAATTTATAGGTATTCGAAAATAAAAAATTACAGTACGAAACAAGTTTAAAAATTTATTGCAAACGGGTTACAACTTTAAGAAGTTCGAAATTTCGAAAAAAAATTTCACATTTCGAAAATTATGGGAATTCTCAAAATTGCAAAAATAAAAATATCAAAAACATATTTATTAATTTAAAGTTGCAAAAATTATAAAAACTCAAAAAAATTGCTTTCATAGCACACAAAAAAAAATCTGAAAATGATTCAAATTTGAAAGTTATTTAAAAAAAATTTAAATTTAAAAAGTTCGAAAACTCGAAAAAAGTTTCGCATTTCGAAAACTACGAAAATTTACAAAATACAGAAACCAATATATTACACTGAATTTATTTCATTAAAAAAAATATAAAAGTGGTCAAAAACTTGGAAACATCTCTTATCACAAAACTGGCGAAAACTCGAAAAAAATACTGTAAAATTCGAATCAGGCTCAGATTCCTATAACTTAAAAAATTAGCAAAACTTGCTAGAATTTTTATAAATGGTGCAAGAATTTCAAATGAAATCAAAAACAACTAAATCTTAAGAAACTAAAAATCATTTTTAGGGAGAAACCGATTAGGAACCTGACAAGAAAGAAGACCGGTAGTGATGGCGGGTATATCCGTTAAAAGTTACCTATTAGTGTATTAAATGCAAAATAAAAGAATTCAGCATAATATCTGTGATTTCAGTTTTGCCACAGTCAAAAGATTTTAATCTTAATATATTTTTTTAAGAGCAGAATTCCTCAAAACCCATTTGCAAGAGGGGGGGGGGGGGGGGACAAATTTGAGGTTAGGAAGCAAATTGGCTGTCAAATGATAAAATGTCAAGAATTGAGCTGTCATCCTTTGACATTTATTTAGTAAAAAGTTGGGAAATTTTAACCATGAAACGCTACACTCTTAAACAGAGAATTTTAATTGTAAAGTTTAATTTGAAAGACCGGGTTTGTGTCAACAAACCAGAAACAAACAACGCTCTAAAAGATGAAATTCGTCGTTTCATGGAAGAGATAAGCGAAGCTTTGTTGCAAAATATGGTTCAAAACTTTGTGAACAATTTTTTGCGGACGTCTGCCGACGTGCTAGAGGTGGACATTTGCCCGACATCATATTCCATTATTAATTCCAATATTTCGACTTTACATTTATATTAAAGGTATTCATTTCAGTTTTTTTTTTTTTTTTTTTTGTTGGAAAAATTGAAAAATGTAATTTTTTTACAACAAACACAGGAAAAAAATTCCACCAAAAGTTGAATTTTTAATTTCACGCTGTTTCCAAAAGACAGGCAGTCGATTTGTCTAGACAATTTATATGCAAATCACTCACAAAAATTAGTTCATTTCATATAAATTTCCAAGTCGATCGTATGTGTCCTGTGGAAACAGGTGGTAAAATAAAACTTTTATTGAAATGAAAATGCACTTAATAAATTGTTAAAAGGGTATTAAGAAATTGTAAATAAACGATATGAAAACAATGAATCAAATTTTATTTATTGCAGCTCCAGTACCAAAACTTCAATATAAAATTGTTCAAGAGGTTAGTAAAAAAATTGTTTTTGGGCTAATTTCGGTCATTAATTTCTTTTAGGGCAGGAGAATTAGGCATAATGATCGTTTAATTGTTGCTGCTTTAAGGAATTGAATTCAACCACTTTAAAATTAAATTTTAAGATTTTTTTCCAAACCATAAAATTCTCTAAATTAGACAGCCGCCTGTTTCCACAACCCGATCGACGATCGAGTTGAGTTGAAAATTTATATAAAAAGCACTAATATTTTTTTTAAAGTAATTTTCATCATTTTCATGCTTCCATTATACAATCTTTCCTCGACAAAATCTACTTAATTTTACACAAGTTAACTAACGTAAATCTGAATACTAACCTGCTAGTACGATGATGACCTTGCTGTGGTGTCGGTGGGCTTTGTGGTATATTATTTTGATTTGTTTGTGAAGTTGGTGTTTGTGCCGATGGTGTTACCTGCCCGGTAATTTGTTGCTGTTGCCTTAGAATTGCAGCATCTTCACTGGTCATAGTGCGATAGCCCATATCCTCCTCATAGCCATTGCCGTTTATAGGCTGACCAGGATTGGTAGGCCCTCGACCACTAAGCACCTGAAAGCAAAAACCAAACACATCAAATAAAACTAATACTTTCTCTTTATAATTTTGGCATATATGCCCTTTTAACTTACATCCAATGCATGCATCATGGCTCTGGCAAATGCCTCAGCATCATTTTGACTGGAAAAATTTAGGCCATACACATTTTTAGAGTCTCGCCATTGATGAAATGTGGCAGTGGCTTGATTATATTTCAGTCCTTTTAATATGGAACAATTAATGACAACTTCGTGATCCTGTAATTTGCGTCCCACCACACGAAACGTATTATTCTGTTGATGATGATAGATTTGGACTTTACTAAGGCCAGATGATGAGCCCGATGGTACCCATTTCTTTTGGATGTCATCGTAAACCATAACAGAGGCTCGTGCTCCGATAATACTTTGTTCACTGAAATACAAAAGAGAAATGATTTCTTTTAAGTGAAAATAATAAAATGTAATAAAAGGTAGCAAAGAAATTTCTTGGCAGTTCATTGTCTTATATGAATAATTATTTGTAATTAAACGCTACATATTTTCAAAGCATTAATGACTTATTAAAGAGATGATTATTTGTGTGTTTCTTTTCTTTTAAAACAAAATTTGCTTTATATAGTTTATTGAGATACTCGTATTAAATGGATGTTATGCTTGTGATTGCGTTTTTAAGCTTTAATTAATTGAACAACACAAAGTACAATAGATTATAGAAATTATAGAAAAAAAAAGACTTCAATTAGCAAATGAAAAAAAAATTTTTTTTTTTGGAAGCATTAAGAAAGTTTATACAATACATTGAAATTAGATACAAGTAATTACAAATGAGAGTTAGAAAATAGAAACCTAAAACACATAAAAAAAATATGGGGACTCGATTTGCGGGACTCGATACACTTTGTTTAGTCTATCAAGGTTAGTGAATTTCTAAAAACGATTTGATGACGGTTTTTGAAGTTATTAGAAACGGTTTTTTTTCGAAATTTTTCGTCAATAATATCTCGCCAACGAATCACCCGATTTTAGACACCCGACGTGTGTTTTTGTGATTAAGAGTTGTTAGTTTTACATTTTCGACTTAGTTTTTCGGAGTTTTATACACACCACACCCCCCCCCCCCCCCCTTTAATGTGCCTTTTACTAAATTTTCCGAATAAATTTTCTAAACAGTAACATACCCCTAATACATCCTGCAGCGTGACGTAATATGTGAACAGCCCCTTAGGAAGTTGAAAATTAAAAAAAAAAATTAAAAACAGTTTTGTGAAAATTTTCGATTCACTCAATCTTATCATAAATAAAATTTCACATGGAAATTTCTGAATGTGAATTTGTTTTCAAAATACTTCATACTAGAGATGGGCAAGTGTTGAATTTGTCCAACACGTTCGAAACAAGCACGCGAAAATTTTTCGCAGCATGAAACTGCACAACACGCTCGAAATCAAATTGAAGAGCAAAAAAGAATTTTTTTTATATTAAAATAAATAAAAATAATAATAATTTCAGAACTTTAAGCTTAAGATTAACCCCTTACATTATCAACAAATTTGCTGGATTTGCGTGTTTGACTATACAAAATTGTAACGGCCTGGCTGGCCCATAGAACGTTCGATCCACAACTTGTATTGAAAACAAGCAAATTGTTTTTGTTTTCAATATACTTCTATCGATCGAACGTTATCTGTCGACATAGTGTGACTGGCTGTACATTTTTTCGAAGGCAAAACAAAATTTTACGTATGATAACATCGGCTCCATGGTACATCAAAAATTCAAATATACCTTGTGATTTGAATATGTCACTAGTGATTGAAGAAATTGCAAAATACGCAGGCAAATATTTAACAAAACTCGAATCGCATCCTAATCCGCTTGCTCGTAATATTTTGATCTTTACTAGACACATCCGCCTAAAAAAGAGGGACACAAGGGCTTTTATACTCAACACTCCAGATGGGACTACTTGAAAACACTTTTTCTACTATTTTTTTCCTACTTTATTTTTCTTTTTTCTCTCCTTTTTGATTATCACTACTTATGTATTATTTATAACTATCACTAAGTTTATGTCCGACAGTGGTCGGGCCTAATAATTATATTTTAGATTTAAGATTTGAATACTTATTGTTAGTTCATATTTGAAGATACAATAAATAAATACATGTATTAAAAAAAAATTTTTTTTCTTTACTTGAAACTTCATGCATACATTTACAACTAAAATTTTTCAACGTTTTAACGTGTCAATTTTGCTCAACACGATACGATCCGAATACGCACGATATATGTATATACATAAATAGATTTTCTGTCACGAAAACTTCATGTTGCGTCGTGCGTGTTCGTGTCACGAAAAAAACGCGAACATCTGTGATATATTTTGAAAATTGTTTGAAGAAAATTATTCACAAAGATTTGTCTGTCGGAAAAGGTGGATGGATATAAATACATACATATGTATGTAAGTTTTTAATTTTCATGCGAAAGACAAATTTTATTCAGAAATGTTCACATGTGGGATTCATGACACAGAAAAAATTATTCCCAAAAAAATTTCAAACAAACGTGTGTTTTGAAATAAAATTTAGTTTCGGTAAATAATTTTACTGTTCCAGTAAATTATTTGTTTCAATTTTGTTTTATGTAAAAAAAACTTTATCATTTAATTTCATTTATTTGTGTTGGTGTTTTCCTTGCTTGTTGATTGACTCAACGTGGTCATGTGCTGATGTTGTTGTTTTCTTTGAATGCTCGTGTTGTATACGTGTGCATTCGGACAAGAAGCCGAAAAACGTCGTGGCTTGTTTTTAGGGTTCCGTACACCAAAGGTGAAAAGGAACCCTATTGTTTTCGCTACGCTGTCCGTCTGTCCGTCACACGGTATTTTCTCAGGAACCGTAAGAGCTACGGACCTGAAATTTGGACACAGTATGTAGAACCTTGGCCGCTACAACAACAAATACATGAGAATTAAAAATTAAAGGGTGTTCCAAAACGAGCAACGAAAAATGTTAAAATCCCATGTAATATACATACTATTGTATGAACATATGTATATTGAAACTTGAAATTTGTAAAATTAGTGTATTTTTATACAGACTACAACAATTAACACTAAACTTTAAAAAATTTAAATTAAAGGGTGGTCCATCAGTTAATGCAATTTTGACAATTTGCTATATCTTGGAAACCGTAAGAGGCAAACACTTGAAATTTTCAAAAACGGTAAAACTAAAAAAATCCGAAAATTATAAAATCGCCAAACCAAAAAAAAAATCGCCAAAAATTAAAAAAAAATCGCCAAAACGCAAAAAATCGCCAAAATTAAAAAAAATTCTAACACTAAAATAAATCGCCAAATTCGAAAAAATCGCCAAAATAAAAAAAAACGCCAAAATGAAAAAAAACGCAAAAAATTGAAAAAAAAATCGCCAAAACGAGAAAATGTCGCCAAAACTAAAAAAAAAAAATTTAAATAAACAAAAAATCGCAAAACTTAAAAAAATATCGCCAAAAATAAAAAAAAGGCCAAAATGAAAAAAAAAAACGCCAAAAAAACCAAAAAAATCGCCAAAACAAGAAAATAAAGTGTCTAAACTAAAAAATAGCCAAAACTTAAAAAATCGCCAAAACCGAAAAAAACGCAAAAAACGACAAAACAAAAAAACCGAAAAGACCCCAAAAACGAAAAAAAATGCCAAAACTATATATTATATAGGATGAAGTTTGTAT
The DNA here is from genome assembly GCA_949987645.1 of Tachina grossa. NCBI lineage: Eukaryota > Metazoa > Arthropoda > Insecta > Diptera > Tachinidae > Tachina > Tachina grossa. The sequence continues at coordinate 145,895,001 of OX465278.1, forward strand.
TAAATTACATATCTAGTATTCGTACGGAACCCTATGTGCGCGAGTCATAGTCGCACTTTACTGAATTTATTTTTACTCAACAAAGTTATTTTTAGATTAGAAGAAACAAAAGAAATCATGTTTTGCGTGTATTCATTATTTGCGTTTCCAAAAACGATTTGCTCTTTAGCTGAGTGGTAAGTAAGTACGTTAGTTTATTAGTCAAGAGATTGCAGGTTCGACTCATCCCAAACACATTTGGTTTTACACAAAACAGTATGGAGTGAAAAATTCTAGTTCATACAATTAGTATAAAGTAACATTTGTAACGAAATTGTTAAGAGAAGATTTCTGTTCCAATATAGAAATTGCATACTGTACAAAAATTTTCATAAAAAAAATTTTTATTGAATCAGACAATTTTTTGATTGAAAAAATCGATGTTTTTTTTTAAACAAATTATTACAAAATTTTGTATTTGAATTTACAAATTTCTTTGTAGGACCTAAATTGAAAAAATTTATATTTGATTCAGCGAATTTTGTATTTGAAATGGAAAATTAGTATTTTCTGTGGATAAAGATTATTATATTACGACAAAATCTTGAGCCGAAAATTTTTCGAATGAGATGTTTAAACACACACTTTTGTATGAAAATTATTAACAACAAAAATACAATTAGCAATTAGGGGATTCAAACGGTAGTCTTAAGTGTTAAAGTGTCATAATGTTTTAAATTATTTTAATGTAATTGTTTTTGTTTTAAAATATTTGTTTAAACAAAGATTTGAGAGAACATTATGCATGGCACTATGACACTTCTTAAGACTACAGTTTGAATACCCCAAATATTGTATAATTACATAGACGATTAGACAAAGCATACGACCGACGTTAATGCGAGCTTGTGAATTTAACTATTGTTTAAAATATTTAATATTATAAATTACAAAATATGTTGTGCCAGGGATATTATATTAAATTTTAAATGCCATTTGAATCATTTAAAAATGTGCAGTAGAATCATGCAGAATCTTAATGATTTAAAGAAAACAAGCAGGAAGCTGCTTTTATAAATAATGATTAAAACTAATTTCAGAACAATGAAAATGAAAATGTTGCTTTCTAGCAGTTTGCAAAACAACACCTGACATGAATGAATCATTTAAATGGAAGCTAAATCTAAATTTCTATTAAAAAAAAAATAACGAGAAAGAAGAAATACATATTCGAAATAGTTTAAATCACTTAAAAACCGGAGTAAATAATTGTAATTGATAAAATTGAAGAAAAAAAGGCAAATGAATATAAAAATATGAAATATATGTATAATACTCATATAGCAAGAAGAAAGCAAATAAAACAATCATAGTAAAATAACAACAAAATAATCAAATAAATTATGAACATTTACCAGATAAATAGTTGCAGCAACGAGTGCATGAATGAATGCACATAATACTCATGTATATACCCTGTCGGAGAATGTGTGGTTGACTACAAAAATAGTTAACTTGTAGTTAACTTTTCTTAGACTGACTAATAGCTAACTGCAATGTCATCCAGAACAAACCCAAAATTAGTTCTTAAGTTGAGTACGTAATCAAATTTGATGAGAGCCAACAAATTTATTCTCAGCTACTTTGAAATTCATTTCAGTTTTATATTAACATTATGCTGTTGTTATTTTAGATGGTACCTTAGCTGATTGGTAGCGCGTTGAGTACACAACGTGTGATGATACATGTTCGAACCCCAAAAAATTTTTTCAATTTACTGACTACCAGGTGATTTAAAAAAAATCAACTTTAAGTTAGCTGAAAGTAATGCGGAGCGATGCGCAGCACATCGCAATGTTGAAATAGTCAGTTGATTACATTGAAAAGTAATCAAAGTGTCAGTCAGTAACTATGTAGTTGCGAAATAGTTAGCTTAAATTAAAGTTAGTTTAAGGTTAACGTAATTTCCGACAGGGTATTTCCTCGCATGCAGATGTGTATGGTTGTATGCATGTTTGTATGAATAGCATGTATGACAGATAATGATAAAATTATGATGAGGAACATGAAACCCAATGGCCGACTGAATTCATGATGATGAACTCTTGAGATAAAGGTGAGATACATAGATACGAGTATACAGTAGCAATAACACGTATAGATTAAGAGATACAAATAATAAAAATTTACTACGTTTCACTCGTTTTATTTAACTCAACTCAACTCTCCTGCTTAAACTACTTTTCCTACTTTTCCTTTGTTTTATTTCACTTTGCTACTACTCCAGCTCTATGCGCCCGACATTCAAAGTGACACTTGAAGTTGTTCTCAGGAAATGATTAAATATCTAGATATTTATGGTTTGTTGTGACGACATCGATGTTGTTGTTGTTGTTGCTTTTTGTTAAACATTTGTTGGATTCTTTTTATTTTTATTTTCCTTTCTCCACATACAAACATATTCCCAGTGTTAAAGGAAACAAACTGACTGTAGCTGTGAGACAAATAACAAGAAGAAAAAAATTGTTTGCCAACTTTAAGCACAAATAAAGAGCTAAAATATTGGCCATTTAGAAACTTAAAAAAGAGCATGAGAATTTAATAAATTGTATGGTTGTTTAATACATACGTATTTACCTTCAAGTCGTATGTTGCTAGTTTAAGAAACAAATTTATTATTTGTTGGCTAATAAAGACCTGCACAAGACCCCTTACAAGAACTTTTAAGATATGAGGGATTTTACAAATGCTTTAATACAGCGAAATCTTCTAAAACAACAATACTATTGGCAAGACATTTGTTTCAGTTATTGCAGGTATACGAGGGTGGATCATTAACTCAGTGTCTTTTTTGAATTTCCCGACTCTTTATTGAATTGGCAACACTGCTCCTGTCAAGAGGCAACTGTCAGTCCTGTCTAAAGGCTCAATCAGACGTGACATAACCATAGCCATAGAGAACAGCCGTTCGAACCAAACTAATGGGCAACACTGTATTTGATTATAGGTGACTCGCCATAACGCCATAACTCTCACCATAGAAACCAATTGAATTTTGGTTTGGTTATGGATATGGCATTATGGCTATGTCACGTCTAATTTAAGCTTAAATTGGAACAAGATGTGCCATTTAGTTTGTGTTTGACAGTCGTTGATAACAGACTACCTCGCCTTTTGAGAAGAAAATGGAAATAAGTGAAGTGTTCTCATTGAACATTATTTTTTTGCGAAAAAAGCCGACAATCAAACCAAGAAAAAGCTCGATAAATACTATGGGAACTCTGCACCATCGATTTCAATGGTAAAAAAAAGTGGTTTACTGACTTTCGTCGTGGTCGCACAAGTACAAATGACGCTGAACGTTCTGGACGGCCAATTGAGGTCAGTAAATCCGAAAATGTCGAAAAAATCCACGATATGGTGTTGGCCGATCGCAAAATAAAAGTGCGTGAAATTGTTCATACCATAGGCATTTCAAATGGCAGTGTGGTTTCGATTTTAAATGATCAGTTGGGTTTAATAAAGTTGTCTGCGTTTGCTCTCAGTTGACCATAAACGTAAATGTGTAACAACTTCAAAGTATTGTTTGGAGTTGTTTAACCGCAATCCGAATGAGTTTTTGCGGCATTTGTAACTGTGGATGAAACATGGATCGATTACTGTACTCCGGAGACCAAGCAGCAGTCTAAACCTGCTACGAAGAAGGCCAAGGTGAGTTTGTCGCCCAATAAGATGATGGCAACAGTTTTTTTTTTTTATAATCCACATCGATTACCTTCAAAAGGGAAAAACAATAAATGGCGAATATTATGCAAACTTACTAGACCGATTTAAAAAGAAAATGACCCCATATGGCCAAGAAGAAAGTTCTTTTTCATCAAAATAATGCATGAGTGCACACTTGGGCAGTCTCAATGGCAAAACTTTATTCTCCTGTTTTAACCCCTAGTGACTACTTCCTATTTCGAAACCTAAAGAAATGAGTCGGTGGAAAGAGATTTAGCTTAAACGATGAAATTTTTTCCTATTTTAAGGACGTCGAAAGATCCTATTTTTTGAAGGGATACAAAAACTGGAGACACGTTGGAGATTATGTTGAAAAAAAATGTTTGTTTTGCCAAAAAAAAAAAACCGTGTTTCATTCCAAATGTCACGGACTTATTGATCCGCCCTCGTAGTAGTAAGGAAGAAGAAAATAATTCGTGATGGAAAAATGTGTGATGCTTGCTGCTTCATACGAATGGGCGCGTATGCAAACGTCATGCATGTACATACGAACACACGTTGTGTGTATGATCTTTTATTTTTCTGCGCACATACAAACGCACACATGCATGGACACTAGTTGTGTGCGCTGGCTTTAAAAAACCACCCTTAAACACATAATAGCTTACCATCTGCATCTTACACACACAAACTCAAACGTACAATGTGCAAAATAACAAGCATACACGCATCAACACTACTTCTTTTGAGTATTTGTTACGAACAAGAAGTCTTCGCGAAATCGCTTGAAAACATTCATATACACGAACAACAATACATCCATCGTGCTTCCCTTATTAAACGACATCATTTATTATTGGTTTAGTATAATACTCGTACATGCCACGAGAATATATTTAAAAAACAAGACGTATTTACATTTCAAAACTGTTTACGCAGGCCTCTATTGGCTAAGCAGTGGATATAAAGAGTTAGCAGTAGAGGAAAATATTACGACATAAATTTCGGTTTTAAAAAATATATATATTTTAGCATTGATAATGACAGAACTTAATACTAGTAGTTATCGTGAGAATTAAACTACAATTTGCGCATTACACATCGTGAATGCGCTTAGTGCATTATAGTGAATAAATTTGCTCTCTTTTTTTTCTCCTCTACTAATCGATTCAACTCTGCTATAATTTTAAACATATCTTTAAAGAAAGAAAAAAAGCATTCGAAGCAAATGGATTCGACTTAAGTGTTGGCAAAAGCTAAAACACAATTGCAAATGAAGACGAAAAAAAGTAAAAAAAAAAAAATCTGCTAAGTTGACAGATTTATGATTTTTCTGTAATAAAAAGCCGGTAACATAAACAAAACCAAAAATGTCCAAACAGTCAACTGAAAACTGCTCAGTTGTCAAGTTTATTTAAATTACAATTTTTTTTTGCTTTTTTTTGTACTTTATTTTTTCTTTGTATTTTTTTTTTTCAGATGGATGGATATGTCATAGAATACTAAAAGAGAGAGAAATTATTTCATACTGTCTGTATTTGGCACATATGTACTTGTAGATACAAAATGAAATAAAAATGTAAGTCAAATGACTGTTGGGTGATTTCACAGGCATTTTTTTTTTTTTTTTTTGGTTTTTGGTTTTATCACCTTAACGTGTGAAGTTTAAGCCAAACAAATGAAGTCATAGAGTGTGGCAAGACAAAAGCAAATATTTGCAATAAGGAAATATATTATGATAAACATGTAGGGAATCCAAATACATGCATACATACATATGAATTACATACACCAGCTTCCTGTGCCACGTATGAAGACAAAGAACAGATATTTATTCGTTTCAGAAGTTTTTAAGTTACTCGCTCTCGAGAATAATTTTGTGCTACAGACAATCAATTTCTTTTCTGTTTAAGGTCTAGAAAATAGCATAAACCTGACAACAATAGTCAGTTGCTTTCGGCAATAATAATAGGCCCACTTCTTTAAGCACAAAATTATGGCATTCTGAGAGCCAAAACTCTTTGCCAAGTTTCGTGGGAATCGGATAAGTAGAAGTAAATATAGTTTAATGCTAAGCTTTCGTGGGCGGAGCACCGTCCACTTTTTTAAACGCAATATTAAGTATTTTTCATAGCTTGAAGCGTGTTTCAAGTTTTGTAAAAATTGGTAAGATAGAAGCACGTGAAATATAATATTCAGGTATGTGATGAAAAACGATTTAGATACAAAACCAATTTGAAAACGATAAAAGGTGTAATGTTTTTGCTATAGTCGTTTTGTCAATAATTTTAAATTTAGTTTTTAATAGTTTTTTCAATAATTTTTGATAAATTTCTTTTCACAGCCCTGTTATATTATTTATATATATCTTTTAATGTGCTTTTCAAAAGTCAATAGCTTAAGATGGGCTTAAAAATTCATCACACCTCTTCAAAACTATTAGTTTGAAATCGGTTTGAAAACGATCGTTTTCCATCACATGCCTGATTAAATATTAATGGGCGTGACCAAGCCTACTTTTTTGAATGTAAGGCCGGCTTTCCATCTGTGTGCCATGTGCCACACAAGCGTGAAAAAAACGGAACCACTAATTACTAATGAAAAACTGTTTGACTCAGACACGTATTTATTAAGTTAAATAGTTCCATACATAACTAATAGACAATTCTATAGAGTCCAAAATGATTGGAAATTGTTTAAATCAATAAATATATGTCTGAATCAAACAGTTTATCATTAGTAATTAGTTGGTTACGCTTTTTTGTGCAAATGACACACAAGAAATGCCAGATGTAAACTCAGCCTAAGATTGAGTCTTTTTAAGAGCTCAAGGTGTCTAAAAATCGTCGTAAAAATCAGTTAAGTACAAGCTCAAGATTGTTTTTAGTTTTATTTTAATGCAAGATTGTATCTTTTTAAGAGTTAAGAATGTGTGAAAAATTGATGAAATGGAAGCGCGTGAAAAATAATATTAAGTTTTACTGGGCATGGCTCCGCCCATTTTTTCAAACTTTTGTCGTTTTCAAATTTGTGCCGTTTAGAGCCCAATATGTTGGGTAAGTTTCGTAGTAATCATTTAAGTAAAATGTCATAAAAAAAGTTAGCGGGCGTATCCCCACCCGCTTTTTTACAGTGGGACCAAATGGAATCTATACCCTCTCAGACAAAAAAATATCCTCTCATATATTAAAAATCAGAGTTTTTAAAATCTATCTAAAAGGCACCGAGTTATGAAGTACCAAAAACCACAATAAAATACAGGCGAATTGATAACCTACTCGTTTTTTAAAGTCGGTTAAAAATAGAATACAAAAAAATAATAGACCTAATCAGATGAGCGGCAGTATACACAGAAAAAAAATGATTTTGATATTTGAATACGAAAATCGTTGATTCAATAAAAAAATCTTTCGAATTTTCTGTGATGACGATTTTGCATTATTGATAAATAAAATTGTATGCACGTTTATTGAATATATTTTCTTACAGCCAATAAAGAAATTTAATGAATCAAAGAAAAAAGTTGTTGACTGAAATTTTATTTTCAGTGATAATTGTTATTGTGTGGTGTGTGTGTGGATGAATGTCACATTTTTCAACCCCTTTTTGTTTGCTTTTGCTTGGCTGCTACTAAAACCAAATGAGTCGGACCGGCAATCCCTTGACTAATAAACTAACGTACTTACCACTCAGCTAAAGAGCAAATCGTTTTTGGATACGCAAATAATGAATAAACGCAAAACATGATTTCTTTTGTTTGTTGAGTAAAAAAAAACAAGCCACGACGTTTTTCGGCTTCCTGTCCGAATGCACACGAATACAACACCAACAATCAAAATAAACAACAACATCAGCACATGACCAGGTTTAGTCAATCAACAAGCAAGGAAAACACCAACACAAATAAATGACATTAAATGATATTTTAAAATGTGCGGAATTGATAAATATAATATTCCAGTTAATGACAAATATTATTGAAACTAAAATTTTATTCAATAACATGGTTTTATTGAAAATAATTCTTGTCTATTTTTTTTGTGTATTAGTATTAAAATCGAAAAATGTAAAAAAAAAATAATTCAGAATAGATATATGGACAAAAATATACCAAATATGCTGCTTTTAAAGGTAAAGTATGCAGTAAGAAATCGATTCTGAACTTTTTAGAAAGTTTTGAAGCATATAAACATTTTTCTCGTGCCTTCGTAAGTGGCGCATAAAAAATAGTGCTCTAAAAATTTAATGTTAAAATTATTAAGGCCTACTGTAATGTACAATATGCAATTGCATATTGGCATTTCCACACGAATGACAACTTTTTGTAGCGTGCGATACCAAACAATTATGTTTGTATTTTTCAAAGAAAATGAAACTTTCTTTTTACTTCTTTATATATTCATGTAGGCCGTCAGCAGTTCTACATTAGGTAAAATTTTAAGAAAAATCGAGTCAAATTGTTCTGAAATACAAGCTTAATTGCTAGCTGTCGCACGCGACAAAAAAGTGAACTTTCTCGAAGAAATGTCCATATGCAAAAATATGCACAAAGAATCGTGTGCAAAATTTTTAAAAAGTATTTCCCCGTGACATTGGGAAATATTTAATTTCATAAGCAACGAAAAAAAAATCTGAAAAAAAAAATATTTTTTTTAAACCCATAAATAGTATATTCGATAAACTTTTTAAATTTCGCTGGAAAAAATGACGAATTGCACATTCCTTGTTCATCTTGCTCATAAATTTGTTACACAAATATTGTTCAAAAGATTGTTAATTAAACTAAAAATAAAATAGTAGCTTATTATTTTTAATCCCCGACTAAAAAAAGTGGTTATAAGTTTGTAGTGTGTGTCTGTGTATCTGTGTGTCTGTCCGTGTCCACGTACAGGCCAACGGCTGGATCGATTTTCATTTAGTTTTTTTAGTTAGAAAGATGACTTGATCGAGAAGGTTCTTAGCTATGTTTGAAGAAAATCGGTCCAGCGGTTTAGAAGATATAACATCTTTTCTGAAAAAAGTCGGGGGTTTTTAAAATTTTTAATTTTTGTTATTATCTATTTGATCTATACTTAAAAAATACATAAAAACCGGTTTTAAAACTGGTTAAACAATCAAATCTTTAACGCAAATTACCCTAAAAATGTGTTTTTCGGAAAGAATTCGTACCAAATATAAAAAACCGGATTCAAACCGGATAAAAGTATCCTATATTTGAAGCTGTAAATGTAGCTCCGCATTGGTGAAAGAATTTCCATAAGCCACTTAGCGGTTTGGGCGTGAAAGCGTAGCAAAGTAACAAATTACTTCACACACTTGTCACTTGTTGGGTGAAAAACAAAACAAAAACCTACCGGGTATTAACCCGTTAATAACAACAACATACAAAACTTATGCATATTAATACATTAGACTTAACGCCTAATAAATATACTGCGGGGTGTTTTCATATGAAAATAAAAGTTTTTTTCTTGCAATTTTATCAAGAGTCTATATGAACATAAATAAAATGTTTAATAAAAATTTTAGCTATTTTACTTTTAAATTTTAATTCAAATATCAAGCTGTTAAAAATTATAAAAACTAAAAGTATTTTAAAGAAATTCACACTCAGACACACCACATAAAAAATGCCGATTTTTGAATAAACGATTTAGATGCAGACCCCTCAATAAGACGAAAAACAACAACAAATTCAGTTAAACCTAAAAACGAGCAACAACAACAAGCGGCCAAAAGCAAATCAAAACGCAACTCTAGATTATGAATTCAAGGCGAGACAACTGAACTGAACTCGAACAGAAACGTTCATAACCCACACAAAAAAAAAAACAAATTATAAAAACAAAATAAAAACGATAAAAACGACAATATTAAATACTGCTCACTATAATAATATTAATAAAAATAAAAAAAACTAGTTGGTCCGCAAAAATCACACTAGTTTTGCTGACAACTAAAACGAATCGAATTAGCACTAACGCGCTCTTTTTATATTGCCATAAAATTAAGTTTAAATTTTAAATTACTTGAGTTATATTTATGTATGCAATTTTGTTCTTTTGTTGTTGGCATTATGGTGCTTTTGTTGAAGACAAATACTTGAGTACTTTTGTTAAAAGTGCATTGCCATTTTTGTTTGCCACCACTTTGGTACTTTTGTCAAAAAAAAATTGTTTAAATGACTTTGCTAATTTTGTTGAAAGTGCGAGTACTTGGATACTTTTGTGGAAAGTGTTTTGCTGTTTTAGTTTGAAAATGACACAACAATTGTGAACAAATACCATTGGCGTAGCTAGAAATTTATTCTCAGGACACTATGGCTGGTGATTTTCATAAGTAATTTGAAAATATATAATTACAGGGAATTTTTAATCATTTTAATATGTTAAATAAATTTAATACGTAAAACTTTGGCCGCTACAACAACAAATATATGACTGTTAAAAATTTACAGCCGTATTCATAAAAAAAAGTTGATTGAGGTTTAAAATTCATATTAGTTAAAAAACGTTTTAAGGCTAAATAACGTTTTTTAAATATTGGTATTCATAATCAGTTTTTTAACTAAAAATCAATTAACTAAATTTTTTTAAAATATCGTGGCAACACTGTATTCTTTATTTGTCACTTGCATATTAGTCCTGCAAAACAACGATTGTTAACTCACAAAGTACTTGTGGCTATTTTGTTTATTTGTCGGTTTTCAGAGAAATATTGTTTCTATAAAATAAAAGATATGTTGCAACTTGTATTTAATAAAATAATAAAAAAAGTTCACAACAAATCTTTGTTAAAAGTGCTTTTTATATTATTTATTTTATTGCAGATAAAGAAGAACTAGAATAACGAGCTTTATTTTGTTTGTTTTGAGTGTTTATACATCACTAGTTAATTTTCTACAATTATACTATTTTTGTTAACACATAAAATGAGAAAACAATGACTGGGAATGGAAACTGGATCGCTCCTTTTCTTTTAAATATTCTTTGGAGTATATTTGTTATTTTTATATTTGTATTTTTGTATTTTGTTTCGGCAATAGTTTCTATAAAAAAAATTACATTGTTTTCTTCTAAATAACACTGGCATATGCATACATGCATGCATACATAAGTACATACATACATACACACATATGTACATACAGGTAAAGTTCAAAATGTAAACAAAAACGAAGCAAAATTACAACAACGTCACCTTAAAATTGGTTTAAACATGGGGGCAGTCAATTTTAAAATTTGCTGATTTACGCAAGGTTTAAAAACCGTTTTTTAAGCTAAAATTCTATTATGAATACAATTTTAGCGAATTTTGCTTAAACAATATTTGAAACGCGGTTTAAAATTTTTATGAATACGGCTGTTAATAGTGTTCCAAAGCGAGCAACGAAAAATTTCGAAATCCTAATGTACTATACATACAGACAATTATATACGAGTGTGTACCCACATGATCTGAGATTCGATATAAGCAAATGTTTGTTATTTGTTCGCAAATCTAAAGGGAAATGCTCTCGATAATATCTCGAATGTGTGACGGTAGCCGTGTGGATGTGTGTTAGTCTATTTTCACTTGATGTGAGATCCGATATACACGACTGCTCACTAAAGCGAATAAATTTCGAAACAAAATTGTTCAATATTTATTCGCAAATCAAAAAAAAAAAAAAATGTTTGCTAAAGCCAGTGATGCCAACTTAGCCCTTTTAGGGCTAGATTTAGCCCGTTTTCAGTAAGTCAAAACGCGAAAAAAAATTTTAAGCCACAAACTAAAAAAGGCGCAAACCTAGCACTTTTTACAATAATCTTTCAGCCCTTTTAGCCCCTTTTTAGTTTGCTCGATATGGCTACATATAAACTTTTGCGAACTTTTTCTTCCTTTAATCTAGCAAAATAAAATGAGTAAAAAGTCGATATTGCTTTACCAATTTAAATAAATTCAGTAAAGTGCGACTCTGACTCGCGCACGAAGGGTTCCGTACGAACACTAGATATGTAATTTAATACAAACTTCATCCTATATAATATATAGTTTTGGCATTTTTTTTGTTTGTTTTTGGGGTCTTTTCGATTTTTTTGTTTTGGCGTTTTTTGCGTTTTTTTTTCGGTTTTGAAGATTTTTTTATGTTTTGGCTATTTTTTTAGTTTTGACACTTTATTTTCTCGTTTTGGCGATTTTTTTCGGTTTTTGGCGTTTTTTCATTTTGGCGATTTTTTTTATTTTTGGCGATTTTTTTTTAATTTTTGGCGATTTTTTTCATTTTTGCGATTTTTTTTATATAATTTTTTTTTTTTTAGTTTTGGCGACATTTTCGCATTTTGGCGATTTTTTTCGATTTTTGGCGTTTTTTTTTTCATTTTGGCGATTTTTTTCATTTTGGCGATTTTTTCGAATTTGGCGATTTATTTTAGGGTTAGAATTTTTTTTTAATTTTGGCAATTTTTTTCGTTTTGGCGATTTTTTTTTAATTTTTGGCGATTTTTTTTTTTTTTTTGTTTGGCGATTTTATAATTTTCGGTTTTTTTAGTTTTACCTTTTTTGAAAATTTCAAGTGTTTGCCTCTTACGGTTTCCAAGATATAGCAAATTGTCAAAATTACATAGTCAAAATTGCATTAACTGATGGACCACCCTTTAATTTAATTTTTTTAAATTTTAGTGTTAATTATTGTAGTCTGTATAAAAATACACTAATTTACAAATTTCAAGTTTCAATATACATACATATGTATATATGTTCATACAATTAATTGTATGTATATTACATGGGATTTTAACATTTTTCATTACTCGTTTTGGAACACCCTTTAATTTTTAATTCTCATGTATTTGTTGTTGTAGCGGCCAAGGTTCTACATACTGTGTCGAAATTTCAGGTCCGTAGCTCTTACGGTTCCTGAGAAAATACTGTGTGACGGACAGACGGACAGACAGACAGTGTAGCGAAAACAATAGGGTTCCTTTTCACCTTTGCTGTACGGAACCCTAAAAAGAAGAACAATATAGAGTAATCTTTTATTTCTTCCAAATTTTTTATGCATTGAAAGTTATTCAGTACAGCCTAAACAGATAATGTATGTTTTTGGAAAAGCGAGAAATCGAAATTTTATTTAATAACGGCAAATTTTAAATGTATCTACTTATGTAAACATACATATGTATATATATTTCTATTATATATATATATATATATATATATATATATATATATATATATATATATATATATATATATATATATATATATGTATGTGCTAACTATTTAATCTACGTATGTACATACGTTATTGAAATGTAATATGAAATGTAAATGAAATATGTATAATATTGAAGCTCTCAAGCTATGTATGTGTTGATCTCATGATAGTTATTTATATTCTAATAAATTACTTTACAAAAATTGATTTGATGTTTTTATTTTCAACAGAAACATTTTAATACTAGCCCCTTTTCGCGCTTTTTCGAAAAATAATACTATTTATTTATTTTTGAACATTTTTTCAATTTAGCCCTTTCTAGCCCTTTTTTCAAAAATTTTTACGTGTTTTGAGTCTCAAAAGTTGGCATCACTGGCTAAAGCATCGAACTTCGAACTTCTCTCCATAGTTTCTCGAATGTGTGAAGGTAGCCGAGTGGATGTGTGATAGTCCAGACTCTAGAGGTACCAAGCTCGAGCCATGAGAGCACTGTAAGTTAAAAAGTTAAAAGAAACACATACTTACATATCGATGGTCTCAAGTAGAAAGGCCCTAACTCGTATTTTTTACGAAATTGAGTTTTTCAGTGATTCCAACACATTTCACATAAATACGCCTCATCACAAAAATTTATTGCAATAGTGTAAAAAATAACAGTTTTACCAGCAGTTGTACAAAGCAGTTTGTACAAGCAGTTGTACTGTCTATTATTGTGTTTTTAGCTTCTCCTGTAAAGTTACAATTATTTGAGTTAGGGTCTTTCTACTTTTGACCAACGATATGTGCAATAATTGAACAGAAAAAATTTGCTACGATAGCCCAGTGACTGTGTGCTATAGAGCTGCAAAACTATCGATAGTGGTTCCATTCGATAGTTTCGATAGTATCTTTTGATGCCATCGATACTATCGATAGTTTTTGATTCTTAGAAACACCCCTTTTTCACACGGAAAGTTTACTTTGCAAAGTCTTAATTCAGGGGGCAAATCACGGCAATCGATACGACTCGTAATTTAAAAATATTTCGATAGAGTTTATATAAAAATATTTTTAAATTACGAGTCGTATCGAATGCCGTGATTTGCCCCCAGGTGTGTGAAAGACAGAGTGATAAATACTATCTGTTTCTGTCTTTCTCCCTGCTGAATTAAGGCTTTGCAAAGTAAAGTTTCCGTGTCTATAATGGCTAAAACTTATCAATTGTGTATTTTTCTAATATAAAATCTTGAATTTTTTAATCATTCCATAAAGTAAAAAGAAAGTTGATTTTTTTAAAACTTTTAGTTCCAATGTTTTTAATACACATATTCAACAAACATGTATACACAGTTCTATAAAAAAAAATAAACGAAAAAGCAAACATATAGATAGATGAATCAATAAAAAATAAATTCAAAAGGAATAAAATAAAAAATATTATAATATTCTGTGGCGTCACCTTTTATTTAAAAGTAAAGAGGGGAAACAGTCCAGTAGTCGTCAAATTTAACCGCCGTCAAGTTTCTTCAAGTATCAAAGCCGTTGGTACATAATAATTGTATTTTTATGCAATTTGCATCTAGTAGAAAAAACTGACATCTTATGTTGAAACAAATCAAAACTAATTAATTTGTTTTCACATTTATATATGTAATGATAACCATTACCAAACCAGGCGGCGAAATTTGAATGTTGCATTTTTTATTACACAGTCGCCATCATTCCGTTTTTATTAACTTTGATTTTTTCTCTTTTAGTAGAGTGTTTTTGTCGATAGTATTGCTATCGAAAAAAAAAATATCGATAGTCCACTTAAAATAAAACCATCGATACTATCGATAGTACCATCGATAGTTTTGCAGCTCTAGTGTGCTAGTCTGTTAGAATGGAGGTACCATGTTCAAATACTGCAGGGTAAGTTAACGGAATTAAAAAATAAAATTGTTTTTTCTGTTGCCTTTTTGCGATGTCGAATTCGAAATTTAATGTTTTTGGAATAAAACTGAGCGACCGGTGAACTTTTTTCGATTAATTTTTTAGTGTCCTTCTCGGTAGTTTTACACGATAAATGTTCGAGATATATTCGAAATAGATATCAATAACGAAAGTCTTGGTCAAGTGTCTATACCCAACACTTGAAATTTTCAAAGTTAGTGTACTTTTATGCAGCCTAAAGTACTTTACATTGTAATTACAAAAATCCAAATTAAAAGGTATTTTATCAGTTAATGTAATTTCGACTATGTAATATTGTCAACTTGAAATTTTCAAAAACGCTAAAACTAAAAATTAATAAATAACATAAAACTTAAATAAATGCCAAAAGGAAAAATCGCGAATATAAAAAAACGTTTAAATAAAAAATATCACCAAAAATAAAGTAAATCGATAAAATGTAAAAAAAATCATCAAAGGTAAAAAGGTCGCCAAAAACCTAAAAATCGCCAAAAACCGAAAAACATCAAAAGAAAAAAATGAAATAATCACCCTTATCGTGGTTGGCGTAGGCGTACTTCGACGATTGGCGCATTTGTAGTCGATTTTTTATTATAGTGGTATCGTGTACAAATTTAGCCATATTGTAATAGATGGCTACATTTTATTATATTATGAAACATCCTGTTGTGACAACTGTCAAAAAGTTCCCCTGTCGTATAAGGTTCAAAACAATAAATAAATAAATTATTTGTTCATTTTTGAAAATAGTTCGTTTTTATAATAATAATGTTAAGTGTGTGTTTTTATTCGTCTTCTGAAGACGAAGAAATGTGTGATCCAAAAGAAATTAATCTTTTAAGAAAACAATTAAGGGTGCAATCCAATATATTTTCGCTATCAAACAGAAAGTAAGTTCACATTTGTTTTATTTTTCTTAAAAAAAATTTAGTACATAAATATTTTTCCCAGATTCATTACTTATTTTAGATTAAATAAGAATGGTTTCAATTATGTATTAAATAAAATATCACCCAAATTAAAAAACCCCCAAAGAAAAACTGGTCTATCAAAATTATTGAAACTAACAGCAACAATGAGGATACTTGCTGAGGGCAGTTACCAAAAAGGCGCTGGAAATGACATTTTTGTAAATATTTGTCAGTCATCGGTGAGTGATGCGTTTCACGAATGTATTGAGGCCATGTATAGCGAGCTTTGTCCGAGATGGATTTCATTTGAAATGGATGATGAAGAAAAGAATTCTATCAAAAAACATTTTTATAAAAAAACAGGATTTCCGGGAGTAATGGGCTGCATTGACGGAACCCACATTGCGATCATACCAACAGCTGTCAATGAAAGATTTAAATACCTAAATAGAAAAGGTTTTCATAGCCTAAATGCAATGTTGGTAAGTATTAAAACTCAAAACAATTTATACGTTTTAATTGCTTTTTTTTAATTTTGTAGGTGTGCGATCATGAGCTTCGTATAAGATACATTCAGTCTCATTCTGCTGGATCCTGTCACGACTCTCTGATCTGGAATGTTAGTGACTTAAAACACCATTTAAAACAAAAATATGAGAATGGAGAGAGGAATACTTGGCTGTTAGGTAAATATACATATGAGCTTTGATATTTTTTGATAAATTTAATTTTCTTATATTCAAATGTATATTTACAGGAGATGCAGGTTATCCTTTGGATCCATTTCTAATAACACCTTTTCGGACAGCACAAGAATGTTCTCCAGAGAGTAAATTCAATGAAATTCATTCCAAAACCAGGAACGCAATTGAAAGAACCATTGGCGTTTTAAAGAATAGATTTCGCTGTCTGTTGGGAGCAAGACAGCTTCATTATACACCTGAGTTTGCTGGAAAAATTACTTCAGTTTGCGCCGCTTTGCATAACATATGTATCCACTACAATATCGACTGGCCTGACACACAGTCGATAGAAGAAGAAATAAATGTACCTGACTATGGTGATGATAGTAATTTAACTGCATCAAACATTAGAGTTGCATTAATGCGACAATTAACAAATTAATTAATTTTATTATTATCTATCTATATAATTAATAGGCGAACATGTTTTTTGTAATCCCTTTTACGCTAGTACCACTACACCGATTTTAAAAACATTTATATGGTTTTAAAGGATTTTCTGTACAGATTTGCAGAATCTATATTTTATTGAAATCGGTTTAGTATTTTGGGAGCCATAAGCGTTTAAAGTTGCTACTACTACATGACCACATATTACACACGCATTTATTAGCTTACAAGTAAAAAAGAAACAAAATATGAGTGTGTGTGTGTGTGTTTGTAGTATTTCTCTTGATGTAACAATTTTTTATTCTCTTATTTGTTGTTGTATTAAAGCCATAAGGCCCAACTATAATATGAATAAGCTGGCTTAAGCTAATGTCAGAATTGAACGATAAGTCTGTCAAATGCTTAAACAATTCAGATGTGACTTTTAGGTGGCCACAATGTACTTACGTGCACTTAAGTATTCTTTAGCCACAGCTGCACATCTAGCTATTGTCAATAATTTTGTAGTAATTTTGTTTCTTCTCATAACTCCTAAATGAATGCAATTCAATCAAACTAACTTGAAAGAATGACCTAATCTATTAGAAATTCACATATAAATATATCCATCACCTTATTACTAGTTTTATATGTTTTGCCTACTAAAAAGTACAACAGTGAATATACATAAGTAAATACATGAGTATGTGTGTATATGTGTATTGTAAAACGAGCAATGAAAATAAAAGTTTTGCTTTATTTTCTGAGTTTAAAATAAGAAACAATAAAAAAATATTTAAAATCAATGAGGTAGTTTAGACGAGAACAATTTTTAAGCCGCACAATTTTTGTTCTTTTCCAAATTACACGAGACTAATTCATCTGGCACAAAATGTATTCGTATACACAGCTGTGTGTGTGTTAGTGTTTTTAGCATTCATTTAACATTTGCTGTTTTTTAAGTTGTGTGTGTATTGGTTTTATGCTGCTAATGCGGGGTTGAAGCTGGTTGAAAAGTTATGCCAACCAGCGTGACCGTTTGAACGACTAAAGTGGCAAATTGCCACTTTTTCAACTGCCTTTCCCCTATTTCAACTGCCTTGCCACTTTTTGTCCCCCTGTGAGTTATGTGAAAATACATTAAAAATAAAAAGTTTAGTGTAGTTTTCGCGTTTTTTTAATTTTGCCCCTTTTTTTTTGATAAATCCCCTATTTGGTGCCACTTTTTGAAAAATGTCATCGGTCACCCTGATGCCAACCGAAAAACCACTCTCTTTGCCTCTCTCACCAACAAACTGGCATGTTATGCCAGCACAATTATGCCCGTGTAAATCAGCGCAATGAATATTTTCTGCTGCTGCTTGTTTGAGTTTAAAAGATGCACAAACAGTTGTTTCCTTACGGAATGTGCGTTCAGTTTGGCACTTTACTTAAGCAAATGACATTTGACGAAACTTGACGAAAAGTTTGTTAAGTACATTATAGTTTGCCACATGCGTTTTATATGTAACCGCACAGTTGCTTAAGCTAGCTTATTCATATTATAGTTGGGCCTATAATACTTAAAGGAAGAGAATTGAATAAAGTGAATTAGCTTGGTTGAAGGCAAGGCGCATTTATTAGGTGGCAGCACTACACCAGGTGACTAATGTCATTATACCAATCTAAATGTCAAATTTGGATTGTGTAGGTATAAGCCTAAAAGCATGCTTTTGTTTGGGTATCCATAAACACCTGTCGAATATTCAGTTTTGTATGGTGTTTGACATTTCCTATAAGAAACATGCAATCTGACGATGCTACTCTGTTTTGAAAAGTAAGAAGGTAATTTATACCAACAAAGTACATGTGGTTGTTGCTGTTGTAATATTTGTTGTAGAATCGCTGGTACCTGATTGATGTGCCTTGGTTGAAGGGATTTTGTTTATGTTTTTTTAATTTCATGTATTATTTAATTATGCTTGCATATGTATGTATGTAAGTTTGTGTGTGGATGTGTTTTAATGAATTTTTTATGACGTTTAGATAGGTACATTTTCTTTGAATCTTAAATTATTTACATTTTGATTCTAGAATACGGACGAGTGTGTCGTCCGTTTGGTATATCTAGTTAAAATTATAAAGTAAAACAAACTGAATTCACAACAGTTAAAAATCAAAATATATTTCATCCATTACAATAAAAGCAATATAAAATAATGTGTATTATAAATTATTTTTTAGTAGTTCGAGTTCGATATTCTTTTGTTTAATTTAAGTTCAGCTTTTCTAATCTCTAAAAGTGATTTTCTGTGATCGTCTTTTCTTTTTAATTCGGCTTTGTATAGTTTTAGCTTTTCTTCTTTAATTTTGAATATTTTTCGAGTGTACCTCTCAATTTCAGTCAAGTTTTTCTTTAAGTCTGTACATAATTCATTCACCTTGGAGCTTTACTTGTTCTTGCAAGAGGCATATTTTTTGTTTTTCCTTGTTATTTCGAATCTTTTTGAAGGAAGAAGAAGTATTGGGCTCCTCCTTTTCATCACCGCTGGTATCTCTAGTTACTGATATTTCTGTAGTTTCATTTTCTTCACTAGTTACTGGTGGATCTGGAGAAATGCACCGGGGTCGCTTAAGTCCAAATGGTTCCCTATGACTCACGACAGAGCGCATATCTAAAAGATTGGCAACCGCCTCTTCAATTGGTGACAAACTAAACTGCTTAAAGTAGCCTCCAACCGTTGCATGACTCTCTGCCTTATTGTGTGACAGTTTCTTTTTTAATTTGAATTTAAAATCTCCCCATACTTTCATCCAAGCTTCACCATTGCGGAATGGAGGTCCAATGCTATTTAAATCGTTCCATTCTTGTTTGACGTTTATTTTACTCAAACTTTTTTGATATCCCTTTGCTAAGTATGGTTTTTTCTCCATTATTTCGACCATTTTTGCAAATTGCGCTGGCGTAGTTATTTTTATATTTGTGATTTGAACGGGCTAAGGTTCGTATTGCTTTTTTTTTAAGTCAAATTACATGTGATAATTATTAATGAACAAATAACAACAAAGTCTGTTGTAAATATTCTGACTAAAAACACATAGTTGAACGGAACAGCCAGCCGTTTTCGAAGGCCACTAAACCTTCATCATCAGCGTTCTTTTGTGTTTGGTCCACTGTGTGTGGTGTCAGTTGATGTAGATTTCTGCTTTATATACTTAGCATTATTGCAAATGGAATATGTGAATTGTTTTGATTCATCGTATTTCAATTTGCTGAAAGCTTTTTTGTATTGTAAGCTCAATTTTACCATCTCTATCAGCCCAATTATGAATATTCCCGGGGAGTTTTTTCCCTTCCCTATCATTTGTTCCCAGGGAATAATCCTCCTATTCTAAATAGCCGGGGAATAAGCAAATAGGGGAGAGAGTAAAATCTGGATCAGCTGTTTAATGTTTACATAATTTTCTGCACTAACGCAAAGTTCAGCAATATAAATTTAATTAAAAATGTTATGTTTTCATTGTCAATAAGATTTCGTGTTAATATAATATTTGTTTTTGTTTAAATAAAAATTAAATAAACAGTGTATCCATTCAGACATGCGGAATAACTTTGTGCTGAGAAAGTGCAGTGACAACTGAGTCAGGTCTAGTGGACTGTGTGTACAAAGGAAATTTTTAAATTTTATAAAGTTTTTCTTATCGGTCTTGATAATATTAGAAGGAAATAAATCTTCCATTTACCTATTATGTGAACTGCAAAATTGATTGTTTTAGTATTTGTTCTGAATACAGAAGTAGTTTATGTTTTTGAAGTGCATGTGCGCAGTGTTTAGATAAAAATGCAAAAATACAAAATACAAAAGGGAAATATAATAATTCGGTATTTATTTAAACTTTTTGTTCTAAATAAATGCTTATACTATTGTTTTTCAACATTTATTAATATGATTTTTAAATTTTTGCATCAGTTCCCTTCAAAATGTTTGGGGAGAAAACTCTCAACACATTCTCCCTCTCCCTCATATTTAGAATACCTATTTTTTTCCCAGGTAGTTTTTTCCCAGGGTAATTTTAATTCATAATAGGAGGAATGGGAAAAGGGAAAAAACTCCCGGGGAATTGCTATTCATAATTGGGCTGTATATTTACAACAGTCTTACCATTACCGTTTTGTTCTTTTACTAATTATACACATGTTAGTTAATTTGCTTATTTTTTGTTCTACTTAAGACAAACTTTTTTGGTTTGTTACTATTAAGTATATTTTTATTTAATTTTTGCCACAGGCCCATGGCTATTAATTTTAGTTAATTTTAATTATTATTCGAACTCCATTTGTTTCTATATTTATGATTTTTAACAGGCTAAAGTTCGTATCGCTTTTTAAGCCAAATTACATGTGATAATTATTTTTATCCTAACATTTTTATTATAAACGACAAAATTAACAAAATATGTAAATGAAATTGTTTAATTTAATTAATACTTACAATTTATTTCCATCCATTTTGATTTTGTTTATTTTTCTATAATAGCGGTAACAAAAAACTTAACGACCGTTTTCGCCACTTTTGACAGGCAAAAACGCCAAACACGGTACTGTTTAATCGACTTGTTTGTAATAGATTTCATAAAAGTGTTGCATTTACTGGCTTTTTTGCCAACCACGATACCATTTCATAAAAACGCCTAACTTTCGCCATGAAAACGCCCACCACGATAAGGGTGAATATATAAA
Source organism: Tachina grossa (assembly GCA_949987645.1). Classification (NCBI taxonomy): domain Eukaryota; kingdom Metazoa; phylum Arthropoda; class Insecta; order Diptera; family Tachinidae; genus Tachina; species Tachina grossa. The sequence goes on from OX465278.1 coordinate 145,916,583, forward strand.
TAAAAATGCTCTTAAATGAAAAATATCACCAAAAATAAAATAAATCGCAAAAAAACTGAAAAATCGCCGAAAACCGAAAAATAAACAAAAAAGGGACATATCTAAAAAAATCGCTAAACTAACAAAATTTTCCAAAATTCATCATAATTTTTTTCAGAACTATAGTTATCAAATCGATCCTAATATTAAACCATTAAAACAAACTTTATTTTAAATATAAAAATCCTCAAAATTAAAAAAAAAAACTCAAATAAATGAAATAAGCTGAAGGTTTAAGACTTTGTCAAATTGTTAAATTTTTTTTAATTTAAATTAAAACTTTTATCACTAGCACTAAATTTTTTTAACCTGTTAAAGTATAATTTAATTTAAATTCTTCGGAATTAAACTTTTTAAATTTTATCCAAACTTTAAATAACTCAAGTATGGCAAAAATTATAGTTTTAAATTGGAAAAAGTTACTAGAGAAAAAATATAAAATGGAAAATAATAAAAAGAATATAAAATAAATAAAAATATAAGAAAGCAAAAAACAAAAAAAAAAAAAAAAAAACATACGCAAATAATGTTGGCGATAGATTAGTGTGGCCGGTCATAAAATCCGTTTTAGACGACAAATTATCGCGCACCGTAGACACAAATGATGACGATGCAGTCGAAGTGGACAACAGCAACGATGCAGATGAGGAAGGGGACGTGGACGTGCACGCGGACAACATCGACAATGACAATTGATGTTGATTTTGATCATAGTTATTATTGCAGTTCAGATTATAGACATCAAGTGGAGTGGATGCTGATAATGTTGATGTTGATGATGGTGTTCGAGTTGTTGCACAATGCGAAGACATCAAATGCTGTGGAGGCGGCGATGGCGTTGTTGAAGACGTTTGTGAAATAAAGGAAGACTTGGTGGTGGTTGCGGCAGTTAATGATCTATTATTCGTATTATTGTTATTATAATTATGATGTTGCTGTTGATGTGAATTCATTTGTGGTGCTTCATAGATGGGAGAAATTAAACGTGGCTGTGTTAGTTGTTGTTGTTGCTGTTGTGACAAGCCATCTACAACATCGCTAGATGTGGCCGATGAAGCCGCAGGAAGTTGCAATACCAATTGATTATGCTGATGATACTGAACTTTGCCAGCGTTGTTGTTGTTGTTGCTGTTGCTGTTATTGCTATTATGAGCAGAGTGTTGTAATTGTTGCATTCTTTGTATATGATGAAAATGAGGGTGTCTATGATCCAACATATTTAGGTTCTCCAATTCCGTTATCGTATAATAATATGGAGATTCATCGTTGTACATTGTTGTTGGTGGTGGTGATGCTACGGCCTCTACTGTTGCTGCAGTTGCATCGAAATTTATAAATTTACTTACAAATGGATGTTTTGGAATATATTTTACATTGTTGTCTTTCGTTTTCGTTGTTGGTGTTGTCTGATACGCCAATATGGGATCATGATATTTGTAGATTTCCGATTGCGAGGTTGTTGACAATGCATCCTTGTCTACTTTATTTTTGGATTTTGTTGAACGATTTTTGCTTGAGAACGAGGTTTTTGCGTATAACTTTTTCATTTTTTTTTAATATTGATTTTTAATTATGTTAAGAAATAATTCGTTTAGTTTTATTCTTAAATTTAACTTTATTTCTAGCTAAAGAAATTTTATGAAGCAAAATTTTGTAAGTATGCAGAAGTATGTATGTATGTATGTATGTACTTAAGATTATTTTTAAATGATTGTTTTTTTTTTTGGACAGAGAATAAAATTTTTTGTATCATGGAAATACTTATGAAAATTATATTTTTTAAGGTATCTGATTTCGTGAAAAGAACGTTTTATAAAATATAACTTTCCTTCAGGTGAATTTTTAATAAATATACATACTTTCAATAAAAGTTAATATTTATAGCATTTTCGCAAAGCGTACTTTTTACAAAAATTACTTTTAAAAAACAAAAGGTACTTTTAACAAAAAATACTTTTTTGCAAAAGGTACTTTTAAAAAACAAAAGGTACTTTTAACAAAAATACTTTTTTGCAAAAGGTACTTTTTACAAAAGTACTTTTTTACAAAGGAACTTTTTATAAAAATACTTTTTTACAAAAGTTACTTTTAATAAAAAAAATACTTTAACAAAAAAAGGTACATTTTACAAAAAAATACTTTTTTGAACAACGTACTTTTTACAATAAATGTTTATTTTTTAAAAAAGGTACGCTGCAAAAATAATTTTTTTAACAAAGTATTTTTTCAAAAAAAAAAAAATTCGTTTTAAAAAAGTACTTTTTGCAAAAAAAAAATACCTTTTTTAAAAGGTAATTTTTACAAAAAATAGTTTTTTTTTGAAAGGTACTTTTAATCAAAAAATAACATTTAACAAAATACAATTTTTTACAAAAGGTACTTTTTACAAAAAAAAAAATGTTTTTAAAAAAGTGCTTTTTACAAGAAATACTTTTTTTTAAAAAGATACTTTTTACAAAAAATAATTTTTTACAAAAGTTACTTTTTACAAAAAATAATTTTTTACAAAAGTTACCTTTTACAAAAAAAAATGATTTTAGAAACAAGTACATTTTACAAGGGACATTTTTTTTTCAAAAAAAGGCACTTATTTCAAAAGTATGTGAAAAAGGTACTTTTTACGCGAGGTAATTTTTACAAAAAGTAAATTTTTTCAACAAATATACTTTTTGCAAAAATATATTTTTTTAAGAGGTTAAGTACTTTTTACATGAGTTTCTTTTTATAAAAGGTACTTTTTACAACAGATAATTTTTAAACAAATATTTTTTTTTATGAGTACTTTTTACGAAAAATATTTTTTTAAAGAGGTAATTTTTCAAAAAAAAAATACCTTTTTACAAAAAGATGTTTTTAGAAAAAAGTGCCTTTTACAAGATACTTAAAAAAAAATTAATTAGTATATGTACTTTTTAAAAAAGGCACTTATTACGAAAGTGCGTAAATTTTTTCATATGTACTTTTTACAAAAATAGCTTTTTACAAAACATAATTTTTGCAAAATGATGTTTTTTCCAATAGTTACTTTATATAAAAGGCACTTTTTATGAAAAGTACTTTTTATAACAGATAAGTTTGATAAGTACTTTTGTACCGAAAGAATACATACTTCTTACAAAAAAAAAATAAAAAATTGTAAGTAATTTTTAAAAAGAGTACTTTTTTTTAAAAAGGTGCTTTTTTACATAAGATTCTTTTTCAAAAAAAATTTTTTTTTCAATAGGTACTTGGTAGTTATAAAAACTACTTTTATTAAAGGTACTTTTTACAAGTACTTTTGTACAAAAATAATACTTTTTGTAAAAGAATACTTCTTACAGAAAAATACGTAAATTATTTTGAAGGTACTTGTTACAAAAAGTACTTTTTTTAAAAAGGTGCTTTTTTACATGAGACACTTTTTCTAAAATATGTTTTTTCAATATCTACTTTGTATAAAAACTACTTTTATGAAAGGTACTTTTTACAAGAAATAATTTTCATAAGTACTTTTGTACAAATAGAAAACTTTTTGCAAAGGAATACTTCTAGCAAAAAATATTTTAGTTTTTTCAAAAGTACTTTTTACAAAAAGTACTTTTTTAAGTAGGTGCTTTTTTACATAAGATACTTTTTCCAAAAAAATGCTTTTTTCAATAGATACTTCGTATAAAAACTACTTTTTATGAAGGTTACTTTTTATAAAAGGTATTTTTTACAGAAGATAATTTTATAAGTTCTTTTTACAAAAAAAAATACTTTGTACTTTTTTGCACAAAGTACTTTTTAGAAAACATAGCTTTTGCAAGAGGTACTTTTCATAAGAAGTACATATGTACAAAAAGGATCCTTTATAGGCTACTGTGTACAAAGCACTTTCTATAAAACTTTATAAGCCTATGTATGTATGTATTATCAGGCATGTTCTGAAAATCACATGGCTTTTAATTCACAAGTGATTTTGAAATCAATAATTTTCCTACAGACGTTTTTAAAATCATTTGATGCTCTATACAATAGATAAATTATAAAAAAAAAAGATTGAAAACATACATACATATCTGCATGACCATCGGCATTCATAAACGATTGTTAAAGTTAATAATGGTTTAAGAGCAATACTTTAATCTAAACAATCGTTAATGAATACCGCTGTTAGTATTTAGATCGATCGGTTTAATTGTTCATGAAAATTCCAAGAAATTGTGTACATTCTTTTAATAGTTTGAAAAGTATTTTTTTTATTTTTATTGACAGCTGCTTCTCGTTTTAAAGCTACTTAAGTAAATACATAATATATATGTACATATGTACATACATACATATTTATATGTATACGTATTACAATTACATCTCGCTTCACTTTGTAAATAATAAATAAATTCGTTTCACTCTTGAATAAAATCGTGACAAATGTTGTTTTGAAGATATATATATTTTTTTTATTTAAAAGTCAAGGTTAACTTTATGTAACCAACACACACATTTTTTTAACACACCGCATCCAAAATGCACTTTTTGGTCTTTTTGATATTTCTTTAATCTCGTTTCTTAAACTTTAAATTCAGAACACCTGTTTTTCCCACACAGATTATATTAAAGACTTGATAAAAACAGATAATACTTTTTTTTTCAAGAACATACACTCATATGTACATGTTATGTATCTACATTAAATATGTACTCGTATATCTATCCATAGATACCAAATTAATTTTTAAAAATTTTGTACATGATGTCCACAATTCTTTTAAGTAAATTTTTTTTGCATAAAAAATTTACTTTAGCTGTTATAACTTTTGATTTTAATTATTGACTGTTTCTTTTAACCGCCTCAAAAATCATGCAAAAGCAAAAACCGAAATCGATAGAAAGAAACTGATTGATGATCAGAAAATAATGCATGCGCAAACGACCACAAATCTCAACAAGCTTCTCACAACAACTAAAACTAATCTTAAGTTTGTATATGAGAGATACAAATTTCTACTCATAATATTCCAACTGCTACATACAATATTTGTTGTTGCTTTTGCTGGGGTATTGCTGTTGGTCTTTATTTTATTTTTTTACATTCGATTCATTACTTGAATTACAATTTGAGTTTGAAAAGGAATAAACAACACTGTTGCCAGATTTTATTTGTCCACCACTACACTCCTCTAGAAATATAAGCAAAAAAGGCCAAAAGTAAAGTAGACTAAACCCTATAGAACATGAGTGACAGTTTTGCTCAAATTTTGGCTTGATCGATAGTGTGAACGCGAATTTTGTCAGTCAAGAGCAGAGACTTGCGCCAATCGGCTCAGCCGAGCCGCCGAAGGTTTTATGTCAGACGCCGGCGCCGATTTTTTCTCGGCTCAAAATCGGCTAAGATTAGGCGCCGATTGATGATTTTTTTTTTATTTTACTTGAGGGTTTTAAGTTTTTTCACTAATACATTGACACTTTTAAATTTTGATGCAAATTTGCTTTAAAATTTTTTTTCCAATTAACATATATTATACGGACAAATAAAAGTGGAAAACGTTGCCGTATATATGTACTCGTATATATGTACATACATATATGCTCAAAATTTGCACATATTCAAAAATTGCTGCAACAAAACTTACAAGTCTGGACCGCGACTTACCGGCTAAATTTCAGGGAATAACTGCTTTAGGCAGCGTTGCCACATTCTGATTTTGTACCACAAACAAAGCGCAAAAGATCGCTAGAAAATTATCATATCACAAAAAAAACATTTTCTTTTTTTGATATATGATAATTTTCTAGCAATTTTTTACGCTTTGTTTGTGACACAAAATAAAATGAACGTGGCAACACTGATTAAAGCATTTTCCCCCCCGAAATTCAACTGGTAAAAAATTGGCGTCAGTTTGAGGAAAAAATAAATCATTTTTAAAAAATTTTGTGATTTTACTTCGAGTGATTGGTTGAGTGATAGTCAGCGGCCATATTGCGTACCAAATCGTCTCATAACCGCCAAAATAGCTTAACCTTTATGTCAACAGCAGAAATGCTTTACGCACGTCCACAGCAGCATACCTGGGTATGTACATACGTTTTGTATGGGGAATGGTACGTCGTTAGCATAAAAATGCTAATTACGTGTCTACCTGGTTTGTTGGAATTTCCGAATTATTATTTTAGTTTGTTAGAAATGGACAAAAGGCTAAAAAATTTTATGATAACCAATTTCATCCTCACAGTCATTGTTTGTTGAAAAAAGTGGTTGTATAGGTAGACGACATACGTATATAATAAATATATAATATAGGCAGGTAGAAACATATATTGTAGCGGAAATTTCATTCTTTGTAGTATCGGCAGAAAATTTAGTTTACATTTGTGATTCGAAGTGAAAAGACGTTTCTGTTTATTTTGTGGAAATAAAAAAATATTAAAAGTGAAATGGCTGATGGTGAATGGCTTACTCCGCGACAACTAAGCGCACTTTCGTACGAAGAACAACAAGCATATATTCGGAAAGCGCTTGAAGAGAGCCAAGAAGAAACAAGTGACCACGATTCAATAGTTGGTGACGAGGCTTTTGGTGATATTGGTGGAGATGACTCAGACGTTGAAGAACCCATGTTACCAGAATATGACCCAGAGGGCGACAGTGATTCTGATGAAGATCTTGAAGATGCACCAATTGAAACTGGCGAAGTTTTTACTGTCAGAGATGGTAATGTTTGGTCCTCGATACAACCACAACGTGGCTTTCTTTTATAATATTGTGGACGTTGCTGCGTTTGCTGCATACGTAATATACATTGACAACAACACTCACCTGAAGACATCTACAAGCCGCCGTAGGATGTTTCTCCATCAGCTTAGCGAGCAATTGTGCAAGCCAGAAATGGAAAGAAGGGCGAATAACAGCAGAATATCCAGAGTTTTTTCAACGCGCAACGCCATCGAAGCCATGAAAGGTGGGCCCATCGGAGTTGTGGATGCTGAGGCACATGCATCGGAGGAACGTGATAGTACGGGCCGGCTAATAGTAAAGGGGAATTGCTACATCTGCTCGAAACGACGCCCTACTCGTAAAGCATGCACATTATGCAACAAACCAGTGTTCGCAGAGCATTCCAAAGACTTACCTCAATGCGATAGATGTATTTGAATTTCAATAATTTTAAGCAAAAATAATTAAAACTGACATAATATAATAATAATAAAAAAATAATTACAAAACTTAGCTCAAAATAAACTATACTTTTATATTATATTATCATATTTGCATGCGTTTTACTATACATACCCAGGTATGTATTCTGTTGACTTAAGGGTGCAACTTTGTAAATGGGCTTTATCTTCCGAACGGATGATCTAATCCTAACCAAACTTGGAACTATTGCGTAAAACAGTTTTGACTAGGATATCAAGAAATTTCAAGTCGATCCGGTTATCCAGTTTAGAGCTACAGAGTTTTCAAAACTAAAAACATACCCAGGTATGTTGCCGTTGACATAAAGGTTAAGCAACATAGTTTTCGAACTTCAGTTTTTGACCAAAATAGATTATTTGCGATAGTTAATAGTAGATTTTCGTCAAAAAAACTAAGTCCAAAAAATTTGTCGATTAAGCTATTTTAGCGGTTATGGCTCAAAAAAGTGTCAGTAAGGAGGTATTTTTTTAAGCAATTTTTGGTATTGCACAATAATATCGCCAATATGAATGTCATATTCGAAGATGACGCAATATATTTGCAAATATCAAAAGACTTTTGATTTTTATTGTACAATCGAGAAAATTCTGTATTGTGGTGGCAACATTGTTCAATGTTGTTTACTTTTCCACTGTCAGGAAAATTGAGAAATATTTTATTTCATAATATTGTGCCATTTATTGCATAACGGCAATAATATGTACCATAACATATGCAATAATATTTTGTAATGGATGGGCCGCTTTAAGACGAAATCGTAATAATCGCCAATAGTTGATTATCAAAAAAAATTTTTTTTTCTTGAATGACGGTTTGATTGTCAAACCTGATCTTTAATCTGAACAGCCAAAACTATCTGATGAATTTTTGACTCCCACTCAAGTTTGATAATGTTTACCCCACTTAAACTCCAGTGCGGTTTACACAACCCATCCAGCAAAGCTGTAAGAAACTGCAATCAATTGTGATTGCAATCAAATTGATTTCAGCCATACTGATTTCAATCTTTTGATTTCAGATTTCAAAATAAAATCATTACAAGATTGCAATCTTTCGTGATTGCAATCATTTTGAAATAATTTTTTTTAGAAATCATTGATTGCAATCAATTTATATGCAATCAATTTGATTGCAATCAAATTTTTGTTGAAATCATAGGATTTCAACAAATTTCCCTGAAATCAAATCCAAAGGGGTAGCATTCAATAAAATATTGTAGAGTGCTAAGAGAGGTTGAGTTTAAGCTTGCGGTTTTGACCTTTGTGTCCTGAAAATGCACGGGCTATAGGCTATAGCATCCTCCATAGTAGTAGTGGAAAGCCCCAGATTTTAGTGGAAACCACTAAATTTGTGGTGGAAACCAACAAATTCTAAAAAAGTGATAACAAACATAACATTAAAAAAAAACAATGTGGAAAATATTTCAGTTTTCATGAATTTGAGCATTTTTCCAATAGATAGCTGTCTGTTTGCTCTTAATAGGAGTAGCTTTTCAAAACTTACCATTATTGGCAATTCAAAATTATCAGAATCATATTTATTTCTAGAAGAAGGAGTTTCGTTTGAAGAGAACGTTTATTTTGATTCTGATTTCATTTTGATTGCAATTAAGATTTAATTGCAATCAAATTAATTCCAATCGAATCGATTGCAATCAAATTTGATTGCAATCAATTGATGTATAAATTAATTTCAAAAAATTTATTGCAATCAATTTACGGTTTTGATTGCAATCAAAAAATTAGAAATCAGTGACGTGAAATCAAGTGATTGCAATTAAATTGATTGCAATCTTTTAACTGAGTTTTTTAACTGAGTTCCACTTAAAAGATAAATAGATATATATTTTTTTAATATTTCCAAGCAGAAAATTGTTTTTATAGTGCCTTTACACCTAAGCGAAATTACTACATACGAGATTTCGACCAAAAAGCTAGTTGATTTTAAATATATATTTCCCATACAAATCAAAATTTAGTTCATCACTAGATTTTGCCAATGTATGTATACTAGAGTGGCCGTTAATTATATGTAGATTTTTTTTGATTTCTATTACTTCCGCCCCCCAAATCAGTTGAGTTTTATGTAAAAAAAAAATTACAAAAACGTTTCATACTGATAAGTTGCGTTTTAGGGGTGCGTCCGGCCCTCAAAGTTGGCCTTCAAGCCCATTGTTCAATGTAATTTTTTGCATATGACTACCTTTTTAAAAAATCATTTTACAAGAATATGATATATGGCAATATTTTAGCTCTTCGAGTCAACAACATTAGTCTCAAAGAAAGTTTTTTGCTAAAATTAATATTTTACACCCTGTTTGTGTAAGACGTTTGAGTTAGAAATCTTGGCGTTTCTGTAATAGATTAAAGAAAAGTTGTACAAGTTTCCGTTAGTCTATTACAAAAACGCCAAGATTTTCAACTTAAACGTTTTACACAAACAGGGGGTTAGAAAATAATGAAAAAAATATCCAACAAAATAACAACAATTTTATGAAACAAAGTGTTATTTATATGGAAATTTTTTATTTTAAGCATGTATAATAAGAGCTTATACATATATATTAAATTATTTCATACATATTCTATAGTGAAAATCAGTGATGCCAACTTAGCCCTTTTAGGGCTAGATTTAGCCCGTTTTCAGTCATTCAAAACGCGAAAAAAAATTTTTAGCCCCAAACTAAAAAAGGCGCAAACCTAGCACTTTTTACAATATTCTTTCAGCCCTTTTAGCCCCTTTTTAGTTTGCTCTATATGGCTACATATAAACTTTTGCGAACTTTTTCTTCCTTTAATCTAGCAAAATAAAATGAGTAAAAAGTCGATACTGCTTTACCAATTTAAAAAAGAAGAATAATATAGAGTAATCTTTTATTTCTTCCAAATTTTTTTATGCCTTGAAAGTTATTCAGTACAGCCTAAACAGATAATGTATGTTTTTGGAAGAGCGAGAAATCGAAATTTTATTTAATAACGACCAATTTTAAATGTATCTACTTATTTAAACATACATATGTATGTATATATATTTCTATTATATATGTATGTATATGGTAACTATTTAATCTACGTATGTACATACCTTATTGAAATGTAATATGAAATGTAAATGAAATATGAATAATATTGAAGCTCTCAAGCTATGTATGTGTTGATCTCATGATAGTTATTTATATTCTAATAAATTACTTTACAAAAATTGATTTGATGTTTTTATTTTCAACAGAAACATTTTAATACTAGCCTTATTAATACGCGCTTTTTCAAACAATTTTACTATTCTTTTATTTTTTAATATTTTTTCAATTTAGCCCTTTCTAGCCCTTTTTTCAAAAATTTTTACGCGTTTTGAGTCTCAATAGTTGGCATCACTGCTGAAAATAAAACTAAACAAAAAAAAAAAAAAAACAAAAAAGCAAAAAAAAAAAATTACATTGAATATATGGGCTTGAGGGCCAACTTATCGGTATGAAATTTTTTTGTATTTTTTTTTCACATAAAACTGAACCGATTTTGGGGGTGAGAGTTGAAGAAATAAAAAAAAAATAACGGCCACCCTAATGTATACTCTCAAGTTTTCCCCAAACAAATTTTTGCCCCGCCGCTATTTCATTCAAATCACCCAAAACTGACAACACTGTTAAAAAATATAAAACAAAAGACTTTTTTTTTAAATTACGACTCTTATAAAATAAATATTGTTTTTGTTTAGTTCAATTCATTATTAATTTTATCTGTGTAGCTGTAGTTTTCGATCTGTTTATATGTATTTCAAACACTATACAAAATGAGAGTTTTGTGATAAATGTATGTATGTACGTGTGTGCGTTTAAGTGTATGTGGGTGGGTGTGTGTGTGTGTGTATGTGAGTGAGTGAACACCAGTTCAATGGGTAATCAATGTGTTTTTGCATGTTTTGCAAGTATTTTTGTTTAAATTAGTGTGGTTGTCCTCATATTTGGCTGGTTGCTCGGCTGAGTCCATGTTAAATAAGAAGTATTGCCATTTGTGGTACAAAATTATAATTTATATTTTTATCTAGTCTTTAAGCTTACAAGTGATGCTTACAAAACAACAACAATGACACCCATAAGAAAATCATTTTTTACAACTGTTTAAAAGTAAAGTAACTACTCGTAAAATCAAAGATGTATTTATTGTATATAAAAAAGCAGAGGCGTTTTCCTTGCTTGCCTTAATAAATGTGTGTGTTTATTATTACTATTTCTTTTAATTTGGTCAGTCTGGTTTGCCGAAGAAGGTATATCAGTATAGGCCAGCTTTCAATATGTTTGGCACTTTTTGTAAGAAAAAAATAAAAGCTCCACTCAATATTGGCAGGCACTGCAGTTAAAATATACATATTTTAAAATTGTATTAGAAAATTAGCACATTTATAACTGAATGACATCTTGTAGGCTTCAATTAAAATAATTCTTCAAATCTACAGTTAGGGACTAAACTGTGTGTACACCCATAATTTTTGGAGTTTGATGAAACTTTGGGGAAAATTTAAAACAGAGATTATGCCAATATTTATAATATTTAATTAAATAAAAGAAATAATTCATAATTATAATAACAACAATAGTAACAAAAATAATAAAATATTCAGTAAAGTGCGACTTTGACTCGCACACAGCGTTACCATATGTGAAGATTTATCTTATTTTTGAAGTTTTTCGAGATGTTAAAAAGACTCAAAGATTTCTTAGCGAAATACAAGATTTTTGAAAATGGTACTTTTTATAGTATTAGTTAAAGTTATTTTTGACTAAACTACTTCCATATTTTCTTCTCTGCGTTAATAAAAGGTATGAAAGCAAGTAAATAGCATCAACACTATTTATATCCTTTGATTAAATTTCAACGATATTTTCCTCAATGTATATAACAAACCAAAGTCTACATGCAAAAATCTACATAAGTGTAAACCTTTTTTCTGATCAAGCACGCATTCTGCTAAACCACGCGTGTGTTAAAAGAAATAGTTTGCTTGAATCTGGGAGCAAATTACGGCATTCAATATCTATCGCAGTCGCGGTATATTAATAATCTTTCAGTAAAATTATTTAAAAAAAAAAAACAGATTTTTAACAAGAAAAAAAGATTTTTTTTTTGGTCGACTTGAAGATTTTTGAAAATAAAATATGGCAACACTGCTCGCACACGAAGAGTTCCGTAATGACACTAAAGGTAGAATTAGTAAAATCGTATCATTCTACTTTACAGCTTGCCGTATCGTTCAAATTTGTGCACAAGTTATAGAAAATGTAACAGTTTGCACAGCACATTTTTTTGTCTGGCATTAAATGCGGCGTTTTTGACATTCGCTACAGAAAAATCTGTTTTCTGCAGATTCCTACGTCAGCAGTGCTACCACCACATATTTTATAACTAGTAACATGCATTGTATATGGTACGGTTTTTGTCAGCTGACACGCAACATCACGAAACGATTTTACTAATTCTACCTTAACAGCCTTGTACGGAAGTCAAGATTCGTTCTTGTGAAAGTTAAATCAATCCGCTTATAGAAAAAACCATTTAGATTTTTTCGTTTATTTAATTTATCGTAATTTATAGTAAAAAATAAAAGGAAAAAATAGTTTTTCACTGTTTTAAGTCAGTTCAGATTCTAACATTAAAAATTAAATAAATTTTCGTTAAAGTCAATTGAAAAATATGTAGACTGATTTTTAATTAATTTTACATAAAAAAGTTTATGAGTGTGAAAAACTGAAAGCTCTTTTGTTGTCACACACATAAAAATAAATAACAGTCTGTTTTTAGAAAACATAAGCCCTTTCGTTTTTATGTTTCGTTTATAAACGATAACGTTTAAAATTTGATTTTTATAAAACATATTCTAAAGCTTTCGTTTTAACATAAAAAGAGCTTTTTAGGTGTAACGAAAAAATCACACTCACAAAATTATTGCAGTGAAGGAATACAAAAAATAATATCTATTAAAAAAAATTTCTATGAAAAATTTTAAATAAAATTCATTTAAAATTAATTTTAAATTTTATCAATAAGGGAATAAGCAATTTAATTTTTAATTGATTTTAGCATTCAATTGGAAATCAATTTACCCAATAAAACAGGTTTTCATTGCATTTCGTATTTTCCGTTGTTTGTTAGAACTATGTTTTTTTTTCTACAATCTTTACTTTAATTTGACTCAATACTTAAATTTTTTGTGATTTGTTTGACAGTTAAATTGTGGAAAATAAAGCAAAAATTATCTGTTTATACTGAATTTGGTCTTGAGTCTTTCACAGAAAAATTAGAGAAGCAAGAGGAACATCTTTGCTTTGTACGGAAGTCAAGATTCGTTCTTGTGAAAGTTAAATCAATCCGCTTATAGAAAAAACCATTTAGATTTTTTCGTTTATTTAATTTATCGTAATTTATAGTAAAAAATAAAAGGAAAAAATAGTTTTTCACTGTTTTAAGTCAGTTCAGATTCTAACATTAAAAATTAAATAACATTTTCATTAAAGTCAACTGAAAAATATGTAGACTGATTTTTAATTAATTTTACATAAAAAATTTTATGAGTGTGGAAAACTGAAAGCTCTTTTGTTGTCACACACATAAAAATAAATAATGTTTTAAAAACGAAAACATGGTATCATTCGTTATTTTAAAGAACGTATACACTTATTCATTTTCGAAAAACAGGCTGTAAATATGTAATACTATACGTAATTTAGCCTATATAACACCTAAAGGGTCCGCCATCTAACTTTTTTTCAACTAGTGCTTATTTCGTGAATGGTAACACTTAGCTCATGTCTGATTTGACAGATAATTAGTTTTATCCTTCCGCTGAACGAGCCAAATGACCATCCAATGCGTTTTCGCTTCGCTAAGTGGGCCTGCGATCGACTTACGGAAGATGCCGATTTTGCCAAAAAAAAAATCATCTTTTCAGATGAAGCTCATTTTGATCTTGGCGGGTATGTAAACAAGCAAAATAGATCGCATTTGGTGCACAGAAAACCCGCACGCATACATGGAAAAGCCGACGCACCCAAAACGAGTCACTGTTTGGTGCGGATTTTGGTCCAGAGACATAATTGGGCCATTTTTTTCGAAAATGAGCAAGGAGTGGCCGTTACAGTCAATGGCGATCGTTATCGGGCCATGTTGTACGAATTTTTGTTCACAAAAATTGAAGAGGAGGATATTGGCAACATTTGCTTTCAACAGGACGGCGCTTCAGTAGTTTTTTTATAGCATTTTCAAAAAAAAAAAAAAAAAAAATTATCTGGCGGACCTTTTATATAGTTTTGGAATTTTTTTTGGTTTTTTGGATTTTTTCGGTTTTTGGTGTTTTTTTTAGTTTTGGCATTTTTTTAATTTTGGCGTTTTTTTTATTTTGGCGTTTTTGCGTTTTTCGGCTTTGGGGATTTATTTTTGTTTTAGAGATTTTTTTTTAGTTTTTGCGGTTTTTGGAGCTTTTTTTAATTTTTGGCGTTTTTTATAATTTTTGGCGACTTTTTTAATTTTCGAGATTTTTTTAATTTTGACGATTTATTTTAGTTTTAGAGATTTTTATTAGTTCGGCGCTTTTTTCGTCTTGGCAATTTTTTGTTTTGGTTTTTGCCGAATTTTTTTCGATTTGGCAATTTTATAATTTCGAAAATTTTTTAGTTCAAGCGTTTTTGAAAATTTCAAGAGTTTGCTTCTTACTGTTTCCAAGTTATCAAAATTACATAGTCAAAATTACATTAACTAATAGAACACCCTTTAATTTAAAATGTTTTAAATTTTAGTGTTAATTGTTGTAGTCTGTATAAAAATACATTTACTTTGCAAATTTCAAGTGCATATATTTGATGTATATTACATAGTATTTTAACATTCTTCGTTGCTGGTTTTGGAACACCCTTTCCTTTTTAAATGTGAAAGTTCTGCATACTCTGCCAAAATTTCAGGTCCGTAGTTCTTGCGGAAGGACAGACGGACAGCGTAGCGAAAACAACAGGGTTCCTTTTCACCTTTGGTGTACGGAACGCTAAAAAGGGCATTGGGACAAAAGTCTTCGTACAGGCATAAAATACATGAAAAAATACATGTCATCTTGTGGTTTCTGGTACCAAGCCGCCAACAACTAACATCCGAACATGTTCTTAAAATAGCAATAGTTGATGCTATCGAATTAATTTTACGTAATGCGTTATAATTACTTAATTTTACTCTAGCTAAGCATACGAAATTTGGAAGTTATCATAAAAGTCCTATTACACGTAATGAATGTTTTGAATTTTTTAATAAAATAAAAAAAATTTAAGGTTGTTTGTTGTGTGTCCTGTCTCCAGTATAATTAATTCTTGTCCAGTATTCTTTGTAAGGTTAAGTATTTAGTACCATCACATTCACTTTTAATATCTGATTGTCTTTTAGCACATCTTCCATAAAACTCCTACAACCATACATATACATACATATGTATATGTGCATACATACTTATATACATATTGATATACATGATGCTTCGACTGGTAATGATGTGTCCTAAGCACCCCATAAAATTTTCATTTTGAATGGATTTTTTTATTTACGGGTATGTAATTATGTCTAGTAGAATACGAACGATACTATTTTAACACAATCGTCATTATTTTAAGTTTCTTCTAATGGCAGTCAGTCATAAAATCATGGAGTCATTTAAAAAAAGCAGCCATCATATTATTGGCCAGACATACAGCAAATCAACAAAAGCTCAAAAAAAAAAGTTCGAGTAATTTTAAACTTTTTTTTGTAGTAGAAAAAGTATTTTATTGACCAGGAATTTTAATGTAAAAAATAAGATTTTTTCAGAGAAGAAAATAAATATACATAAGGGAGGGACATAAATATGAAAAATAAATTAATAAGGCACCACTCAGACTATTTATTATACATGTATAAGGACTTTCATCACACTTTACGGGAAAGAAATCTAAAAACATTTGTTTCGACTGTCAAAAAAACTAACGTAAATTGACGTTTATGTTTACACCATCACATTTCATATTCCATTAAAAACACAAGTATAAAGCAAACAGCTGTTGAGGATTAACATGCCTACATTAATCGTTGACTTCCGGCGGCAGAGCAGTTGCATGTACGCTGTGGTCGTGCCGGCCTTTGAAAATAGACGGCAGTTAAATTAGTTGATTTAAATAATACGATAATTTCATTAATTTTCAGACATGACTTACACGAAAAATTGTTAAATTCGATAAGCATATTCAATATTTATAGCCGGTTTAAGGCGAAGACATATACCATAAACGATGGCACGACATCGGCGTCGAAACAGATGACTTTTTAGTTTGTTTATTACTTGATTTTGTAATAATGCAACTCTGATCAGATTAAAAGTATTATCGTTTAGAAAAATTTAAAAAAATGGTCAAGTATTATGGAATGTAAAATTTTTGTTGTATTATTTTGTTGTCGCACTTGCACGTATTATTTGAATTTTTGCCATGTATTAATACAAAGTATAGTAGTCTTAACTGCCCTTAAGAAACATTTAGTTTGATTCATATTTAAAGTTTTTATTGACCTAGAAATTAATCCTGATTATTGCCTTTCAATTCAATTCAATTTGCAATACAATCACACTTTTTTTTACCACCACAATCAAACTTTTTAAATTGAAAACTAGATTGCTTTCAAATTCACCTATCCATTTATATGGCAATTTAATTTTCAATTTGAGCAGCTGGTCACAGCACACATTGATTGAAGCTACAAATTTGAGTTGTTTTTTCGTTGGTGGCATTTAAAAAATGAAATTGATTATCAATTTGTGTCACAGCTATCAATTTCAAGGAATTTTGACACACAATATGTGTGTGTAATGAAATTGAAAGCCATTGAAGGACGGGCGCACCCCCTAAAACGCAACTTATCGTTATGAAATTTTTTTGTATTTTTTTTTACATAAAACTGAACTGATTTGGGGGGGGGAGGGTGAGAGTAGAAGAAATCAAGGAAAAAAGTCTCCATACAATTAACGGCCACTCTAATATACATACATACATAAAGCTGAAGTTTATATTGTGTGGTACACA
Source organism: Tachina grossa (assembly GCA_949987645.1). Lineage (NCBI taxonomy): Eukaryota > Metazoa > Arthropoda > Insecta > Diptera > Tachinidae > Tachina > Tachina grossa. The sequence goes on from OX465278.1 coordinate 145,933,859, forward strand.
GTGGACCAAACACAAGAACGCTGCTGACGAAGGTATAGCGACCTTCGAAAACAGCATGTTGTTCCGTTCCACTTCCTCAAAATACGAACTTTAGCCTAATTAAATCAAACAAAGAAGAAAAACAAATTTTAATTTAAAAATAAAAAAATTCAAGCAATTTTACGGAAATACTACATCTTTGCAATTCAATGATATCTCAAGTGCATACTTAAGTATGTTTATTTAATCTCGCGTCCACTACCGATCGTATTTATAGAATTTTTCTAAGTAAATAATTTTATTTGGAATCGAAGTATAGAAAAATTGTTGTAACAAAAATTTATGCAACAGAGAATTTATAATCATGGCACTAGAAAACATAAGAAATATTTGTTACGAGGGTTGTAACTTAAATTAAGATAAAATAAAAACATGCAACAAACAGAAATTACTATTAGAAATTTTTTTAACTTGTGAAGTTATTGAAATTTTTTAAACTCTAAAGGCCGTAATACATTATCCTACATAATGGTGGTATTTTTGAGAAAATACAACTCTGGTGTGATGGAGTCTATGAAAATTTTCAAAATACAATAACAATTTATCAAATCAGGGTTGTATTTTTTCGCAGGTCGTGTAATTGTATAGGGTAGTGAGTGATGGCCTTGACTATCGAAAATATGTACTTTGTGTTAAGTTTTCTATTTGATTTAATATATTGCCACATCCTTTCCTGTTTTTTTTTTTCTAAAAAGTTATTTTTACCAGACGACCTTTTTAGCTAAGTATGGCTGCAATATTTCCTTGAAAAAAACTACATACTTTCTTACATCTTTGGCTCAAGAATTTGAGGAAACGAGTGTTTAGTTGAAACATTTAATAAACTCTGAAAGACTTCATAAAACTATGCTTCGCACACAACAACAATAGCTTCACTTTATAACCGATAATGCACATACATACATATTTTAAATTGACCAGAGACAGCAAGCAGCAGACAGTCGGTAAATTGTGAGAAAGTAATGATTAATATTCTTGTCATGTTAAATGTGATAATGGTTTTGTCTATTTCTTTTCCATAATTATTATTTGTAAAATGTTCTTAGGCACCTGGCTAAAAGTTCAAGAAAACCACAATAAGAACAAAAAAATTAAAAGAACTGGGGATATAAGGCAACAAAAAGAAATCTTGTTAGTTTTATAAAAAGAGGCACCATTTCTCATGAAAATTTTGTTTTAGCCGGTTTAAAATATTTTGAAATTTAATATAATTCTGCCAAAAAAAAAGAACCGACTTCAATGCAAAGAACAATTTTGAATATTGAAAGTAAACTCTTTCAAACAAAAAAAATTTTAAAATCTGTTGGTTAAAAAGAATTACGTCATATATAAAATTAAATATTAATGGGAGCGGCTCCGCCCATTTTTTTAAACAGACACCGTGTCTATTTTAGAGCTTAAGGTGTGTGGTAAGTTTCGTAAAAATCGGTTAAGCAGAACCACATGAAATATTACAATAAATTTTAATGGGCGTATTCCCGCCCATTTTTTTAACTTTAAAATTGTGTAATTACAAGAATCAAAGGTGTTTGCTAGACTTCACAGCAATTAAATAAATACGATATCATAAAATTCAATAAAAAAAAACAATTTGGGCATGGCGCCGCCTACTTTTTTTTACAATCGGACCAAATGGAAGGTATACCCTCTCAGACAAAAAAAAAGAATTGTTACAATCGGTCTAAACTGTACCGAGTTGTGAAATAAAAATGTCAAAAGAGAAAAATACGGACGAATTGATAACCTGCTATTTTTCTTTGAAGTCGTTTAAAAAATAAGGATCACATATGCACTTGGCTTTTTGAGTTTAACAAATAGAAACTCATTGTTCCAACATTACAATAAAAAAAAATTTTTGATTTGCTTTAATGAACGAATATTCAAAATTTTTCTCTACATGTGTGTACCATAATTTACGAAAAAAATAAAAATATCCCAAATCATCTACTTTTGGATATGGTGTCTTTATTCAAACAATGCACTTGCTTGCTGCTAATAGATCACTGCGTGTTTCAGTCCATCTACCAATCTAATTATCTAACTGATTGTCCGTAACATTTAGCATCATCATGCTTTAATGCTTAATAGCCATTGGAAAAGCACTACATACAGATACATAATTATGGAAAATTTTTAAAGTAAACTTTAACTTTTTATCTTTCTGAAAAGAAATCTTTAGAAATCTTCTTGATTCGAAAAGCTTCTTTTCTTACAAATTCTGTGTGAAATTATGATGAATATATCGCAGCATTAAAATGATTAATAATTATGAAATGTGTTTCTTTTTCTCTTTTAACTTCAATTAACTGCATATATTTAATTTTATTAAGGGTTTAGGTTTGATTGGTTGGTGGGTTGAGTTTAATGATTGGTTGAGCAAAGTCTTTTGAATTAGCCAAAAAAATAAAAATAAAATAAAGTGAAATTGAGAAAAGAATTTTGAATGAAAGTTTTCTAAAAGAATTAACGGAATTTCCTTTATATGAAAGTTGAAATAAAAATTAGAAAGCTTTTAAGTAAAATCGAATTTCGAATATCCTCCTCTCGGTGTATTCAAAAATGGCTTCTGTTTTTGAATGATACCAATGAACGTTATTTTTAATTTGTGATGAACATTATTTCCATGGACGTTATTGCATGCAACCTAAAAACATGATCTAGATTTGGACTATTTCGAGCTCGTTCCAGTTCAAGATATTATTGACTTCCTTGGAAGCTTTTTTAACTGGGTAGATATGTATTAATATTTATATATAAAATAACAAAAATTCAAATTTTTAAAAACCCCCGACTTTTTTCAGAAAAGATGTTATATCTTCTAAACGGCTGGACCGATTTTCTTCAAACATAGCTAAGAACCCTCTCGATCAAGTCATCTTTCAAACAGAAAAAACTAAATGAAAATCGGTCCAGCCGTTTGGCCTGTACGTGGACACAGACAGACACACAGATACACAGATGCACAGACACACAGCCACACACTACAAACTTATAACACCCCTTTTTTTAGTCGGGGGTTAATAACTTGAAAAACATGTTGTGCATACTTTTAGGAGCGACTTACACACATATATATCGAGCCGTAACCGCCAAAAAAGCTTAACCGACACATTTCTTGGTCCTCGTTTTTTTTTTTTTTTTTTTTTTTTACGAAAATTGATTAGTTACGATCGCAAATAACCGATTTTATGCAAAAAATAAAGTTCGAAAATTATGTCGCTTAAGCTTTTTTGACGATTATGGCACGATATAGTACCAATTTCTGCCTTTGAATTTGTATTAAAAACTGTTTGAAACAGCGACTTAAAATATGTAAAGTTTTTGTGCAAGAAGGAAATATCAAAGCCTTCCTTGTGAATTGGAAAATTACTATATGAAATATTCTCTGACCGATTTGCGTCATTGATAATAAAGTTCAGTACTTCACAATATTATATTATTTACAAGAAAATTTTATCCTCAGATTTTATGTAAAAAATAAATATTTCTTTTCTCTCTACTATTTTTTTTCATTGACACATTTAAGCGCAATATTTTTTGTTTGTTTTTAAGAAGTGTCAGTTGCTTAAATTGGTTTTATTCAATTACTAATTGTAATTAAAATTGGCACTATGACGTAAATTCTAGTTATGGCCGGAGAAAAAATTTGCTGCAATAAACGTTGAAGATAAAAAGATATACCAAATTTGGAAGATATTGTATTTGCTTTTTAAGCAAAAAAAAAATTGTTTGCCAACAGTAGTACGTTCGTTGTTTTTATTGATTCTCAATGAATATTTATTTGTCTGCCATATTTGTTGGTTGGCCACATTATTAATTATATAAAATTGAATTCTCAATAGGCATTAGTGTCCTGCACAAGAGTATTTATAAGACTTTTCAAGACATGAGAGATTTTTTCCAATGCTTTACTACAGCGAAATATTCTAAAAGAATAGCTAAACAACACTGTTGGCAAGACAAACCACCGAAAAAAATTACTTGCCAACAGTGTTGCTTAGCGATTCTTTTAGAATATTTCGCTGTAGTAAAGCATTTGAAAAAATCTCTCATGTCTTGAAAGGTCTTATAAATAGTATTGTGCAGGACACTAATAGGCATCCAAAAGCATTTTGAAATTGCTATTTTATTTATTTAAAAATACAATTAGTATTTTAAGTTTTTTTTTGTTAATCAGCCCTATTCTAAAAAAAAAATTTTTCTCATAAAAAATCTTTTTTTTTTTGTGACTTTACTCAATATATAATAATATGTATTGATTTTACTAAATTTAAATTCGAGAAAAATTTATTTTGTTTCAAATCAACTAACAAAAGTAAAGGTGAATAACACAAAATACTTACTGAATAGAACATGTATAAGATAAATATGTGTATGCACTTAGTTCATACTTTTGATGAAGGAAAGCAGCAAATATGTCAGTACTTTAGTCAAATGGACCTTAAATAATATACTAAAAGTACCAAATATCATATTCTTAAAAATCTTATTTTTAACAAAGAAATCTTTTAGTCTTGTTAACATTCCGAAAAACTTCTAAAATAAAATAAATCTTCACATATGGTAACGCTGTTAGGATGGGAGGATTTTATAGTGGGAAAAAATGTATTCCCTGGGAATTATTTTCTGGGGAATACACAGAATTGGGATTGATTAATTTCTAAGCAAAACTAAAAGAAAAGTATCCGGGAAATATTTTTTAAGTCTTATGATTTTATTTTTGAAGTTTTGATTTTATTTAAAACTTAATAAAAACAGGAAATTTTATTTCTCTCTCAAGAGTTCGAGTACATAAAGCAATTAATTCTGTCTGCATTATTAATTCAAAAAGTATGGGCCAAACCCACGATATCGACAACGTTCGACTTGTCGCACACTTACATTCAAAACAAAAACAAATTTTAATATTTTGTTGTTGTTTCAAATGTAAGTGTGCGACAAGTCGAACGTTGTCGATATCGTGGGTCAGGCTGTATGTTTTCTAACATATCGCTCATTTACTCAAAGAACGTCATAACTAAAAAAAAAGGAATTTTCAAGTTACTGATGCAGAAATAACCCTCATATCGTTCTTCATGTTGTGTAAAAATTTCATACAAATATCTTTTCTAAAAATAAATTTTTTTTTTTAAGTTTAAGTGTAAATTGAAAACTTCAAACTGGTTTTTTTTTAAGTTATGACGTTCTTTCATTAAATGAGCGATATGACTATATTGCAGCAAAGGCTCGATTTTTATATTAAAAGCTTTTGATTTTAACGCTTCAATTTGCTCTGCATTATGCGTTCACAGGAATATGCACATATCGTTACATTAATATAGAAAGGACCTAACCCATTATTTTATTAAAATCGAGTTTTTTTATATTTCGATGGAAGAACATCTTCTAATGTAACGAAAAATGCAAAAATCTCGATTTCAAAAATATTATGAGTTGGGGCCTTTATATATTAAGGTAACAATATGTATGTTTATAGGCTTCACTCTTGACCTAGTTACAACAAAAAGAGGAAAAAAAACATACATACATATATGTATATGCTAGTCACGTAATAAAAATAAACCCTTTCTTTATAGCTCCAATTCCATTTCAATAAACATCATTTAAGAAAGAAATTTATTTTAATTTAAGTAAAAGTAAACTTTTTACTGCCTTTAAGACATGAATTAAGAATACGTATTTAAAAGTAAAATTAAATAGAATGAATGTGTTAGAACAGCACATTTTTTACAACATTTACAACAAGTACATACACACTATATCATAAAAAAAACACATAAAAAGATTTAAACCTCAGTAATCAGGGTTTAACAATCTGCCATAAAATAAAAAAAAGTCTTCAAAAGATTGTAAAGCTCTGAAAGCTGAAAGTTGCTGCTAAATCATGGTACAACTACTCTACTCGTAATGATAATCATCATCATCGTCATCATCAACAACACTTTGTGTTCTGTCGCAGCAGTAGCAAACTGATGTTGTTGATAATTAAGATTCCACAATGAAGCCATCTATCTAAGCGTTAAAAATCTTAAATTATGCAGCAATTAAGTAGTTTTTCCAAATTCTCATGCAAGTATTTGAGAATAAAAAAGTTTACAGAATGTAATTCTTATTTTGTACTCGCTCTCGCATTAAGGAATAATGTAAAGATCACTTTATTTCAAAAAGGTTAAAAAAGAAGCCCATAATTTATATTGTTGTAGGTATTATTGATTCAATTTATGTTGAACTATAAATAAAATAAAATATTCTTCCTTTCAACAATAGAATTTAAATTTCAAAGGAATATTTTAAACTGATTTAAAATACTTGCACACACACACACCACAACCTAATGTATGTATGTGTGTACATTCACAGGACATACAATACAAATCAACAAGGACACACCTTGATTTATATTACAAGCCAACAAATTGTCAAGTAATCGTGTTTAAATAACAACAAAGAAAAGAAAAATAAATAAAGAAATAAAATATAAGCAAAAGTTATATAATTTCTATTGTTCTTTTAAAAATTTCCCCCAAAATGCAAAAAAAAACTGTATTTCAGTTATTTGACCTGATTTGACTTGACCTCATTTTGGGACAGTATTATTGTATTTATTAATTTGTTGTAAATTTTAAGTTTTATCAAATTCTTTATTTTTATTTATTTTTCTTACAAAAATGATGAGCGTTGTACTCGAACAAGTCAAGTGCTTGAAGTATTGTAATTAATTAAAAAACCAAATATATTAAAACTTTATGTTTGTTAGTTTAGTGTAATATTTTTTAATAAAAGCCTGTAGATCTAAAAATAAATAAATGTAAAGAAAAAAGCACTTCAAAAATATTGAAGTGTTTTAAAGTGGATGTAAGACAGAATAGAGAAAAAAAATAATACGATTGTGGTTGGAGAAGCTGCCATAGTGATAAGCGGAACACACTTCAATAAAAAGTCTGTTAAAAAAGGAATCTGCAAGAGCATCAAGATTTTTAACCTAGTGTATTAGCTAATAGCTGTTCTTGTCTCCCACACTAAGAGGAAATTAATAGATATTTTAAGTTTTTAAAAGAGAAATAAGCTCCCCGTGAAGGTCACTTTAACTACACATACATATATATTAGTGTCCTGCACAAGACTATTTATAAGACCTTTCAAGACATGAGAGATTTTTTCCAATGCTTTACTACAGCGAAATATTCTAAAAGAATCGCTAAACAACACTGTTGGCAAGACAAACCACCGAAAAAAATTACTTGCCAACAGTGTTGCTTAGCGATTCTTTTAGAATATTTCGCTGTAGTAAAGCATTTGAAAAAATCTCTCATGTCTTGAAAGGTCTTATAAATAGTCTTGTGCAGGACACTAATATATATGTATGTGTAGTTAAGGTGACCTTCACGGGGAGCTTATTTCTCTTTTAAGAACTTAAAGCAGAAATCTACATCAACTGACACCACACACAGTGGACCAAACACAAAAGAACGCTGATGATGAAGGTTTAGTGGCCTTCGAAAACGGCTGGCTGTTCCGTTCAACTATGTGTTGTTAGTCAGAATATTTACAACAGACTTTGGTGTTATTTGTTCATTAATAATTATCACATGTAATTTGGCTTAAAAAGCGATACGAACTTTAGCCCGTTAAATATAGAAAGAATTATTTTAATTTAATTTAATATAATTTATTTTAATTTAATCAACTTAATTTAATTTGATTTGTTTTCATTTAATTTAATTTAATTTTATGTTATTTTGTTTTATTTTATTTTATTTTTTATTTTATTTTATCTTATTTTATTTTATTTTTTTTCATTTTATTTTTTTTTTTCATTTTATTTTATTTTATTTTATTTATTTGTTTATTTATTTATATATTTAATTTAATTTATTTTAATTTAATTTAATTTAATTTTATTTAATTTAATTTAATTTAATTTAATTTAATTTAATTTGATTTAATTTTATTTTATTTAATTGAATTGAATTGAATTTAATTTTATTTTTTTTAATTTATTTTATTTTATTTTATTTTATTTCATTTTATTTCATTTTTAACCCCCGACTAAAAAAAGGGGTGTTATAAGTTTGTAGTGTGTGTCTGTGTGTCTGTCCGTGTCCACGTACAGGCCAAACGGCTGGACCGATTTTCATTTAGTTTTTTCTGTTTGAAAGATGACTTGATCGAGAGGGTTCTTAGCTATGTTTGAATAAAATCGGTCCAGCCGTTTAGAAGATAAAACATCTTTTCTGAAAAAAGTCGGGGGTTTTTAAAATTTTTAATTTTTGTTATGTTTCATTTTATTTCATTTTATTTATGTCAATTTATTTATTTAATTTTAAGCCCTTATTATGATCTCCGATCTTCCACTGTAGTAATTGTTGTTAATTACAGTTCTTATTAAATTACATTGAAAGTACGGCAGCACTACAAAATTTCCCAGTAACATAAATAAGAGAGTTAAGTTATCAAAATGCAGAAAATTAAATTGTATAATTTATTTTTCTTTTTATTTATTCCATGATATTAAACTATGTATTGTATATGTTTTATATTTATAAAAATTAAACGAAATTCACATGATGTTAATGTTTAATAAAATAAACATGCACAAGCATAAAAATCTATGGTATACTCATAAAACTTAAATAGAATTTAAATACACAAGTTTGGGCATTTAAGTATTATTTAAATATGCACTGAAAAACACAATTTCATATTTAACTAGAACTTAAAAATAATTACAGCCCTTTATTTTACATAATTTATTTTTTTTAATTTTATTAAATTTATGTTATTTATTTTGCTTTCATTTATTTTTTTTTTTGTTTACATTTTTTTGTTTTATTTTATTTTATTTTATTTTATTTTATTTTATTTTATTAATTATATTTATATTAATTTCTTTTCTTTTTCACCCCCGACTAAAAAAAGGGGTGTTATAAGTTTGTAGTGTGTGTCTGTGTGCCTGTGTATCTGTGTGCCTGTCCGTGTCCACTTACAGGCCATTTTTAATAAAAAAAATATAAGTTTATTCCATTTGATCTTAACTAGACTTTGTAAATTTTGCTAAAAAATTTTTTCTTGGCTTAGATGACTCGCTGCTTGCAGCTCACATAAAAGTCGTTGTAAATTTTATATATTTTTCCCAAAATCAACTTTTAAGTTTTACGTTTTGCATTAAACAAAATATACTCGTGTGGCTGTGTGTATGTGTATATATATATGTATGTATGCAGTAAGTGTTTGTAGCCATGTTATGGCTATGGCATTTCGATGTTGCACATTAACCAAACTTGCAGTTGAAGCAACTGCTGTTTTCTGCACTTTCTGATAATGCATCATGTGGTAAATAGAACAAAAACTACTATACTCGTAGAGATGATAAACGAACAAACAAAAATAACTAATGATGTTTTGGGGATGTAGATGGAAAATGGAAATATATTTCAAAATCAAAATACATACGAATTTTCACTTATTTCGCTGGAAAAAAACAAGTACATAAATAAAATAAAAAGCGAAGACTAACAACTAAAAAAAATGCTCAAGAATTTGTAGAGCGATAATTAAAAGTGTATGAGAATGCTGCGGAGGAAATAGAAACCAAAACTGCTAGCAATATCGTTATTTTATGGAAAAAAAATATCAACAAACATTTTTCTATTTGAAATATTTTTATTATTACTATTATTATTATTATTATTATTACTAAACAATGGCAATTTTTGTTGCTAGAATAAAATATGATAACAAAAAGTTTTGTTTTATCACTTAAACACAAGGCAAAGCCAAAGTAAGTACTCGTATGTGGAAACAATTTTAATGACGATAATTTAGACGTTACAAATTAAAAAAATATATAATTCATAAACAGTGAGTGAAAAAGTATTTATCCGGCGTTAAACTATATATGTAGTATATGAATTTTAAAAGCAGTTTTATATTTTGCCTATAAATAATTAAGAAATTCTTAAACAACTTAGAAAAATAAATAAATAATAATATGCCGCCCTTTTGTAGACTTTAATTAGAGCAGCCTAAAAATATGCAACACAATATAATTCACTTCTCATTTTGTTATTATATGAGCACATTTTCGTTTTTTTTTTGTTGTGGTTTTAAAATTAAATATCTCAAATACGCGTTTTATTTTCTCGAAAAAAAACGATCCACTTTGAAATTTATATCTTTTATAACAATTCTTTATTTTCTCTTAAAAAATTTTCGTTTTTAACAACAAACTTACTGCTCTACAGGACAAATGTTACCCATTTAAAAAAAGTTTTCCTTTTCTATGAAACAAAAGTATGTTTCCAATTTTCTTAGCCTGCGTTGCGTATTCACCGACATTTTTTTTAATAGTAATTAAAAGAAAATTAAAAGTTTGTTTAGCACAACAATGTTGTGTATATAAAAGCTTTTAAAACAAGATAGAGTTTGTGTATCTACAGGTTTGACAAAAAAAAACATAATTAATTTTAAACAGCGGTAAGAACTTTAGGTTTGTGTGAAAATACGACAGGGAAACGACACAAGGAGCTGCTATCACATACAACTTGACGCCTTTAAATGGTTTACTTATGCGCTTATAAATACATACATGTAGTATATACGAGTATGTATGTATTTATGTTTCTTTTTCCATGGGGGCCACTTATATGCATACACTTAGAAAAATCATTTAACAAACAAAATAAAAATTTAAAAATTTTACGTTTAAAGACTATTACATAAAATCGTTTGAAATGTTTTGCCATTAGTATTGCTAACATAGACTTTTGTGCGATCTCGCCAAATTAGGGAATTTTTCTGGGAAAAAATACAATACGAGTTGCTTGAGTCTGAAATTTTTTGAAACACTATCACATAAAACTGTTAATCTGAGTCTGTGAATGCAAAGTTGATTTAAAATAAATATGAGAAAAATTTGGATTGTGAATTTTTTGATTTTGTTACTTAACTCAAGATAAACAAAAATGGCGAAAGAAATACATAAAAATTTGTAAAAGAAATTAAATATTTATTAGCCCTATTCTGAACAGCAATTCCTCGGGACTTATTTCCCTATTCTTTGTTTATAAGCTTTCGGGGAAAACAAAATAACTAGAAACTCTCTCATTTACTTCTTATTGTTCTCGTCACCTGTTCACAATAGGAGTATTTTATGAAGTGCTTGGGAATTATCATACATACTTAAAAGAATTTACAAAAGAGATAATCAGCCCAATCATGAATATTCCCTCGGAATTTATTTTTCACGGAAAATAATTTTCTCGAGAAAACATTCCTCCAATCATAAATTCCTTGGGAACAAAAAAGAGTAATATGTGGCATCACCGCATTACGAAGCTGGTTGTTTTGCTTGTTTGTTGACATTTTGTTTCTCCCTTTTTTTTTGAGTGAGAGAGTAAACAATATTATTAAAATTCGCCAACTTGAAAAAATAAGTAAAAATAGGTTTATAAATGATTTATTTGGGCATTACATATTTGTGTTATTCCAAATAAAAGAACTATAAAATACAAGTTCATGTAGTATATACATTTTGTTTTAATGGTGTATTAAATATGTTTTTATGTACTTCTGTTTTGCCAGGGAAAGATTTTTAGTGAAATAAGCAAATTCAATTGCGTTCATAATACCTACTTTTTCCCCCGGGAGTTTTTTTTATTCTCGCATTTGACAAAAACAGGGGAAAAACAAACTCATAATAGGAGAAAAGTGGAAAAACTCGCGCGGAATTTTTGTTTCCTCTGGAAATGTTTGAGAGGATAACGTAAAACGATGTTTGGAAAATTTTTACTAATAATTTTTGGATATGAATCGAACTTGAAATCTTGAGGTATTGGTTGCTTGCTATTCAGAAGTACACACATATAACAAAAATTTATCGACTTTGCTATTCAGTAACATATTTTAACGATATTTGCTAACGGTTGCATTAAAAAAAAAGAAAAATAACAAGCTAAAATTCATTTAGTTCTTCTTTGTGCTTTTCGCATATTTTGCCATTTTGTATGCAGTGATGCCAAATGATAAGGCCAGTAAAACACAAATGTAAATGTTTTCCATATAACTTTCACCAAGTCGACGCATATTCCGGAATAGATAGCATTGTTTTTGTATAGCAAATATATTGCCTACATTGAGGCGCTTAATAAAATTAACTTTTCTGTGCAATTACATGAGAATTAAAGGAGAATTTTTTGACAGTTAAAAACGCTTAACGCGATGATCTAAATTTGACTTTTAGTGCGTCAAGCGTTTTTTATCTATCAAAAACTTTGCAATTGAAAACTTCGATTTTGACAGCGCTTAAGTAGTGAAGTTGGCTGCTAAAGAACTGACTAGACTAGGAACGCTACGCTTGAAGCGCTGATTTAGGTTGGTCTGTAAGGTGTTTGTGGTTTTTATAGACAAAAAACTTAAGCGTGATTATTTACATGTACATACATTGTAAGATTGGTGGAACATAGGGTTTAGGATTTCCCGGACTTTTGCACTTCTCGGGAAACGGGAATGAAAAAATCACGAATACCGGGAATTCCTAGGAAAAGATAATTTTATAAATTAAGTATATTTATAAAAATAAAAAGTTGTAAAAATTTCGATTGTTTTATACACAAAATTTCCTTTAAAGTATCAAAATAGGCTACTTTACTTTAGTAGAAAATTGCTCTGAGTGTAGCAAGTCAAACAATTTATTTTGTCTTAACTTTTAATAAGACACTTTAGTATGTATTGCCATCACAATGAGGACGTTTTCCAAAGATGGTGCTTGTTATACGAGTAATTTTATTCTCTCTTTAAATAGAGGGTTGGGCACAAAAAACTCACCCCATGGGATATTTGGTGATATCAACAGAGCAAAAATTAACCAACATACTAACAACAACAACAACAATTCATAACACAAATGCGTGTCAAATATCAGGAAAATTTAACACACGTAAAAAATTAATGTTGTTAAATACTGAGTAAGCTTTGGCAAACTTAGTTACAGAAACTTTGGAAAAAGTTTATAAAAAAATAAACGGAAAAGCCGCCATTTTATTAAGCGGAGTGCAAGTGAAACGAAATACATACATATTTATGTATGTATGTAGTTACAGAAGTATCTAACGAGTTTAAATATTTGAACAATTTTTTTTCTCTTTTTGTAATGAAACGTGAAAAAAATATTTATTTGAGCCACTAGAAGTTACAAAAACTTATTTGAAAATATTTCAACAACATCTCTTTCTGACCATTTTATGATAAAATATTTTACGAGTTCCATTTCATTTAATTTTTTTTAATAACAAAACCAACCAACAAAATAGCAAATATGAAAAATGTGTACTTAGTAGAATGAAATGCACATTTGAACGCCCTTGAACCAAAAAAGTGCATCCATCAACTATGTTTTTTTTCATGCTGTTGACTGTAATGTGGTGTGTGTATGCCACTCATTCATAGTAAGTACCATATTTTGTGCAGAAAGGTGTAAGCAATCTTAGGCACGGCATAATTTTTACAATAATAAATTGCTTTTTTACAAAAAAATTTATTTATTTTTTTTTTTTAATTTCATTCTGTCGAAAAATCCTTTTATCAAAAATAAAAATAAAAAATAATAATGCAATAACTTTTGGCACCTTAACTTTAAAAAGTTAAGCCTTCTTAGGCTTTTGTACCATAATAGTTTTTTTAAAACAAATAATAATATTTACATATGTATGTATGTATATCTAAGTGTATGTGTAAGTAAAAGGAAATTTTGCAAATTTACTTTGTTTTAATGCAACAATGACGACGGCCAAGTGCATTAGCAAATAACTAAGGAACTCTAGTTAAATAATGGTGGGTAAAAAAGTTTTCTTATTTCTAAATAAATTAATAAGGAAAGTAACCATACTTACGTCATTTTTGTAAAATTAATGTAAAACGTTTAAGCTGATGTTTTCTTCTATCCGCACGAAATCCAACGAAGTTTTTCCTCTACTTTCTTTTTCGCTCTAAAAATCTGCGCTTGTTGTTGCTTTTGTTGTTGTTGTTGTTTTTTGTTTTTGTTAAGGCTCAAAATATACAATTTTTGTGTATAATTCAATAAAAATTTAGTAAATAAATAAAAAAAAACTGTTTTAATAATATTGTATATTAATATTGGTTTTTTGTTGTTGTTGTTGTTTTTGTGTTTTGTATTTCGTTCAATGAATGTGGCGAGTATATAGCAATTTTTTTTAGAAGAAGAAAGCCTTGTTGTATTTCAGTTTAAGTCTTTTTTTTTTACTATTTCGCAGCTTGTTGTTGGATACTTTGAGATGTTGTTTTAAAAAATATGTATATATGTATGTACTTTAGAATTTTTGCCAGGGCGTATTATGAGTTTTCTAAAGTTGTTGTTTATATGATGGAAATAATTTTGAGAGTTTCTAAACGTTATGAGATCTGAAATGAAAGACAGAGCATTGCAAAATAATACAATTAGAAACACAGTAGTAAAATTAATTATATTAAATTTATAATAAACTATTAATCTGTACTTTTCTGTAAAGAAAAATTTTATATATCCCATTTTTTTAATACACTCATATAAATGGTCAAATATTTATGTATTTATAATATATCTACGTTCGAATATTTATATTAAAAAGCAACCCCAATTGTAGCTTTTTTTATATAAATGTTCGCTATCCATCTTCTGTCGAAATTTGTAATATTTGACCCAGTTTTGACAAGAACTTTAGGAGTTTTAAAACAAAGCACTTGTACGAAAGTTTTCAACAATCGTTTTTAATAAAATTTCCAGCAATCGACGTTTTTTAGTTAAAGACCTGATTAAATTTTGGATTCGTTTGGTTAAGTAGTTTAAAATATGATTTAAAAAAATTTTTTCGAATATTTTATTAGGGTTCCGTACACCAAAGGTGAAAAGGAATCCTCCTATTGTTTTCGCTACGCTGTCCGTCTGTCCGTCACACGCTATTTTCTCAGGAACCGTAAGAGCTACGGATCTGAAATTTGGACATACATAGTATGTATATAGAACGAGCAACGAAAAATTTTAAAATCCCATGTAATATACATACAATTGTATGTAGACACTTGAAATTTGCAAAGTAAATGTATTTTTATACAGACTACAACAATTAACACTAAAATTTAAATGAAAGGCTGTTCCATCAGTTAATGCAACTTTGACTATGTAATTTTGACAACTTGCTGTATCTTGGAAACCGTAAGAGGAAAACTATTGAAATTTTCAAAAACGGTAAAACTGAAAAAATCCGAAAATTATAAAATCGCCAAAAACCAAAAAAAAAATCGCCAAAACGAAAAAAAGCACCAAATTAAAAAAAATTCTAACACTAAAATAAATCGGCAAAACAGAAAAAATCGCCAAAAGCCGAAAAAATTTCCAAAACGCGCAAAATGCGCCAAAACTAAAAAAATCACCTAAATGGAAAAAACCGTCAAAATTAAAAAAATCGCCAAAATGAAAAAAAAACGCCAAATTGAAAAAACGCCAAAAACCGAAAAAATCGCCAAAACGCGAAAAAGGCGCCAAAACTAAAAAAATCGCCTGAATGAAAAAAAATCGCCAAATTGAAAAACGCCAAAAACCGAAAAAATCGACAAAGTGAGACAAAAGTGCCAAAACTAAAAAACGCTCAAAACCGGAAAACTCCAAAAACGAAAAAATGCCAAAACTATATTTTATAGTGTCCGTACGCAACCCTTCGTGCGTGGGTTAAAGTCGCACTTCACTGAATTTATTTTACAATTTTTTTTAAATTTTTTTTCCAAAATTTTATTTTTAAATTTTTTTTATAAATTTTTTTTTTGGAACATTAATTTTAAAAATTTGTTTTTCCAATATTTTATTTTCAAAAATTCCAAATCTATAGGTTCATTCATGATACAATACGTATAAAATTAATTCTGACTTTTGTCCCAATTATTTGATTACTGTTTTTTTGTAAACAGAGAGGAAAGCGTTGCCACACACATGTAATGGCAACTTTTATTTAGGAATGCTTTTTGAAATGTGTAATTTGAGTTTAGAAATTGTAGTTAAACACATATTTTTTTAATGTTAATTGAACATGGGAATAACGAAATCTGTGTGTAATAAGACCAACAAAAGCAAATATTTGATTAATTATTTAATTCAATAGATAACAAAAAAAGCCTCACGGCTTGGGATACAACTTCGTTCTTAAAAACATCGATACAAAGAAACGCCGTAAATAGAAGCGATAAATCGATGTTTTATTACCGGAATTCACGGTTGTTTCATACATATAATACACATTCGCATATACTTCGTGTGCAAATTTATTGCTGTTTACATCAAGCACAACACACATACTGCGACATTTGCATTTGAGGTAAACACCTTTCAAAGCTCTCAAATTTGCTCTTGTTTCTTTGCAAAGTAACAGCAAGCATTGTTGTCGCCAAGATCTGGTTAAGTGTTGTGCTCTCGTCGGTGTGAAAGTACAAGAAGCTCTTTATAAAAGTTTAAACATTGCGCATATGGCTTGGACGTAGCTGAATAAGAGTTAATGCTTTGTTGATATATACAACAAACACTGTACTTCGTTTTTGTTTGCTAAGGACATGGCCTATGATTGGACTAGGAACATGTAATTATCACATTTCTCCTTAAAATGGACAACGTGGTCTAATAATATCCTTAAGAATGCTACAACCCGTTAACAATTTCATCCGAATAATGTAAGGCAGCTACGTCCAAACACACATACTCTAATATATGTATTTCAGATAAATAGCTTTGTTATTGTTTCTTTGCAAAGACCAAAGATATCGCCGAGATCTGGAGGAAAATCGCGGCACTCGTTATCGAATTACGAAATATTTCCATATAAATTCTATTGAAATATTTCGTAATTAGATTCGATAACGATTGCCGCGATTTGCCCCCTGCTTGGATGTTGTACTCTCGTCAGTGTGAAAACACAAAAGCTCTCTTGTAAAACTTTACACATAGTGCGTATGGCTTGGACGCAGTTGATCTAAGGCAATACACCAGAGATTATAAAGACAAAGTTCCGCCTTGATTCAGTTGGAAATTTCCTTCCAGTTGTATCTTGCTTGCTGCCGTTGTTGGTGCTGCTGTAACTTATTTGCTGTTTATTTTTTTTATAAATTTATGAAATAATTAAAATATTTTCCATTATTTTTAATTTAATAAACAAGAATGTCAAAAAATTAATAAAAAACTCGGATTTCATAAATTAATAAGGTAGCATTAATTTTGAGAGTAAAAAATAATCGGGACAAACGTCAGAAGGTTAATATGGCGACGAAAAGAGAGAACGGTTTTACCTTTATATTATTGTATCATGGGTTCATTATACATATTACGAAATCTAAGGGAGTTCAATGTCTTTAAAATGTCATAAATTTGGTTCCCAGCAATTAAGCCATTCTTAGAGCCAATCCCACGATGTCGACATCGTTCGACTTGTCGCACACTTACATTTGAAACAACAACAAAATATTAAAATTTGTTTTTGTTTTGAATGTAAGTGGGCGATAAGTCGAACGTTTTCGACTTCGTGAGATTGTGCCTTTATTTATTAAAGATTTGCATACATACACACGCATATAAATACATATATGTGACGCGCACAATAGAAAGGGACCTAAGGGTAAAAACCGGTTTTGTTCAGGAGAGCCATTTTAAAGATTTAAATACGTGTATCTTTGGTGTACCATCACATCATAAAACGCGCATATCTCTGGGAGGGAACACTTTTGGGGCATGGGATCGGTCTCATTCGATGCTCAGATGTTGTCCACATCAAAAAAAAAAAAAAAAGTGAAAATTGATTTTTTTTTACCCTTAGGTCCCTTTCTCTGTCACATATGTATACACCTATATATACAGAATAGGTTCCCATAATGTCAAGACATGGAAAGCTGATGAAAGCTCGATTTTCAAAAATTAGCATGAAATCAGTAACTTCCTATGTTATTTGATGAAGAAGCAGCCATGGAAAAATTGTAACAACTTTTTTAACAGCAAATTTATATAACTTCTCCTAAATATTCAAAACATTTCCCATTTTTAAAGAAAGAATATAGTACATATTTTATTTTCTTCTCATAAAGTCAATAAACCTTACTGGAGAAGTGCAATTACATATATGGAACTATAACATGTACAACATTATGTTGTTAGTGTATATTTGTTGCCAAACAAAATGTGTTTTAATTTAAAAAAAAAACTAAAAAATAGCAATTTCCCTTCATAGCCTGACACTTGAGTTTTCAAATCTACTTACATATTTGGCCAAAATAGAATTGATTGAAATAAGTATTTTTTTCATATGTTTCTTCTTTTTTTCCCAAGTTTCTGTTTTTCCTGCTTTCAACAAAATTTTACGTTTTCCATTTTTTTTCTTCCAGTTTGCACGTTGCATGCAACGTTGTTGTTCGGGATTTTGTTTTTCTTTTTCTACAGTTCTTTATTTTATAGTTCTTTGCCAATGCAATTCAATATCGTTTTTTCTTCCTCTTGTCAGTTCATACAACTTCTATTATTTGAACTTAAGTAATGTGACATGAAATGGGAATTTCACTCGGTATGTACATATATTTATTCATGTAGGGAAATATGTTTATATACCAGTAGTAATGCCTATAATACGAGTATATTTCTTTAAGGGTGTCCAGATAATATTGATATTACCTGGAAAATTATAGCACCCGATATTTTCCTTAAATACACAGAAAGTAAATAAATAGAACACGAAACACATTATGCAGGTCGTTTTTTAAGACAAATATTTATACAAAAAAACCGTTAAATATCCTAAATGGTCATTCGAACTGAAAAACCATCCATAAGAGAAACCTAAAGAATGCCAAATGATATCCACTTTGATATAGTTCGCCGACTTTTTATTTTTCTCGTATTTTCTGTTGGCCGCCATATTGAACTAACATATCTTAGAAAAAAATACTTTTTAACAACGGATCCAAAGTAGAAAAATTACAAAAATAAAATCGAAAAAAATATATTTGGTGATAAATATGTACACACTGAAATTAAATAGTAATTTTTAAGGAATTACATTTTTATTGCTTCCAAAGGATCTATATTAAAAATATGCAGATTATTAATAGAACAAAATTTATATTACGAGTACACATTCATTCGTGAAAAAATGCATATCTGAAGTTAAATATATATTGTTCAAAAGGTCTGATTCTCTTCTTTCTAAATGCGTTTATTAAATTAAAATCTGTTGATATTCAACTTAGTTACAGTTTGATAAGTGCCGATTTTTTACCCGTAACTCAAAATTTTAGAGGTGTTTGGAAAATTTCAAAAACAGGTTGTTTTTATACTTTTATAATAGCTACCAAAAGTTTAATAACACATAACGAATATTTTGACTTCATTAATTCTTCGTTCAACAGTGTAATCGATCGACATCGTGGATAAAAAATTAAACACATTCACCACAGCCAGCTAAGGACTTCAAAGTGTTAAGGATAGAATACACAATGGGAATGATTATTTCGATGGCAACAAGGCAACAGGCTGCAGGTTGTTGTCCGTGATAAATTTGTCTTTGTAGTCAAATTAAACTAATTTCTACAAAACATTGTTGACTTTTATTGCAAAATAAAAAATAAAGTTAAAAAATTTTAATGTCCATTACAAAAGTAATTCTATTTTTATAAAGCGAAAAAAAAACGATAATAAGCGAAAAGTTGCAAAATTTTAAACAAGCCATAATATTAACTAAAAATCGCTAAGTTTTAGTAAGGAATGCGAAGAATTCGGTACAATTGTTAAAAATATAGCCAACTTTTTTTAGCTAACTTTGCCCTAAAATTGATTAGAAATCGCCAAAAACCGCATAAAATTACAAGTAAGCGCATAGCCAACTTTTTTTTTAGCAAACTTTGCCCTAAAATTAATTAGAAATCGCCAAAAACCGCAAAAAATTATAAGTAAGCGAAAAAAAGCTAAATGTATTAAAGAAATTAATATATGTACGTGTAAATAGTAAAATTCGCAAAAATATGAAGAAATAAATTGATTCGTTTTTATATTTTTACGCGAAATATTTATTTGAAAGCGGCACCACTCAAATATATATTGATACAGTTAAATCCCGATAATTTGTACCCCGATATATTGTAATTCCCGATAATTCGTAATAAACTGTCGGACCCTTGAAAAAATCTCGTTAATTCATAAATTTCCATACATTTTGGTTCCCTCGCTAATTCGTATTTTTTTTTTTTTCAAATAAAATCTTCTTTACCTCTTATAAATCGTAATTGTTTGCTAACTACCACTTATAATTCGTAATAAAAACAACAGAAACATGGAAAGAATGATTTTTTGTTTACCGCTATTTTTGGCGTGGCTTTTTGCTTCGGCGGTTGTGTGCGTTTATTTTCTTAAGATCAGTTTGTCAATTAGACTTGTGCCATTTAGTTCATTTCAGTGACCGGTCATTTTAGTTCATTATTTG
The DNA here is from genome assembly GCA_949987645.1 of Tachina grossa. Classification (NCBI taxonomy): domain Eukaryota; kingdom Metazoa; phylum Arthropoda; class Insecta; order Diptera; family Tachinidae; genus Tachina; species Tachina grossa. The sequence goes on from OX465278.1 coordinate 145,954,393, forward strand.
TAAATGAACTAGTTCGTTCATTTAGTTCAATCGCTCTTTTTAGTTTAACGAACTAGTTAGGTCTTTTTAGTTCAATAATTTTACATCTACAATTCTACATGCATATGTATGTATGTATGAGTGTTGTGGTCTTTGACAATATTAAAAACACAAATTCTGTGATTAAGATACTTTATGAAATCTAAAATTAATTAATTAATAAATAAATTTGATTTATAAAAAAATCTCATAGATCCAAAAGTGTTTTCTTGTTTATTGCATTTTTGGTAGTAGCCAGCGATGAACAAGAACTACCCAGTAAAAAATATATGGATTAATCCATCATCGAGCAATAAAGGAGTAATGACTTGTTCGTCCATTTGGAGTAATAAGCGAGCTATCGAAACTTTTTTTTTTGTTTATGCCTCGCTTAATACTCCAAATGGATCAAGGAGGGATGTATCAGTTCGTTTTTGGTTTTTTTCTTTCTTTGACATAACTGTTAATTGTTGATGTTTTCGTGTTGTTTTTCTATTTAGTCAGTTTAGTTTTAAAAAGCGAAAGACGTGTTATTAAAAAAAAGCGAAAAGGTACGGGTATAGTAACAAATTGTTAAAAATGTGTCAAAATTTAGTTTCTAAGCGTCATTTAAGACGACTAGTTAAAAAAGAAATTGAAAAATTCTTTTATATGAATCTTTACTCCCTTTATGCTCTTTTAGGAGACAAAAACGATTACTCCCTCTGTCGTCCATAAGGAGCTTAAAAGGAGTACTCGTGTCTGCGGACATGCTGTGTTAAAAATCCAATGAGATCCGGAGTTTAATGGAGTAATCCATTGCTTGCAAAGGAGCGCTACAAGATTACTCTTTGGATGATCCTATTTTTTACTGGGTAAATATACATACACACATACATATGGATGAGTATAGAAGATAAGCAAAGAAACAGTAAAAAAGTAAAGCAAAACATTGAAAACATTTAGTTCATAGCTTCTGTGTTAGTTCATTTTGTGTATTAGTTCTTAGTTCAAAAAATGAACTAGTTCAAAAATTGAACTAGAGAGCGTAAAACAATTGAACTAGTTCACTTAGTTCAAAGTACTGAATCGTTCATTTGAACTAGTTCGTTCATGAACTACACAAGACTATTGTCAATGAATAATAAAGAAAAATGCCAAAGCGCACGCATAAAACTCGTTCAGTGTTACAAAAACAACACATTTTTATTTTGTATTTTATTTTTAGCAATTGTTATTTATGTTTTTTTATCGTTTTAGTACATAAATTGAAAAACCCCGTTAATTCGTATATATGTATTTTGTTTTAACCCCGTTAAATCGAAACCCCGCTAAATGGAAAACCCCTATAATTCGTAAGAAATGGCCGGTCCCTTGCGATTACGAATTATCGGGATTTAACTGTACTTCAATATCAGGTTCTTACGGTGCTGGTTTCAAAATAATTAAGTAGCTGGCTAACACGCAACATTTGCAGCCAGATGCACCTGTGGTGAATATGTTTAATGATTCAAGTTGTAAGAATTAAATTTATTTAAAATTTCTATAAATTTTTTGGGAAACAAGATCATTTTTTGACGTTTAGTACAGCAGTTTGATAACTAGGTCAATTTATGGGCTGGCGGCATCATCGGGCCGTATTTTTTCCAAAATGAGGCCGGTCAGACAGTTACTGTGAATGGTGTTCGCTATCGTGAGATGATAACCAACTTTTTATGGCCCTAATTGGAAAATATGGATGTGGACGATATGTGGTTTCAACACATATAATGAAAGAATGGCTCTTTTGAGCAACAAATTGAATGGCCGTGTTATTTCACATTATGGCGATGTCGATTGGCCGCCTAGATCATGTGATTTGACACCATTGGACTTCTTTCTTTGGGGTTATTTGAAAGAAAAGGTGTACGTCGATAAGCCAGCAACAATTCAAGAGCTAAAGGATGAGATAATTCGGCACATTAACGGCATAGAACCTCAATTATGCATCAGCGTCATCGAAAATTTGGACCAGCGGATAGAGGTCCTTAAAATTTAACCACATTTAATTAATGATTTATTGTACTGATAAGTTGTGGGCCGATGAAGACGATTTAAGTAATACGAAAACCTACAATAACTTAAGTGTCACAATTTTGAGAAAATCTCATACCATAAGGTCTAAACCAAATTATTTTGTCATATTTAAAGAATGAGATGACATTTTTACTTTTCGGCAAACCCTTTCTTTAGTCTCTAGCATTTTATTTTTATATCTTCATATATATTTAGCTTACCAACATACTAAACATAAATACTTATGTATGCATGTAATATCTATGTTAGTGTTCAAAAAAAAAAAAAAAAAAAAGAGTTAAACTGAACTTAAGGTAAAATGAGAATTTATTTCCTGAAGCCAGACATATGTATGTTTTGCGTACAAATGTGAAAATATTTTTGCTTCTAATAAATACTGTAATACTAACTTATATACAACATATGTACACACATATGTATATACATACATATGTACATATGTATGTATGTACATGTAAATGGACTAAATGGAATGTTTGATAAATATATTTTCCCACTAAATATATTTTGTTATTTTTTTTTTTTTTTTGGCAATAACACACAAGGGAAATAGTTTAAAAATTAAATTACATTCCTGGTAAGTGTCTGACCGATTAATAAATAAATGTCGGCTGAATTTTTTAATTTAAAACTTTTTTCAGTGCAAAAAAAAATCATGTGATATAATAAAAAAAAGTTAGAACTAAAAAAATCTTGTTTTATATCGATTAAATAGTGAAATGACAAGCATCATGAAAAAATAGTAATAAAAAACGAAACATAGGGGAAATTTCGCCATTCGATATCGAGTATATTTTTAATACAATTTCAATTCAATTCGATCGATATCGAATTGTAATTTGTCCCCCCCCCCCCATTATTTAAATTAGTAATGGTGAATTTGAGCTTTGCACATAAAAAACCTTTCAGCTAATTGTGTTATGCTGAATCAAAACAATTCTTGTATTCTATTTCAATTGAAAAATTTACATATGAAATTTAAATTAGCAGTAAAAGTTATATTTGATTTTAACTATATTTTTATTATATTTTTTAGTTTATTTTGTTATCTTTGTTCAGCTAAAGGTCATTTTTTAGTGTTTCGTACACCAAAAGTGAAAAGGATGTTTTCTTGAGAACCGCAGGAGCAGAAATTCTGACAGAATATGTAGAACTTTGGCCGTAAAGCAACAATTATATGAAACATATGAATAGTTAAAAAATTAAAGGGTGTTTTATCAGTTAATGTAATTTTGACTATGTAATTTTGACAACTTGCGATACCTTTGAAACCGTAATATTAAAAATTTCAAAAGCGTTAAAACTAAAAAACCCCAAAATTAAAAAAATCGCCAAACCGAAAAAAAAATTTTTCCAAAAAAAAAAAAAATCACCAAAACGAAAAACAGCATGCCAAACTAAAAAAAATCTGAAACTAAAATAAAACGCCAAAAAGCGAAAAAAATATCCAAAAACTAAAAAAGCGCCAAAAACAAGAAAAACTACACAGAAAAAACTAAATTTCATTTTCAGTAACCAAATTCGTTGAATCAGTAAATTTTTTATTTGAATGCGGTCCTACAAATAATTTTGTAAATTCAGATAAAAATTTTTTAAAAATTTAAATTAATCAGAGTTCGGCTGAGAGAAAATGTTATTTCAGTGTGTTGGTGTTTATCTTGCTTGTTGATAGGAACAACGTGCTGTTGTGCGGTTGTTGTTGTTTATTTTGATTGATCGTGTTGTATACATGTAAGTGCCGAAAAGTAGCCGACAAACGTCGTGGCCTGTACACTACAGAATATTTACTGAAACTAAGTTTGATTTCAAACAAATATTTGTTTAAAATTTTTTTGGGAATAATTTTTTCTGTGTACCAAAGCTAGAAAAATCTCTCGAATTGGTCCAGTTTGAGATTTTGTGGCTCCGGCACCATTTAATGATGTAAAGTCCAATTTCCAGACTTAAGAGCTGTAACACATTAAATGTTGTATGAAATTTTATAACAATCGGACATTTTTATGTTTAATTATTTTGCATTTCTAAAGAAATAATAACGCAAAATGTAATTTTGAAAATGTATCTCTCTATCTTTAAATAAATGAAGCAGAATTTGCTGTTTTCTTATCAATTGCCTGACAAAATGCATCTCTGATCTAATAGAAATTATCATTTTATGAAAATTTTCATAAACTTTTGGAAATCGGACAGACTTGTCAAAAAATCTGTCACACAAGTCAAATTTTAATCCACACTATCATACTTTTTGAGCACACACGATTTTTTTGACAGATCGAACGACTGTGTATGATAGTGTATCACAGCCTTTAGAAACTACACAATTATTTCCATTTTTTTAACCGACTTCAAAAAAGGAGGAGTTTGACAATTCGTCTCTATTTTTATTTTGGGTGTTACTTCATAAATCGCTAAATTTTAGATCGATTGTAAAAATTCTTTTTTTGTCTGAGAGGATATATCTTCCTATTGGTCCCATTGTAAAAATAGTGGGTGGGGACACACCCACAGTTTTTTTATTTAATTTTATGATATTCTACTCACTTGATTGCTGCGAAACCTATAAAAAACTTTTGGTTCTTGTAATGGGCGAGGTTACGCCCATTAAAATTTATTATATTTCAAGCGGTTCTACTTAACCAATTTTTACGAAACTTACCACACACCTTGAGCTCTAAAATATAAACAATCCTGCATTTAAAAAAATGGGCGGAGTCACGCCCATTTAAATTTAATATTTTATTTTAAGTGGTTCTACTTTATTGATTTTTACAAGACTTAACACGCGCCCTGAGCTGACTTGCATTTAAAAAATGGGCGGAGGCTCGCCCATTAAAATTTAATTTTATATTTCACTTACTACTTCTTAACTTCTTCTATCCGATCTTTGCATTGAAATCGTTTTTTTTTTTGCAGAAAGAATTACTTTTTTTGCCAAAATCCTCCACTGTGTGACGATTTCGCACTACCGAGTGCGGTGCTGCCAGACCAACAAAAAGGAAAATATGAGGTAGCTAAAGGCAAATGCTTTAACGGATTAATTAGTACCAATCGTTATATTTTATACTATTTTTCCTTTGCATCGTAATGGAGAGTAATCACCTTGGTGTTTTCAAAAATTTACTATGAATTTAGGCATTAGGAAGTTTATGTTAATTTAAACAAACATTTTTCCAACATACTCGAATATTTCTTTTCTATTATTTTTTCCAACATATTCGAATACTTCTTTTCTATTATTGTTATTATTATTATCAGAGTGATGAAAACATTTTGTTGATACATATTATGGAATTTTCAACACGTTATGCCGGCCATACACTACACAAGTTCAGTGCTCAAGTCTGGCACTGTACAGTGCGTTTGTGTAGTGTATGGGGGCGGTTTTGCTATTTACGCAGTGAACTGAGTAAATATCAAAACGATTTTGATATTTGCTCAAGTTTGAAAACTGTACAGTGAACTTGTGTAGTGTATGTTGCAAACGCTCAGTTTTGTCGTGAAGTTTTAAGAGTTAAAAACAAAAAATGAGCGCAGAAAAAATATTCTGGGCAGAGTTCCTAGAATTATACAAAGAATCGCCTGCATTATGGCGCATTAAAAGCAGTGATTATAGCAATAGAATTATGAAAATCGAAGTCTACGAAAAATTAATTAATAAACTAAAGGAAAAATACACCGATGCAAATAGAGAAATGGCTGTTAAAAAGATTAACACATTTAGGATTTAGGCTGTTTTTATTGCCACAGCAATTAATAAAATAGAGCAGTATTTGCACATGTTGTCTTCTTCACTTATAGCTTTAAAATAAAAACTGCACAGTTTACTTGTATAGTGTGTGTCACAAGCTTAGTTTACGCAGTGCCTTAGCTACTTTTTCAATTAAAAACCAAACATTTATAAATAAAAACCAAAAACCATACATAAATTTTCAACACGTTAGCTACTTTTCTAATTAAAAACCAAACATTTTATATATTACATATACAATTAAATAAATAAATTTAGTTTTCTTGAAATTAAAAGCAATAAAATTTTTAATTATTTCAAGATAATAAAAAAAGGGTCAAAGAATTATTCAAAATATATGAAATAAATACATATTTTTCATGTGCATACATAATTACGTATGTATGTACATATACATACATATGTATGTATTTCCCTCATCCCTCGGAAAATATATTATACTGACTATTTCTAGTTAAAAGTAACCTTGAAAAAAAGAACATAAAATGTAAATATAATAAATAAAAAAAAAACCAAGATACTTCCCCTATTGAATTGGAAATCATTGACAACTAATTTAACTATAGACAGCAAGCAGTGTGCTACTCTTGTAATACAAAATATATAATAGGTACAAATAAAACAAACAAAAAAATATAATAATACAAAAGAAACTAAAAAGTAATGGGAATATTACCAACAGGATTTTATAAACGTCGAAACATGTTTCCTTTGTAAGTATGTATGTAATTATGTATGTATGTTTGTATATGTGTGAGCATGAAAAAAATTATTGATTTTCTTTAAAAATAAAATTTTAAATAATAGTCATAGAGATACGAATAGAGGGACGGACGGACATGCGAAAACTATTGCATTTATAATGACACATGCATGCACACTCAGTCGTCTTGTTAAAAAAAGGTGGTGGCATAATAGATTGTTCTGTTTCTGTTCTGTTCTGTTTTCTGAACATTTACACACTAGGAGTAATGTGTGTTTTCTAGACACGTGTAACACTTTGCGAAACAATTATGTATGTATATTTACTAGTTTAATAGCAAAAGGGAGGAAAAATGTGACACAATATATTTATACAATAGTTAGTTACATGAAAGTGAAATTTTAAATTAAAAATTTCCGTTCGAGGAAATGTGTTTTATTTAAATATGAGAAAGCTTAATGACAAACAAGCACAATTCACACTGACAGCGAATATTCAGCGGTTATTATGACTAATCGCATATACATACATTGGACTCTCTCTTGAGCGGACACCGAAGGGACCATTGAAATGTGTCCGTACAAGGTGGCTGTCCGGTCAAGAGAAAACTACACATTTAAATGAGTAAAATTTAAATGATTAAGATAGTTGGTTTTTTTCAAATACTTCTATTAAAAAAAAAAAAAAAAAATCCAATTCGGTTTTGCCCCAAATCATAAACTTTTTTTATGGGGCCCCAAAGATTTGGGGTCTCGGTTTCATTTTTGCATTTTCTCAGGCAACCCGTTCTTGCAAAACGTTCGGGATTTTGATTTACTCTCCGAGGCGAAGTTGTAGCTCTTGCGATAAAGAACAAAAATTGTGAACATATAAAATATAAAAAAAATCTTCTTCAAGATCAAAATCGCAAAAAAAAAATAAAAAATTCGATTTATTTAAACCTTTTTCCCCCCTGTTCAGGTCCTCAGGTAGCAACCCGTTCAAAATTCAAGGAAACAATCAAGTAAAAAAATGTACCTAAGATCTCAATAAACAACTTTCTAGAACATATGAGCTTCTTAGGAATGATTCTTAATACCGTTTAGGTAGCGCTTATGTAGCCGCAAAAGTGAAAAATTTCCAAACAAATTAAAGTAAAAAATTTTCAGAACTTTTATTTTTGGTACAAAGTTTCATTTATTTCGTACATTTCATGAAAGAGTTTCGTAGTGAGAAATAACGAAATATTTTGTAAAAGTTTGTATGGCTTTTTCTCAGTGTAGCCACTATGCTAAATGGACTCCTACCAATACTTCCGATTCCTCCCTCGTACAATGGCGTCTAATATCAATGCGCAATAACATAAAATTCTTCCATTATTTATTTAACCCAAAGTTTTCAATGAAATAGTGTTGATTGATTTAATTGACTAACATGATAATATTGAACAACAGCAGAAATGCATTCGAAATAAATTATGAAGAGAACAGACACATTAACAGCATATGTTGCCAATGAGATAACTTAACGTACATTTGGTTATTTCTTTTTGTTTAAATTATATTGTACTTTCGTGGCGAAAAGCCAGTAATAAATCTCATTTAGGAATTCTCCCTAAGAAATAAATAAATAAGCATTTCAATATTATTTGCGCCTGCCGAAGTGTTTATGTTTACAATTATCGGATTAGAGCTGAGCGCACACAAAATGAAACATCCCTTAACTAATCAAAAAATAAACAAAAAAAAAAAAGGGAAGGTATAATTCCAATAAGGTTAATAGAAGGATTATGTGACAACACAATATGCCTTCAATGTTTTTCAGTAAAAGTAGGGAGTAAACATTGCAGTATACGATTACTTGTTCTTAATTCACATGTGTATGTATATTTCATTTGAAAGTTGTATGGGGGAGTTTGTGTTCAAATAAGGTTTCCTTAAAATATAGATTTTGTTTTGTTTTGTTTTTAAAAATTTTTAGTAGGAAATGTGTGAGTTGAATATGTAAAGTTTAATTTTTCGATTTAGCCTCAAGGTTAAATTTTTAAAACAAAAAATATAAGTGAAAAAGACTCTCATATCGCTTCTGCATGAACTTAAATTGCAGGAAGGGAAATACGTGCAAAAAGTTTTTTGCTGGTTTGAATTGGCAGCACTGTTCTCTGGAAGTTCCTGCTTACACAGCACAACACATGATTTTGGGACTCAATTCTGAGAATTGCACGTGAAAATAACCCCAAAATAAAGGCTCAGTTAGCCGGCTGTAATGTAATGTAACTGCAACATTAAGAAACAGCTGATCGATTTTGTTATGTGAAAAGTAATGAAAATGGTTATAGACATGAACCTATCGTTCGCATTTAGATGAACAGGCCCTTAATTTCTATTTTATTGTCAAAAGAAAATTTTTGAGCCAGAAGGTATGTAGACATGAAATTTTCAAAATTTTTAAATTTCTGTAAAACTATGTTTTTTAATTATGTATTACAGATAAACTAGCTGTGCCGGCCAAGGCGAATTAGTACACATGTGACCCTATCGCTACAACAGTTGCTTTTGCTTTGAATACAAATCTGGAATATTTAAATATGGCTTCAAATAAAATGCTGTTGAAGAGGGAGCTTTAAGTGGTTTACCTCACTTGAAATATGTCAACCTCAAAACCAACGCCATGACCACTTTAGATGAGTATTTGTTTCTGTCGAAAGATTTGCAGACTTTACACATCTCCAAACATCCCGTGTCCTGCGATTGCCGTGTTATGTGGCTGAAAAGAATAACATCAACGACCGTGAAGGTGAAGTCATCTGTGAATTTCCGGAACGTTTAAGAGGCGAGCACCTGAAAAATCTTAATCCTGCTGCACACATAGCGATCCACATAAGCAGGCCTTGATAATTACCGTCTTGGTGGGTGCTATAATATTACGGAACCATGTGCATAATGATCGTCTATCAATGGCGACAAGAAGAATTTCCAACAGCTCTAAGCGCCATACCATAATAAATCAAAAGAAATTGGCTATATCTCACAAAAACCTAGACGACTCGCCCTAATTTGTAATGCACATTTTTGCAATAAACAGCCAGTTAGTGTAGGTGCTGCTGCTACTCATACGCTGATCTGCCTATAGTGAATGTGAACTATCATCAGCAACCTTTGCACTATGGCACCTCACACAATTACACCTATAAAGTTTCGCCGAGCCACTTGGATCCGAATTATATTAATATCAACATCCAGTACTGCATTCCCTTGGAACAGCAGCAAAGCGCAAGTCAGAGAACGAACATTTTCACTCCCTCACCCAAGTCATCAGCTTTACCCATAAGAAATCAAACCAAATGCTAACAATCAACACCACTGGCCGCCGTTTATTCAATCATTGTTCCGGCTGATGAGGCCAACTGATTCTCAATTCGCCTTGAGCCCGGCATTTATACGAATTTTACACGAGTATGATGGTATGTCATCACACTATGTTGAAAATGTCAGCTCGTCATATTTATATACATGTGTACATAAATTAATAAATAATAATAATTTATTAACAAATGCCAAAAAAAAGTCCAAATATTATTTGATACGAAGATAGCCAAATCTACAAAAATCCCTGACAATTATCGAATTCTAAATAGTAAATTTACCTAAAATCGATAATAATTTGTATAAATTTACCTTGCTGTTTAGGTAATTCACAAAAAAATAAAAGTATGAATTTACCTAGTCGTTAAGGAGTTTTAACTAAAATTTAAGTTGATTTTTTGAAAATTAAAATCAACTAAAATTTTTGTTAAATTATCTAAAAAAATTTGTAAATGCCATTCTACACTTTCACTTAGTTAAAATTATACCATAATACACTTCTGACAATATGTCAAATAATAAATTTTCTTTATTATACCATAATTTTAGGAAATATAACCTATGAATTTTTTTGTGTGTACATTGAAATATGAAAAATCTAATGTTCTGGTTTTAGTTTTTAGTCTAAAAGTTGTTTGCATTTCTTGCTCTAAATGTTCCTCTTTTCTTTTTAGAAAAAATAAGACACTTTTCCCGGGAATGTGGGGAAATAAAATTAATTCCCGGGAAGTGAAAAAGTTTATGGCAACAAAACTATGCTTGTATTCTCACTGCCGTATTCAGAGAAGATAATTTTGATTTACAAAAAAAATTTTGTATGGAAATATGTTTGTTAAATGTTTTCTAAACCAAAATTAATATTTTTCTGAATAAGTCTTTTACGATTTAAGAATTTTACAAAAGGAAAATTTATCCAAAATTTTTCTATTATTCAAATTCATTTCACAATGATTTAAAAATTATTCGTCATCAGAATCAGAACGTTGGTCATTTTTGCTTATAAAATAATTTTGCTTCTTGTCTTTTTTTTTTGACAAAAAAAAAATATTTGCTCTTAAGGTGCAATTAGACGTGCCATAGCCATAATCCCAAAATTCAATTGGTTTCTATGGCAATGTCTATGGCGTTATGGCGAGTCACTTATAATCGAATACAGTGTTGCCCATTAGTTTGGTTCGAACGGCTGTTTTCTATTGTAATTTTTATGGTTATGGCACGTCTGATTGCACCTTTAGTCGGCTATCACTGCAATCCATTAAAAAGCTACTACTCCTCACCAAAATGATTCAATACCAGACAGTGGGCTGGTTTTCATTTATTTACATATTTATTTCAGCTAAATGTTAGGGTCAATAAGCGTAATAGCGTATTTTAAACTATGATAACGATCAATCTACTGTCAAAATAATAACATGAAAAAAAACAAAGCTTTACATCCTACTACCATTTGTTCATCCTTGAAATCATTTCAACACCAACTTGTCGACATCATAATATATTTACGAAACACCACGTATTTGCCATTATTTTTTCTGCAAATTCCTTTATTTTTATTTTTGTTCAATTCTCTTTTGTTACGACACGTAATATGTATACTAAATAAAATATAGCAGCCACAACAAACAAAAGGGGAGTTTTCTTTTAATCGCCATCTTCTAATGACAGCGCAAGGATTTGTCCTAAAGGTCTGTTGTATGTTGTATGTAATCGTATTGCGATGGACTTAAAATATAAACACACTGTTAACTCTTTTCATTCGTGAATGGAGTTATGTTAAGCATAAGGTCATTTTAACTAAGTTTAGTAGCCTTAATACTTTTCTATTTAGTAGAAAAAAAAATATTTCTGCCACTGGTTGGTTAATGGTTATTTTGCGTGTTGCAGACATTTTCCAATGCTTAGCACGCTTCATAAAACCTGACAGAAAGCACACTTAATTTTTACAAACATATAAATTCTTTTAGCTTTAGTTGCAATTAAAAACAAAACTAAAACAAAAGAGAACTATTTAAAAAATATTCTTTTTGAACAAATTGGAAGTAATTAGCTAAAATGTTAAAAATGTGAAACCATGAAAATATTTAGTTTTTCTAGAAAATATTTTATATAAATTAAGAAAATAAATTAACATGTCAGATAAACAAGATAAGCTAGTAGGGCAGTCATTATAAGGGATGTCGTCGATACAAGAAAATTAAAATTTTTCTAAAATAAAAAATAATCACCCTTATTCTATTTGGCGTCGGCAACATCGTCATCAATTTTAAAACAATATCAATATAACACAACATCAATGCTAACTTTGTATTCCCTAACAGTGTTATGACGACGTTGCCTATTTATCGATAAATACAATACACTTATCTAATATTTGAGTCAGCTGGTTCATTTTGTTTACTATTTTTGGTAAAAGTATTTTTGTATAAGTAAAAGCTTTGTAAATAAATTAAAATAAAATGTTTTTCTTTCCTATTGAGACGATGAAAATAAAAAAAATTAATAGTGAAAATAAGATTTCTCAGACAAAAGTCATGCATTTGCCAGTTACCCACGGAGAAAAGTAAGTGATAAGTTCTCTCATGTTTTTGGAAAATAATGGGTAATGTTCATCCTTTTAATATTTTACAAATATTTTAGGATGAACAAAACATCATTTAGGAATGTATTGGATACAATAGAGCCTAACTTTTGAAACAAAAGGGATCAGATCAAGGTTTATTGGAGCTTGGAGCTTCCTCCAAAGGTACTCAAATTTTATCATACAGTATACTTTCCCAACACACTATTTACCTTACATTTTGCCATCCACCACTAGTTCTAATTGGTGGACCGAGGGAATTTAGTGCAGTCTCATTTTCCTACTGCACCTTGAAATTATTAGGAATACTGCCTCTGCGGAATCCTCTAGCAAAAGAAGGACTTTTCCAACTCTTCCACAAGCTTTTCAAATTGTTTGGGTTTGGTAATTTTAATTTTTTCCATATTATATTTTTCACTTTTTTTAAGAACTTTTTCAAATAAATATGTACATTTTTATATCTATTTATATTTCACGTTTTTACCATTTAAATTATTTTTCAAATTCGTTGAGGCATGCATACAACAGAACACGACATCAAAAACACTGACGACAAAATGAACGGCAACATCAACATCAATGTTTCTTTCAGAATACCAAACATATGCTGACAGTCATCGATAAATGGCAATACTATCTACGGGAATACCGATTTGCTAAACAACATTAAAAACGACGTCGTGTTATGTTGCCGACGCCAAATAATTAGAATAAGGGTGAATGTCTTATTTTGGCAGAGGTTAACAAAACTAAATCTGCGCATTTTGGTAATTTTGAAAAAGTCTAGCGACTGATGCTAGTTATTTGTGAAAAAATATTGATTTTGTTCTACAATATTATTAACAAATCCCAAACAACAAGTTTTTCATAAAATTTTTCAACTAAACTATATCATTGAATAAACCAGCTTATGTACGTACATATAAACATTATTTAATTAGTAAAAAAATATGTATATGTATATTCATAAAAATTATTCGCGCTTCAGATATGTATTAAAATCTCTCATGACATAAAACTGAAAAATGCCTGAACAACAATCACACAATACTAAAACAAACAAACATATTAAACAACAAAAAAGCCATACAGACACTCAAAAGTCGAAGTTCATTTATAATTTATGTGAATTAAGAAAAAAAAACTAGTAGTAGTCAAATGAAAACAAAACGTAATAAACAAATCAAATTCAATTCAATTTATTCAGCCAATTGAGACACACACATCATTATTATCATCATTGTCAGTGAAACGTCAACGACGATGCCTGTTCCTACTTGTGCATTCCAAGTATTTATAAGTACGACGAGTATTGCTTTATTAATTTGCTCATATCTTTATATTACTTTACTTTTTTCTTATTCATAGTTGTTTGTATTATAATAATCTTTGTCATTTGCATCATCTTGTGTTGAGTAGGTATAGAAGACATACCAACTAGGGATGCCATTCGGGATCGATTTTTGGAAATCCCGGGATTTTCGGGATCTCGGGATTTTCGGGATCCCAGGATTTTTCGGGATCACGGGATTTTCGAGATTTCGGGATCTAAATATTTTTCGTAAAATAAATTATTTTTTTAAATAAATATTACTTTAATAACAATTTAATGCATTTTAAAAGGTTTTATGTTCATAATTTATCATTGCACAATTAATTGTCTTTAAAGTGAACAATTTTCTAATACGAGTATGAAATAAAAATCAAAACAATTTTTCTCATCTATTTTTAAGTTGATTAATCACATTTGATGTTAGAGAATTTATAGTGAAAACAATAACTAAATATAAAAACTTGTTTTTGTTTTCAATATAAATGTTTTTCTATAATCTAACGAATATACATATCGGTGGACTTTTAGCACTACCGCTTGAGTTACGAACATTTTTAGATTCACTTTCACTGCAAAAACAATATTGTTTTGTTAGAAGTATATCTACTAACGTTTTTTTAATTGCGATTGATCAACAACAAGTATAACGGTTGTTACATATGTATGTATACCAAGCATTATGTAATTTTTTATCGATTTCGTTACGACTAATAAGGCTGAACATGTCGAAAATTAAAAGAAATGTATACACTATTCTAATCACATACATTAAAAGTTTGCCTGAGCACTTGAACAGTATTTTTGCTCTACTGAAAAATTCTAAATTCATACATAAGTTTTTTTCCACAAGTTCAACAGATACATATGTATGCAGCGTTACCGTTGAAAAATATTAAAAAGGGGCACAAAAAGGGGATTTTCAAAAAAAAAAGTGGCACAAAAAGGGGATTTCTAAGAAAAAAGAGGGGCAACTTTAAAATCAAAGAAAATTAAAGAAACAAACATATTTATCAACCTATTTTTATTAAAAACAAGCAATAAAAACAAATTTCTCATGTATAAAAGGTACACAAACATTAATTTTATGACAACTCATATGCGCCAGTTCTTAAGATTTACAAAAAATTAAAAAATACATTAATAATTTTTTTGGCATCTTTAGGGGCATTTCACTTTTTTACTTATAAACCAGTATAATTCAAAAAATTTACTTAAACATTTACTGCCTTATTCATAAAAAATATTTCAGGTTTATTAAGCGCTTATTTGACATATTTCTATGGGAAATTTGTCAAATAAACCTGTAATAAACCTAAAATATTTTTTATGAATTAGACCGTTAAAGTTTTGATAAAAAATTTTAAACTTTGTTTCTGAAGAGGATAACGTATTTATGGTAGTCTTTTTATCCATAATGCATACTTATTGAATACCTTAAATATCAATTCTTTTGAAATTGTACATCGGTATTTATTAATAAGTTCTTCGCTTGCAATGTATTCTTTCAAATCGTTTTGAAATAAATTTAAGGCAGACAGCATGGACAGACCAGTGTCTACTTTCAGTCTATTTAAAAAAAAATTTTTGGCAATGCTAATTTAAGTTTACGCTTTATGTTTTTTTTTTTTTTTTTTTTTTTTTTTGTTAAGTTTTTTTTATAAAGATGAAATAACTTGCAACTCACCGACCTTGCAATTGCTGAATCTGTGACTTTAACTTAAACGATTAGTTGCAACTTATCATCAGCAATAGTCACTTTCCTCCGAAAATAAGTACTTTTTGTGGTAAAAACTTGGATATTTTTCGATCATATGCTTTTGCGAATTGGCCACGTGTTTGCCTGTTTTAGTTTTCTGAAATCATGCGATTTCAACTCGGTTTCGGTTTACAGAACAGCCTTTTAAAAATATTTTTGTACTTTAATTAAATTTAGCTTTCACAATAGATATCGAAAATACAGTTAGAATTATCAAGTATGAGTGTGCAATTGTACTCGTTATATTTAAAAACCTTACACAAATGAAAAGATTGTATGTTTTTATATTAAGTTTGACACAAAGGCAATAAAATCTTGTTTAATGTGGTAAAATCTGTACGAATCTGCGAACATTTATTGTCAAAATAAAAACGAAAGTTGACGTTGAACAAAAAGGGGGCAAAAAGGGGCACAAAATAATGCAAATGATACTAAAAGGGGATTTGAAAGTAAGGGGCATAAAAAGTGGCAAGGTAGTTGAAAAAGGGGCAAAATGCGACTTTAGTCGCACAACGGTAACGCTGTATGTATGTATTCATACGTTCGCTAAGAGGAGTATGGTTTATTAGTGTCCTGGCCTTCTACTCTGCAACTCGAATACAACTATAATTGAGTCGAACTCATTCAGTCGGTCGTTTTTGACTAAAACTATTTATCAAATCCATGTAATTGAAATGGGTTTGATTTTACCCCCCGTTGTCACATGCTAGTAGTTACTTGCAAGTAGTGTATATGTATTACTAACGAAAATCAGGAGAAATATAAAAAACACAACAATATTTTGAGTGGCTACACAGCACAGTGCAAGTTAAAATGTCGTCAACACGTATCTAGAACTTGATAATAGCGTTGCTTCAACTTTTGGTGCAGTGTTGCCAAGAAGTCAATATTGAACTTTAATTGCATTGTTAATATATTTCTTTTATTAAAACATTAAATTTATGTTCAAACTTAGCTCTAAAATTAGTCTATGCCATTTCTCAATATCCTTTTTATAAATACAAAAAATCAGCTATAATACTAACCAAATTCATGAAATAACTCTCTACTCGGCAACACTGTTTTTCGTTTTGTCACTTTACTTGCGACAAGTGTGAAAATTTAATTGCTTCAAAATTTCATTGCAAGCTGACTCGCAAGTGGCAAAAGTGTGACTGTGTTACTAAAAAAATGTGAGTGTATTGAGTTTTTTTCACTTGCACTTGCATGTGGCAACGGGGGATTAGGTTTGTATCAAAAACGACCTAAACGGTCTGAATAAAAAACAAAATAATTTTGAACTGCAATGTAAAAAACATACATACACACTCGAGCAGGTTTTTAGACAAAATACTACGCATTATTCTGTAAATATTTCTCGCTTTTACGTCAACCCGACAAAAAAACTTTTCACTTGCCTTGTATTGCATTCTACTCCAATTATAAGGAGGTGTCATTAGTACTCAATTGTTACCGACAAGTAGATAGATAAGTGGTAATTTTTTAGCGTTGAGGAGTCGACATACAGATAGTTATACACTGCAATTATGAATAAATTTCCGCAAGAAATTTCTCCCTTTTCCAATTAGATTTTTTTGTTTTCCCTATTATTTGCTACTGTTGGAAATTATTCCCCAGGAAAAATTTCTCGTGGAATTTGAATTATAATTGCCCTCATAATATAGAATAAGACGGAATAAATTTGTCAAACTTATCAGTTTTTCATATGATAATATGTTTCTTTTGTTTTCAAAATAATTCTAAAATGTACATATATTGTAGCACCTATGATGAAAATAACCGTAAGAAAGTAGTTTATTTATTTTGCTCTTGTTGTTAATTTATAAGAAATATGTCAGGAATAGTCATTAAATTGTTAAAACTGTACGTATGAAATTGTATGGGACTTTTAAATATTATAAAAAATACCTTAAAATCAACGAAAATTTGAATTTATAAAGTTTTGATACAAAAATTGCTAAGAAATCCCCAAAATAAAATCCCGGGATTGAATTTTACAAATCCCGAAAATCCCGGGATTTCCGGGTTCGGGATTTCCCGTTTGGCATCCCTAATACCAACCCTCTTTAAAGAAAAGCACAAATAATCACAATAAAAGGTCAATGGAATTATTTTGAACGTTTACATTTTTTTCCTTTTTGACCGTAATAAAGAAAAACTCCACATTTAATTTTTTTTTGTATCAAATTTAAAATATTTAATATGCAATAATTATATTTAATATGTTTATTTAGAACAATATAATAAACTTGAAAAAGGCATATGTATAAGAAAAATAAACAGATGGCCCGCAATTAACAAAACAATCAATTCATAATTTGACAGCTGTTTGTCAAAACATTCAAAATTAAATGCAATGACTGTTATAACGCAAAATTTAAGTTGTTTGAACAACAATTAAGTGCTAATTTCAAAGTTGTGTAACACTTTTTAAGATTTTGAAAGCAATATGTGTAATTGTGACAGTATAAAAAAATAAAACTTTTTATAATTGGCTGCTTTACAAAAAAATAATTCTATAAACAGTACGTTTTATAAAAAGTCCGTTTTATAAAAAGTACGTTTTACAAAAAACTAGCTTTTATGAAAAGTATGATTTAAAAAGAGGACCTTTTATGAAAAGTACCTTTTATAAAAAAGTACCTTTTATAAAAATAACCTTTTATGAAAAATGCCTTTTATAAAAAGTACCTTTTACAAAATCACCTTTTATAAAAGCACCTTCTATACAATGCAGCTTTATGAAAAAGTACCTTTTATAAAAAGTACTTTTTAGAACAAGTACCTTCTATACAAAGTACCTTTTACAAAAAGTACGTTTTATGAAAACTACCTTTTATAAAAATAGCGTTTTCTAGAAAGTACCGTTTAAAAAAGAGGACATTTCATTTAAAGTAAACTTTATAAAAAGTACCTGAGAAAAATTTACATTTCTGGAAATGTACCTTTTACAAAACAATCATTTTATAAAAAGCACTTTTATTAAAATTAACTTTTATAAAAATTAGCTTTTGAAAATTCCTTTAATAAAAAGAACCTTTTTTGTAGAAAAGCATCTGTTATAAAAATTAGTTTTTATAAAAAATACCTTTTTTTGATAAAAAAGTACCTTGTGTAAAAGAACATCTGTTACAAAAAGCACCTTTTTTATAAAACGAACCTTTTATGAAAAGTATATTTAATAAAAAGTACCTTTTATAAATACTTTTCAATTTATCGAAAGTATCTTTTATAAAAAGTACCTTTTTAAAAAGTACATCGCATAAGAAGTACTTTTTAAAAAGTATCCTTCACAATAAGTTCCTTTTTAAAATATATCTTTCATAAAAAGTACCTTTTATAGATGTTACCTTAAATATGAAAGTATTTTTAATATAAAGTACCTTTTATGGAAAATACCTTTTATAAAAAGTATTTTTTATAAAAAGTACCCTAGAAATTTTTTTGTAAAATGTACTTTTTATTTCATATTTTTTACAAAAAAAAATATTTTATTACAAAAAGTACTTTTGTGAAAAAAGTATCTGTTATAATACTTTTTATGAAAAATACTTTTTACGCTTTATAAAAAGTAATTTTTGCAAAAAGTAGTACTACATATTTGAAACATTTCATTTTAATCATTTATTCATACATAGTTTGAAATGGAACACATACCTTTAGTTTATAGAAAAAATGTTATATTTCTAGTCTTTAATATAATACGTACCTGCAAAGAAAATAGAAATTGCAAATTAATACTTTTGGCAGAATTTTGTGTTTTATAGAATATGAAAAGTAGTTATTTAAATAATTCAAAATAATCCTCCTAATTCTGTAACTACATATATGTCGATGTCAGGCTCATGCCTGTCAATTTGCAAAATTTGTTAAGCTCGTAAGTGGTGATACAATAATTTCTAATTAACTCTCTATTTCAGAAAACAATTTTATTGCGAATTTTCATTGAAAAGTGCAGTAATTGTAACATAGAAAGGAAAATGAAATAAATTTAACTAGTAGTGACAACAACCAACCAACCAACATTTTTTTAGCAGAAGCCATTTTGCTGTTAACAGCAGCGCACTGTTTACAGTGGGATAACTATACACGTAACCAGTTTTTCATAATTATCACTTATCATTTCAAAAAAATATTTTTTAAATTAATTTCTTGTGTAATTTATTATTTTTTATTTTTTTTTTGTATATGCAATTTTTATAATTTCGTTAATTATATTTAAGACCATATTTTCAGTTAACTGCTTAGTATGGACTAAGGTCCATCACAAGACCATTTTTAAGACCTTTCACGACATGAGAGATTTTTCAAATGCTTTAGCGAAATATTCTAGAGCAAACGCTAAATAACACTGTTGGTAAGACATTTATTTCAGTTGTGTGCCTTGCCAACAGTGTTGTTTAGAGATTGTTTTAGAATATTTCGCTGTACTAAAGCATTTGAAAAATCTCTCATGTCTTGAAAGGTCTTATAAATGGTCCTGTACAGAACATCAGTATGGACCTATTTCGCATTCTTATATTCCACCTTCGAAATAATGTTAATTAATTTTACTTTGACTGTTAAGTGATTTACAGTGCACTATTAACTGCATATGTGCTCTGTTAAAAATTTTGGTTTTTGTCTCTGCTAGTTAAATTTAAACTTATCTTCACACATATAAAAATATTGACTAATATTATCTATGAACAATAAACATAACTTATAGTTTTAGTGAACTTTTGTTAAAGTGAAACTAGATTGAGAAAAAAAAAGTTAGCAACAGTTTATGTACTATTATAAAATTTTTCGTTATACACAATGAGGTTGTGTAATTGTTTGGCCCTCCACTATTTGAAAGCTTGGTCATTTTTGGTTTTATTAATGGTTATTGTTGTAAACAATTATATAATTTCATTAATAATGAAGGTCGGTGAGCATACAACCCAATACAACACATTATATTAGACGATACATAACTATGTAATTGTTGTTTATTGTACTCGTATGGCGAATTATTGTAAATTAAATAAATGATTGACTGCACAAAACTACATTCAATGTATTTGTGACATCACAACAAATATATAAAAATAATCAAAATTAATTCTTTTATCAACTTTTATTGAAAGTTTATGCTTCTTTTACTACTCAAAATATAAAAGATTTAGTGAGACTTGAAATAAAAAGAAATTAAAAAAATACTTGTTAATTAAAAAAATGCCAAAATTATTAGTTTTGTAACATGACAGTGCAAAGGGCTCATAAACGGATTTCCTGTTAAATTTCAACTTAAGCTTAAATTAGACTTAACATAGCCATAATGCCATAGCCATAACCAAACCAAAATTCAATTGGCATCTATGGTGAGAGTTATGGCGTTATGGCGTTATGGCGAGTCACCTAAAATCAAATACAGTGTTGCTGATTAGTTTGGTTCGAACGACTGTTTTCTATGGCTATCGTTATGTCACGTCTGATTGAGCCTTTACACTTAAAATAAAAAGAATATTGTAGGCATATATTTAAAATAACAAAAATTAAAAATTTTAAAAACCCCCGACTTATTTCAGAAAAGATGTTATATCTTCTAAACGGCTGGACCGATTTTCTTGAAACATAGCTAAGAACCCTCTCGATCAAGTCATCTTTCAAACAGAAAAAACTAAATGAAGATCTGTGCAGCAGTTTGGCCTGTACGTGGACACGGACAGACACACAGACACACACTACAAACTTATAACACCCCTTTTTGTAGTCGGGGTTTGATAAAATAGGTCATATTGATTTTGGAAAAAAAATAAGAGCCTTAAAAGAGATTGTCTCATATTAATTTACACTTTAAATCAACGCCAAGTCATTTATTGTTAGGGCATAATTTCTTTTTTTTTCAACATCATGATGATGCTTTTATTAATTTATCTTGTTGCCACCTTTTTGTGGCAATTAATTTTTTTATTCTTGATTTGCTTTGTGGCGAAACGAAATTAACTGAAAACAGCTTAAGGTTATAGTTTAGAAAAACGAAGAGAGAGAGAGAGAAAAAAACACAATAATACAATGCATTCTGTATTAAGCTTCTGTCCCCAGTGGTATCCTTCGGTGAAGTCATCAAATATGTACTTATACGAGTATACATACATCGCTCTAACATAATTTTCATTTCATTTCATTTTTTCATTGTGAACGCCACAGTACAGTCAAGAACATGGAGATGGTGTTGGCACGTAGACGAAAGTATTATACATACATATTCATACGATGTTATTTACATAAACATTTTTCATACTTATTCTGACAACTCTTTATACATACATATATTCATGTCAACTATGTAGTAGAACTTTTTACAACTTTCATGTTTTCATAGGGCATTTAACATTTCTTCAATCACCTTCAAAAATTCAAAATTAATCTTATTCTTATTTAATTTTCTTTATTTTAATTTATCTTCGTAGTGGGTAGTTGCAGCCTGTTTGCCCTGTTGTATGTTATAGTTCAACATTAGTTGCCTGGTGAGTTTAATAAACTTCTTTTCCATCGCTCTTCCCCTTCACCAGCTCATACAAAAGTATAGCGCCGTTTTGTCTTATTCTTTGATATTTTCTTATATTTTTGGTTCAAACCTACAATGACTTTTAAATATGAATTTGTACAAAACTTGTACAATATTCATACATATTCTTACCTTAAAACACTATTCGTGGCAGCACAACAATGTAGTATGTATTGCTGCATGGAACAATAGTCGAAGTACGGATGAAGTATGTTAATAATGTAAATTTTTGTTTGCAATAAGTTAAATATAAAACTCGTTTTATGCCCTTAGTAACCGACTGTTTGATTTATGCAAAATTGCATTTTAAATATATAGTTTTGGGTTTTGATTTTCTCAAGTGTCTGGATTTTGGCTTTTTAATTTTTCAGTGGGAAAAGGTCAAAATATTACTGCAATTAAACAGAAAGATTTATTTTTTCGGCCGTAACCCAGTTAACACACATAGTTCAGTTCTTATAGGAAATTTCAAAAAAAAAATATTATAGTTACTTAAAATTAATTCATGGGGTGCAACGAAAAATGTTCCTAAAGAATGACTTCAAAAAAGTACTTTTGGGAAAGGATCTATCTTCGAACGGAACTGTTTTTAAATGTACTTTTTGACAAAAGTGCTTTTTGAAAAAGTACTTCTTGAAAAAGTCACTCTTATTCCAATAATAAAAAAATTGCTCTAGAGAACAATTTTGTGCTACTGACAATCTATTTCCGTTCCCTGAAGTCTAGAAAATAGCATAAAACTGCCAACAGGAGTCAGTTGTTTTCGACAATGAGTATACAAACCCAATTTTTTGTTATTGTGTTAAAGTGACGTCGATGTCGACAACTGGAAGGGTGAGTGTTTTTGAAAATTTATTTTTGTAAGTACTTTTCTGAGAACTTCATTTTCAGAAAAAGTACTCTTTAAGTGCATTTAATTTTTAACAAATACATTTCCGAAAAGCTACTTTTTTAAAAAAGTACTGTAGTTTCCTGAAATTGTAGTTTTTTTAAAGGTACGGTCTTAATTGGGTACTTTTTCAAAAGGTACTTCTTTTAAAATGTACTTTTTTAAATGTTTAAAAAATTGTTAAGCATTTGTTACGGCTAAGAAAATTTATACTGAAAGTTTTATATAATGGTATAAATGGGGTATAAAATCTAATACATATGTGAATGGCCCCAAAGGTAGATTTTTAAAGAAGTATACAATATTTCTTAATCGTAAATAAATGCATATTTTTTTTTCAAAATGTACTTGTTTTAAAAAGTGCTTTTAGAAAAAGATACATTTAAGGAAAAATGTACATTTTAAGGTCCTTTTTTTATTTTCAAAGAGGTAAATTTTCGGAGATAAGTTTTCGGAGGTAATTTTTTACAACGTAACGATTTCCAGTACAAAAAATTAAATACTTTTGAAAGAATACTTTTCTGAAAAGGTACTAATTTCCAAAAGGGGTTTTTAGAGTAAATTTTTTGAAATATGTACATCTGAAAGATACTTTTCTAAAAAGTACTTTTTTAATGCTAGTTAAAGATAATCTTTTAAAAAGTAACTTTTTCCATAACATGCCTTTTTTTTAAAGGTACTTTTTTAAAATGTACTTTTTTTAAAAGGTACTTTTTTTAAAAGACCCGTTACTTTTTTAAAAGGTACTTTTTTAAAAGGTACTTTTTTAAAAGGTATTTTTTTAAAAGGTACTTTTATGAAAGGTACTTTTTAAAAAGTACTTTTTCAAAAAGCTGGTTTTTAGTAGTACTTTTTTCAAAGCTTAATTTTTCAAAAGAAACTTTATTAAAAGGTACTTTTTGACAGTTATTATTTAAACGTACATAATTTTTCACAAGCACTTTTTGCAGAAGGCACTTTTTCCAAACAGTAAATTTTGCAAAGGCAATTTTTGAATAGATCCCTTTTTTAATAAGTACTTTTTTGAAAGATAGTGCTCAATTTTTTTTTTTTTTTTTCAAAAGATAGTATTTTTTCCAAAAGCTGCTTTTTAATATGTATTACTTTTTAAAAAGGTATTTTTTTAAATGTAATTTTTTAAAAGGTACTTTTTAAGTTACTTTTTTTAAAGGTTTTTAAGGTGCTTTCTTGAAGAAATTTTTTTTTTATTTTTTCCAAAAGCTGCTTTTTAATATTACTTTTTAAAAAGGTATTTTTTAAAATCTAATTTTTTTAAAGGTACTTTTTTTAAAGATCATTTTTTATAAGATAAAAAAAAGTTATTTTTTAAAAGGTACTTTGCAAAAAGTATATTTTTAAAGCTACTTTTTAAGGTACTTTTCTGAAAAGGTACTTTCTCAAAAGGTATGTTTTTAAAAAGTTTTTTTTTAAAGGTGCTTTCTTAAAGAAATGTTTGGACTTTAAGGCCAATAGCGTATTGCTTACATAATTCATAATAATTTTATTTTTTTTTTTTAATTTTGAATTTTTAATATGTACTTTTTAACAGATATTTTTTTAAAGGACTTTTTGAAAAAGATAGTTTTTTTAAAGAAATCTTTTTGGAAAAATGCTTTCGAAAAAAGTACCTTTTTAAGGGACACATTTCTTAACTAACAGTATACTTTTTTAATTCATTTTTTCAACAACTCAGACAGGCGACTCGTCTAGAAAATCACTGAAAAAATTGTGCTTTGTGCTATAAATGTTCTATTCAAGTCGAAACGTTTGAGTTATGGAAACAGGGGGTAAAAATTTCCCTTTTTTTTCAAAAATATATACATACGTTATATGCGATAATTATTTGAAAAAAAAAATACTGTTTACATTTTAAAAGCTTATATTTAAAACGTAATTTCGATAAGGTAACGAAAAATCTATTTTATTATGCTTAATTTTATTCTTTGTTTAAGCTATTTTTAAACATCTACATACAGCAAAGGCATTAAAATCAATTACTATGCAGTAAATTTTTCACATTTTGTTATTCTATTACCTATTCTATCTATTCTTCCTAATCAGGTCATGTATCGATAATAAAGCAACCAAAAACGGGCGTGTTTCCTCTTTGGTTTATTGAACCTTTTTTTCTTCTAGTAAATCAGTCTCTCACATGCCAAGCAAACTATAATATAAAAAAAATATTATTTTATTCTAAACCAAAAAAAAAAAATCACTAGCAATTATTTTAATAAATGGAGCATACATTTTTATTTGAAATTAGTAGACAATTAACGATTTTCTTTCGTTATTGTTTAAAATTTAGGAAAAGCAAACACACCCACCCTAAAGTGGCTTATTTTCGAAAGAAGTGTTTGTTCTTCTTACTTGTATGTACTCGTATAAATAATATATATGTACATATAAGTACATATGTATGTATAAAATAATAATGTTAGAAAACAGTTTACACATACGATACATCTTAATTTTCTTATGACGCGCCATGGCGGTGCTGTGCAGTACGTTAGACATCGGTGAGAAGAAACGTTGGGTGCAGATTACCTTGATTGAATTAATTAAAAGAATTTTATGGCTTAATGAAAACGAAGTACATAATGAATGTTTTAGAACTTTTTGGAATAAGTTTTTGTTTTAATTTCGCAAAATTTTAAAATAATGGGAAACTATTTCTCTGGTTAATTTTACTACTGAAATGCATTGAGTTTCCAATATAAGGCGGAGTAAAAATTAAATTTTGCTTTTGTACCAATTATGTAAAACATTTGACACATCCGATCTTAACTTTTTATTTTACAACATAGATTCTTTTAAATTCATCTTATTTCCTTTACCTACAATAGATGTTTTTATATGCTTCAAATAAAGGAGAAAATCATGAAAACGGCAGGAGTAAAATAAAAAGGATAATACATAAATACATACATATGTAAATACATACCTACTAAGAAATCGATGACTTTTTAGGTCTTTGACTTTTACTCAAATGATTGCACAAAAAAGGATACGCGCAAGAAAAACAATAAAACGCCCAACCAGAATTGCAAGGCAAAAACAAATCTGTTTTTTTCATCTTTTTCATGGCAAATGAGAGTCAGTCTCATTTGGCTGTTGAACGTCATTGAAAACCTTTAAAAAAAGACACCTAAAAAGGGAAATAACTAAACGAATTGTTTGTCAGACAGTCGTTGTTGTTTAAAAGCATAAACTCATTAAAGTTTTATAAGTTTAAACAAAACGACAATAATCTTTCAGTACATTTCTTAATAAATGTATGTGAATGTCGGTTGAGTTTATAGAACCACTAAAATATAATGATGTTTCGTCTATTGGACGGTCTAACTCTTGATGTGTCTTTCTATGTGTTTTATGTCATATCATGTCGTTGGTGCAAGTAATTTAATGATAAAGTTTATAGTTAAAGTTTATAACTATAATAATACATTTCGTATGCTTCACCGTCACACAAGAACATAATTTACTATTTATACTCGCAGCACGCAGGAAAATTAAGATATATTTTGTGAAATAAAAAAAGATTTTAAATTTAAGCAAAAAGCAATAAACATTTTAAATTAAAGAGCAATAGCAACATACACGTGGGACCAAGTTATTAGGAATTTCAAAAATCACCCTTGTTTTTAAATTAAAAGTTTTGCAAAAGAGTTTTACAGCAAGATGTGTAAGAATAAGTAGCGGATATCACTCTTCGTCGCAAATGGCGCTATGAAACAAGGCCCAAAAAGGGCCCCGGAGTAAATTTATGAAAAAACAGCAAATATAGATATAATAAAGCCCAATTAAAAAAACTCAATGAAGATAAAATCAATTCGAAATAAAGGCCAAAAATATAAATAAATAAAACCCAATCAAACTCAAGATGAAATAAGTCCAAAATGAATGAAATAAATCCCAATTAAAAATTCCTTAATTTTATTGGGCTTACTTCAATTTCTTGTTCGGACGTTATTTTATTGGGCCTTATTTCATAGCGCTCCCTCAACGAGATATTGACACGAATAGAGACGCAACTCAAATATTAGCCTGAAATACATACATACATATGTACATTTTTATTCCTTTTGTATATGTACATCTAGCCTCTTTTTGATTGCAAATACTTATTCCAACAGCAAAGTTTGAGTTAATGCTGCCAGACCAGACCGGCCTCATTATTATAATCAATACAAACTTTGCTGCTAAGCTTTTTTGTTAAGGGTTGCTTTTTAATATCAAGTGGAAGTGTTTGTTGGACTAATCATATCTAGATTTTTACTTACCTATTTGCAAGCCCGACGAAATTCTGGATACTTGATGTCCAACTAAATGTAGTTGGGAGGCTGCTTGAAAACATTACGTGGATGCATTTGCAACTAAGATTCTTTGTTGCAGATTTATTAAATTATTTATTAATGAACTAAAAATAATTCAAACGCCAATACACAACACAGTCTGACGACTTCAGCCATCAGCTTTTCTACATACAGACTTGTATTAACTATTTAGCGCATTTTTAATGCTATTTGGCGCATTTCCATTTTTCACTACACGCACTTACTCTTCTACAGACTTGCATTAAAACTATTTGGCGCATTTTTAGAGCTATTTGGCGCATTTCCATTTTTTCGCTACGCACACACGCACATTTCTCCTATAAAGATTTCCATTGAAATTTAACTTTTAAAGCAAAATAAACTACTTTTGTGTATTAAATATTACAAATTTAAGCTCATTTGACGATTTCTCACAAATTTTATTTATGTAATTTAAACTATTGAAATCACACACATTTTAACTTTATTTATTCCTTTGATAAACTATCTATATTCATCATATACTGTAGATGCTTGCTCACTTAACTATTTT
The DNA here is from genome assembly GCA_949987645.1 of Tachina grossa. Taxonomy (NCBI): domain Eukaryota; kingdom Metazoa; phylum Arthropoda; class Insecta; order Diptera; family Tachinidae; genus Tachina; species Tachina grossa. Next base: position 145,982,218 of record OX465278.1, read on the forward strand.
AAGCAAAATATATTTAATTATTATTAAGGAAACTGTTGAAAACTAAATACTTTTCTTAACTTATTCTCACTAGAACCTTCGTGCTATAACTCCGCGCCGTTTTAACTAAAATACTTTTCAGGTGGTGCCAGGTTAGTGGTGTTTATCATGTACTAAATAAATTTTCAAGTAATGCCACTATGGTAAGCAGTGGACTTTTTAATTTAAAACATATAAATACATTTATTTCTTTTATTTAATTATACTTTTTTCAACAATTAAAAACAAATTTCAATATTGATTTGCTATTCACTCTAGAGTCTAGATTAAACTCAGCCGTTAATATAAAGTGGGGAAAACTTGAAAACTGAAGTGCTGCCAAGTTTATTTTAATTGACATTATATATTTCCATTTTACAACACTCATGTATTGTGTCACTGTCAAAATAATTTTTGGTAAACTCAACTTGCAGTGAAATATGAGCTTTTGCTAAAAATTTAAAAACAAATCAATTGCTGGTTTTACACAAAACTAAACAAATATGTCGGAATCAAGCTCGAGGGATATAATATTGAAGACATCCATGATGTACATCGTGGAGATAATTAAAAATTCAAGTAGGAAAGACGGAAGATTTGATTCAAGCAGACTGCATTAGTTGCTAGAAAAATTTATTTATTTAAAAATAAGCCAATGGATTACAATATTCTTACAGGCTAGCAATATAAATTAGTTTAATTATAAATCAGTTTAATAATATATTAGTTTAACAATGCGTTCACTAAATCATTCTCTAAATAAAGTTTTGCAGAAAAATCTAAATTAACAATATTATTTGCTTTATTAAAAGTATTTAAAGCTCGTAACATTGGCTCATTCATAGCACAATTTTTACTATGTGTAGTCACATGGAATAAGTCATTAGATCTGAGATATCTAAAAGGTATACAAAAGGAAATTAAGTTAAATAAATATTCACAATCAGTGTTACCATTAATCAAATTGAAAATAAACATAAGGGAATGAAAGGTTCTTCTCAAGTAAAGCGGTTTTAAGCTTAAATAAGGCAACGAGCATAATAGGAAGGTGCTAAAAGGGTTTCTTGATTTCTATGAAGAGCAAATTTCACAAACATTTTCTGAATTCTCTCAATTCTATTGACATGGATAGCATAAAACGGGTTCCATACAAAGGAGTAGTATTCTAATTTTGAGCGAACAAAAGCAGTATATAATATTTTCATAGTCAAAGGATCCAAAAATTCATTACAGTTCCTTCTAATAAATGCACACGCAGAATACGCCTTGGGGATTAAATAATCAAGATGTGAATTAAAATTTAATTCACAATCAAGCACAATGCCAAGATCCAACATTTGACTAACAATCTTCAAATTTTTATCAACTAACTTGTATTGGAAACCACTAGAATTACGCAAATTTGATCTACTAAATGTCATCTGGTAACATTTATTTATGTTTAACGATAAATTATTAATAGCACACCAATTATACACTTCATTGATCCAATTTTGTAGAATTAAAACATCACTTTCTGAATGAATTTCTTTAAAAAATTTTAGATCATCAGCATACAACAAAAAATTAGAGCCCGAAAAGCAGCATAATAAGGCAACGAGTCAAAATCTTCTACGATAACTGTATATTTCCTGTTAGACAGATATGATTTCAACCAATTAAGGAACATACCGTGAAAGCCCATAGCTTGAAGTTTAAGGTGAAGAATATTATGTAATACTTTATCAAACGCTTTACACAGGTCCATAAAAATTTTATCTACACGATTATGTCTCTCAAATACCGAGATACAAAAATGATTGAAAACAGCACAATTAGTAGTTGTTGAACGTCCAGGAACAAAAGCCATGTGGCTCATTACAAATATGACGCTTAAGTGAAAAAAGCATTTTTTCCTGATTATATGTTCAAAAATTTTGGAGATATTAGACAATTTAGCAATTGGCCGATAATTAGAAATATCTGATTTTTCCCCACTTTTAAAAATTGGTGTAATAGAAGCATCTTTCCATCTGTATATAAAACAGCCATTAGCTAAAGATTTATTAAAAATAAGCTGCAGAGGTAAAGTTAAACATTCAGCCAATTATTATGTGTTGTTCTGGAAATTTAAAAATCATGAACCAATGCCTTAATAACAATGACAGGAAACTCACATTAAATTGCGGATATTATAGAAAGAAATGTAATCATGCAATGTAATTTTTATAATTACACTACTGAAAACAGTAAGAAACCCCGGGCATCAATTTACCATTTCCACTTCAGCGCCACGTAGCAGGTTCTTGCTACTCCAAGTAAAAAGTATGAGCTATAAGCTACTTGAAGCAGCCCACATTCAATATGTGGTACAAGTTGGCGCGTGCATAAATCCAAAACATTTACAAATAATACGTAGCTACATATGTATGTATATGAGCGGCTTTAGTTTCCAATAACTTCAAAATTGTATTAGCGTTTTCTTCATGCATGTAAATATTAATATATAATTATTTTTTTTTTATTCCAGTATTTATTTTTAATATGGAAATCTAAATTTGACTTTGAATTATTTAAACTTAAGATTACATGTTCATATTTTATAATTTGATAAATAAAATAAACCTACGAAATACAACTGATTTCCAAGTTTGAAAATTAGATTATTTTTACATGCTTTTGAAAGAGAAAAAATAGTAAACAAGAGATGGAGTGACAGGTAGATATACAGCCCAATTATGAATAACAATTCCCGAGAATTGTTCCCCTTTTTCCATTCCTTCTATTATGAATTAAGATTTCCCTGGGAAAAAGTAAGTATTCTATATATGAAGGAAAGGGAGAATTTGTTCAATTTCCTCCCCAAACATATTGAAGGAAACTAATGCAAACATTTAAAAATCAAAAAATTTAAAAAATCGTAGAATCATTTATCAAACAACAGAAACAAACAGAAAGTTGAAATGAGCATCCTAGTATATATATTATATTTCCCCCTTGTTTTAGGAACATGAACTACTTCGATGTTCAGAAAAACTACACTCTCTTTTAAGTTGACATAATGGCTAAGAGGAAGATTTGTTTTCCTATAATATCAAGACCGATAACAGGAGAAACGTTATATAATTTACAATTTCCTTCGTACGTACAATCATTGGCAATTTAATCCATTCGCATTTGCATTTTTCGGAGAGGGAAACGGGACCTAACCGGAAGCCTGGGGGTCTACTCAGTAAAGCCTAACATTGATAACGCTTAACATTATAATGCAAAATTGTTTTAAAACGAAACTTAAACGAGAATAAACCAGAATATGAAACAAATTTCGATTTAAGCAAATTCAGCAGGTTTAAAATCGCAAATTAATTTTTTCAAGTAAATAAAAGGTAAACGATAAACAGGTGATTTCAGTGCTGTAAAATGAAAAAAATGCAAGATGTTTATCTAATAAACTTGGTATGACTTCAAAAGAATTTACTTGATATATAGCTTTTAGTCATAACGGCGCGTTTTTGCTAAGAGAATAAATTAAGAATAATATTAGTTTTTAATAGTTTAAACAAATATAATTGAAAATATTTTAGAAAAAATAAATAATTTAGAAAGCATTTGAAGAAAGAAATAGTTTATTTGGTTAAAAGAGAAACAAGGCTTTTTAAAACCTGCATGTGTGTGCGTGTAGTGAAAAAAAATTAATACAAGAAAATTATGTATGATATCAATAGTTTTAATTAAAAAGCATTTGTAAAAAATGGCCAAATAAGTTTAAATTTAGAAAATTTAATAGACAATAGTAGTTTATTTTGCTGTAAAAGTTAAATTTCAATGAAAATCTTTATTGGAAAAATGTGCGTGTGTGTGTAGTGAAAAAAATGGAAATGAGCCAAATAGCTCTAAAAATGCGCCAAATAGTTAATGCAAGTCTGTAGAAGCCTAAGTGCGTGTAGTGAAAAAATAGAAATGCGCCAAATAGCGTTAAAAATGCGCCAAATAGTTAATACTAGTCTGTAGAACAGCCGATGGCCGAAGTCGTCTGACTTCACATATTGGCTTTCAAAGTGTTTTTTGTTAATAAATAATTCAACAAATAATTTAATAAATGTGCAACAAAGAATCTAAATTGCAAATGCATCCAGTAATTTTTTCAATCAGCCTCCCAACTACACGGAGTTGGCCATCAAGTATCCAGAATTTCAGCAGGTTTGGTAAGTAAAAAATATAGATCTTTATCAAACAAATATTTCCACTTGATATTAAAAAGCAAACGTAAAGATTTTGTTAATAATTTTTAACCAGCGAGCAAAAAAAAAGGGGTGTTGTAAGTCTGTAGTGTGTGTTTGTGTATCTGTGTGTATGTACGAGTCCACGTCTTTGGCGGCGTAGCTCCCAAACGCTAGACCGATTTTAATTTGGATATTTTCATTTGAAAGGTGACTTGATCTGATATAATTTCGCCTACAATTGAAGAAAATCTGTTGATCTGTATGCTGGGAGTTCTTCAAATTTTTAATTTATGTTATGCAGAATATCGCTGGTCACAAGTAGAAATGCCCTAACTCAAATAATCGAAACTTTACAGGAGGAGGTAAAAACATAATAGAAACAGTATAACTGCTTGTATAAACAGCTTTATACAACTGCATGTAAAAACATTATTTTTTTACACTATTGCAATTAATTTTTGTGACGAGGAGTATTGATATCAAATGTAGTAGAATCACAGAAAAACTCAATTTCATAAAAATTACGAGTTAGGGCCCCTTTCTACTTGAGACCATCGATATGTAGTTTTTTTTAGTTTTTATTAGCTTTCAACGCTAAACACAAGACTAAGTTAAATTTTCTTGAATTTATAATTTTTACACATTGAGGTTTTTATAAGCTCATTTTAAATATCAGACGGTTAATTTCCAATATCACTTCCAGGAATCGATATGCAAACTAGTCATTACAATTCCATTTGATAGCATACACAGTTCAATTTACGATCTCTTAATGTTTTTTTTTTCAATTCATAATACGAGTACTAAATGACTCATGCTTTAAGATCGTCATTATTTCTGTTAAAATAAATATGCTTCACATTTAAAATTAGTAAATTTATGTACATGTTTAATCCAAAACCGAAATGAGGTGTCCAACAAGTTTTTAATTTAGGTTTTTTTTCAAAAATAATCAATGTAAATTAAAAAATTCACCTTTTTGCCAAAAAATTAAAAAAAACGAAAAATAAAAGCGTTTCTTCTCAAAGAGAAAAGGAAAAGAATACTAAACGCCACAAATTAACACAAATGACTGTTCAACCGAAGAAACTAAAAAAAAAATTTTGACATCAATTCAGCCATACCATGCCTCAATGTTTTTAAATTTTAACACAAAAAATATGTATAAAATGGCATACAACCATAAATCACTTTTCGTTATTCGACTGATAAAATTGTTGTGTAAACAATCTGTCAGTCCGTCCGCTAAAAATTAAAAATGCAACCATGTACTTGTATATAAATATGGAATGGCTTTCGCAAAGGTCAGCAGTACCATCAACACCACCACAATCACTAAATTTGTGTGCAGACTTATTACAATGAGCATATGTATGTACATATTTATTTAAAATTTCAATTAATTTGTGTATTAAAATAAAATAAGTGGTGTTGCTTGTGGTTTAATCTGACTTTAATTTCCGCAGAGTCTAGGTTAAATATAGAATTATAATCGTTTGTATTAAAAAAAAAACAATTGTATTATCGTTATAATTAGAAAAGAAAAAAAGAAATATTTGCAAAAAGAATGAAGAATTTTTTTCATAAGTATAAATGAAACTAATTTGCACTTATTAAATATTTATAAATTTTCAAAAGAATGTACATACTTCTTTAGAGATGCATTATTTACAAAAGTTACCTTCGCCAAAAAATCAACCAGCTTCTCAAAAAAAAAAAAAAATACCTTTCAGCGAAGTGATTTTTAGAAAAGCATTTTTTCAAGACGTAATTTTGGTTAAATTATGTATATAATCACAAAGACCCCGTTTTTAAATAAGCACTTTTTCAAAAAGTTATATTTGCACAAATATTTAAAATACAGATACCCTTAAAAAAGTAGTTTTCCAAAACTTCCTCGAATGTGTATTTTTTTTATAAAATTCAACTTTTTCAGACTAATCGTTTTTCACCAAAATTACCTTATCAAATACATAGGTATGTATTACTTTTTAAAAATTTTTAATTTCTCAATACGTCACCTTTCCGAAAAGGCGAATTTTCAAAAGGAACCTTTTCAAAAAGGTACTTTCTCAAAAAAAAAGTTAATCTTTCAAAAAGAAAATTTTTTTGAGAAGGCGCATATTGTACTTTTTCAAAAAGGTACTTTCCAAAATATTTTTTGATTTTTTAAAAAAGAATGTATTCATAATGATACATTTTTAAAAGACAACTATTTAAAAGGACACTATTCCATTATGTTCATTTTCACAACGAAACTCTTTTCAAAAAAGTACTTTATCAACAATTTTATTTTTTAAAAAGTAAATACTTCAAAAAAATACATTTTCAAACACATACACTTTTTGAAAAAGTTACTTTTTTAACAATGTATTTTTTCAGAAGTCGGTCACTTTATCAAAAATTATCTTTGCAAAACAAAAAAGAATGAACTTTTTGAAGTTCACAGTTTAGAATTAATGGCCACTTCGAAGAATTCTGCTTTCAACAAAGTATCTTTTTTGAAAATTATTTTTTAAGAGACTTTTTTTGAAATCAGAATGATATGGAAGTATTAATTCATCTGAAGGGAAGGCATTGGTCCGTTTTTATTTTAAACTTTATTTTTCCAGTAATATCGATTAGCATTCCTTTTATGTTTCCTTATATTGACTCATCTCTTCGCATTGAAATCAAATTTAAATTACTTAAGTGCAATGCTCTCTCGACTGCAACCAACTCTCAGTTCAAAAATTTAAACGCCATCCATAATGTCATTTATGAACCCGGTTGTCAAACAAACCATAAATCTTGACAACAAACAGCATTAAAAACTAAATGGACAATATAAAGCCCACAAATGACAACAACATATAAACATAAAACAAATAAATATTATGTGTGGAAGTAACAACAAAATCATGTCTTGAAGATACGACAAAAATGATGATGCATTTTGTATGGTTGAAGAAACATTGCAGTTTCCGGGAATAACCACGCATGTCGTAAAATATTTTCTTCAGGAGAAAGCAAAAAAAGTCTTTTATGTTTATGGTTGCGTACAATATTGAGCACTTTCATCTATTGTGAATAACTTATGGCGTTTTCCAATTCTCTGTCGCGATGAGAGTTTACACTCCGTGATATCTTTTAGTTCAGCATGAAAACCGCTACTAAGACACTTAAGCCTATTACATTGTAACCTTGATCAATGACACATAATATGTTCCAGTGCTTCTGGTTTTTCGTATCCCTCCTCCTCGCATAACCTGCAAGAATCTGGGGTGCCTCCTATATGGACCCGTAGAACCCTCTTCACACAAATAAATATTCCTGCAATAAACAACTTTAATTGAATATAAAATCAAAAATCAATTAAAAATGCAATTGAGTCAATTAAATTTTGTAATTAATAAAATTTTTAAACAAAAGTTTAATAGACTTAAATATATTTTCAATTAATTTTTAGTTTTCTTTATTAATTAAAGTTGTTTATTGCAGGATTGTTTTTTTCTGTGTTGTTCATACCTAATATTTGTTCGTATTTTGCCAGGTCAAGCCTTGGCCATAAGGCCTGCGTAACCCAGCGGTCCTTCCTACTAATCCAGGACCCATTTGTTTCTCTGTTTCTCGCACTTAAAAGTATGCTCAAAATTATTTCTGGGTATGATTAAAGAAATTTTATAAAGTAGAGTTCTACTTTTTAAAACATCAGTTTATAATTAAAAAACGCTATAATTTTACATATGCGGTTATTCGCGAAAACAACAGAACTCTTAAGTAAGAATTAACTGATCTTTTTCCATACAAACGTCATGACTCATTTTGTAACCATGCGGGATTTGGGATGCTCCTCCCTATACATACAATCTTTTTTATTTCTTTTTTTTTGCATTTAAACATAATTTACTGTAGCGTTTATTTATAAAATTAAAATGTTTATGATTTTAAAGGATGTAGACAACAATAGCGAGACACACAAATGTATTTATTGAGTTTCTCCTAAAGATTACTAATGTGGTATTTATATGAAAACATATCCATTCATAGTTTTAAATTATGTGAAAATAAATTTAATTAAACACTAAATATCTCTTAAGTTACTCTTCTATATCCAATAGAATTTTTTTGGAAGAACAAAATCTAAAAAGTCAATTGCCTTTGATATATTAACGATTTCTAAAACGATTGATGAAAAATTATTTGAAGCTTAAATTGTCACATCCTGTCCCAAATTTAAAATGCCTGCTGCCCACCATTCTCATTTCCATTATAAACTAAATAGAGACAAAATTTTTCCATTACATTATTCTGTTTATACGGGTATTTTTTCATGCAGATTTATTATGTCAAGTTCAGTTGAGTGTTATTCTTATTATTTATAATTAAATCATCATTAATTAACGATTTATTTATGTGATGAAATAATTATTGAGAGATAATAAAAAGAGCAGGAGCAAGAAGTTAAAATTACTTATACAAATGTAAGTATTTGTTCGCTGTGCCTAAAGCCTCCAGTACACGGCATGTAAAAAGCCACATGTGTATGTGGCGATGACGTCACGAGAATTTTGTAGTGACTACATGCGGTAAAATTTTAATAGTATTTTTGTTCAAAAATACATATGTGGCACATGTAGCCGAACCGAAGACATTTTCTGGGGCAGCTCATATGTAAGCATGTTAATATCTACATGTACATATGTTGCTAGTACACGACATGTAGCAAATGTAGCATCATGATGACGTCAAAATTACTTCAGAACCACATGCGTATGTGGTTTTTTACATGCCGTGTACTGTAGGCTTAAGAAATTACGAATTATGTGTTAATAAAAAATAAAGTAATTCGATTATATTTTTTAAGCATATGTACTTAAAGAAGTTACGATTTTTTTGATTTCTGTTGCTTTTACAACTTATTTTAAATCTGCAGAGTTAATCACCGCATTTTTGATATAGAGCATTCTGGAATCTAAATTTTCTATCACTGTATTTTGCATTTTGAGGCGTACATATGTATATATTCAATAGTCCTATCCAGTGAATGACAATAGTATCATTTTAAGTACTCTTTGAGTATTGGCCCTTTAAGAACTATGAATGCATACAGCTAAAAATAAAAAACACGCTCATATGCAAACACACGCATTAATTTTAAACCGCAATACGTATAACTACCCAGGCAGAAATTGTGACTTTACCCAAAAAATATGTACCACCACAACACTGTAAATACAAAATTACGACTCTTCCAAAATTGTTGTACCACCAGAGTACTGTAAACACAAAAATATGACTTAAAGTTTATAAATACCGCGTTCTTAGTAATCTTCTACCACAACAACACTGTATATACAAAAATTCGACGTTAGTTTCCCAATACCCCGTTTACAATAATTCTATACAGCTACAACACCGTAAATACAAAAATTTGACTTTAGTTCCCCAAGTACCCCGTTTAAGATAATTCTTTACCGCTGCAACACCGTAAACACAAAAATTTGACTTAAGTTGGGAAATTTCCATTGTGGCGACCTTATAAATATGTGTTTAGTGTATTGTGACAACATTGAAAACAAGAGTCGGAGGACGGACATTCGGCGTTATCATTTTACTCTGACTATTAATCGGCTACATATGCATACACATACATATGTATATCCAGGGCTATTTTATTTACACACAAAGTATGTTTTCAAACAGCCACATACACCCAAACATATTCCATTCCATTTTATATACTCAAATGTATGCATACGGTGGCGAATGATGAATAAATATCCCGAGTATCATGTGTATATTTTTTTATCCCACTAAATATCCATAGCCTGACTATAAGCGTATTCCGACTATAAGTATGGCATAGTCGTAGCGTATTTTAGTTTTTCGCATAAACGAAGTATGTTGGAATTGGCTATAGTCATAGTTGATTGAGAGAAAATATGTGAGCGTGCGAATTGTTTACACTACAATTATGATTATATGAAGTTACTAAAATTGAAACATTTACTTATGTATATTTTTTTGAGTACTCGTTGTCATTCTCTAGTCCGAACAATGCAATTTTGGAATCCGTGCCACGTCGCTGGCTGGTCCTCTTAAAAAACATGTTGCTTAAACAAACAGAAGGGTACCCTTGCAGTGAGTAAAACCGGAAAAATCAAAATCAGAACGATTGTGCCACTTAATATTTTTTTTCTTCGTGAGGATAAATTTTACTTCATTTTAAACGTAAACAGCCAGAAAGTCTGGGTTCACACAAAGCAATTTTAATTGAACAACTTTTGAGTTTATAGACGAGAGAGGAGAGGATAATTAAGAGAGGAGCTATAATTTTTTTCTCTCCCGAAATAGCTTAAGTTCCAAAACTGAAATTGCCTTGTTTGCACGCAGTAAAAAGAAAACAATTATCAAAATATTGATTTTTTTTGGAGATAAAACATTTAGCAAATACATATTTGCTGAATTTGTAAAATTTACAAGCCTTCGCGATAAAGCTTAAATAATAAAACACACACCAGGTGACAAATTACGGCATTCGCATCCGATCGAAATTTCCATAAAAACATAATTAAAACTATGAAATTTTGTTCGATATTGAATGCCCTAATTTGCCGCCTGATGTCAAATTGACACATTTGGAATCGCACGAAATTTAAAAATGTTTAAATTTAAACTCTATTAAAATCTTTTGAAATTTCATTCAATATCGAAAGCCGCAATTGAATCTCAAAATTTAAGAATCGTATGGAAATTAGCATTTGTATTTGTTTTCTATAAACTGTTTTGACGAAATTTGTTTGTATTTTTCTATTTTTATGTTTCTTTTCATTGTTTTTTCCCTAATTTAGCTTTTTTTCCACCAACAAATTGTTTATAACAACTGCTTTCTTTCACTTATTTCTGAGAACTAATTTGCTTATCATCTTACCCACATGTGAATGTATGTATTTGCTTTTTTTAAATTAAAACTTGAAAACAAAACTTTTGAATTGGAAAAATTTGTTTTACACATTTAATGGATTTTTAATAAAGTTTTGCTTAGGAGAGTCAAAATAAATGAACCATTAAACGCAATAATTTAAATAAATTGCGTTCTTTTGGAACATCAGCAAAAAGCAGGAATAATTTTCACTTTAAATTAAACAATAAAAATATATAAATATAAAAACTAAACAAATGATATGACGAGTTTTTGTTTCGAGCAATGATTTACCTTTATAATTTATTATTACATACTCGTTAAACTGGGTGCATGGACACGGGACTATTTCAGGAAACATAGTTTCGGATGAACTTGCAAAGAGCTGAACCCTACTAAGAGAGGTCGATATCGACCATCTTTGTGGTCTCCCACTCTCATCCTGCTGGATACGTTTCTATGTTACCTTTCTTGAATTAGCTCAAAACAGATGGCGCAATGAGTCCACCTGTGTAATAGCGAGAACCCTCTGGCCTCGCCTGGACTCCCGTAGGACGGAAAATTTCATTAACTTCAATAGGAAGCACTTGAGGAACATCGTGGTTACGCTGACCGGTCTCTGTACTGCTACAGTTGCAATGACGAGGAAGAGGAAGAAAGTATACTGCAACTCCTGTGTCTTTGTTCCGCTCTGGACGATCTCCGCCTGCACCTCCTTGGCAGAATATCCTTCGGAAGCTTTTCCGAGTTATCGGAAATCGGGCTAAAAAACGTAATCCTCTATATTAGGAATAGTTGCTGGTATAATCGCTGACCCGCCCTCCTAGCAAAATTTCTGCACCCACTCTCACCTTACACCCTCCGGAACAATCTTTTATCTCTTTTCTACTTCTACTCTTCTCACCCTTCTCTAGTTCTCTCTCTCTCTCTATCTTCTTTCAACCTACAGTTAGCACAATGGGATCATTATATTGGACCCAAGTGAGCTGGACCCTGATTTTCTACTTTTCCTGGCCAGCAGCCTGCTAATCTAACCAAACCTAATCTAAGATTTCTAAAGAAAACTTTCAATTTCAATAAATTTTCTATAGAAAAATTTTTTTATTGATAAATTTTCTGCAAAATGATTATTTATCACTAAGTTTTATTTAGAAAATTTTCGCTGTCGTTGAAAGTTCTACTGAAAAATTTTGTTTTCGATAAGTTTTTTAATTTGTGGAAAGATCCAATATATGACTTGGCATAAGCATTAATAATAAATAACAAATTGCTACAAATATGTAGTTATTTTCCTTTTAACGTCTAATTGTCTAAACTGTGAAACTATTTTGCAATTTCGCAAACATATCGATAAAGTTTAGCAAAGAAGTTTCATTTAGTAGTTTTTGTTGGCTTGTTGCTGCAGAGAAAAATTTTTTCAGTGTATTCAGATTTCTTTAAAACAAAAATCTCAAAATGCATGAAAAAGAGTTAATAACTTATTGTTTAGTTATTTTTTCTCTTATTCCTCATATTTGATTTAGTTCTAAACTCTTTTTTAATTTCTATTCATTCTTTGGTATTTTTTTTTGTGCTTTTTCAAATTTTATCTTTATTTTATTTCAGCTTATAAAGCAACAATAAAAAGTCAAAGTCAGTCAGCCATTGAAGTATTCAGACAGCCAGTGAGTTTAAGTTTCAAAGTTAAGCTACTTAAGCAGATTTTATATTTTATTCTTATACATATATACATAATAAAGGGTGTTTTTTATTGAGGTATAGAACTTTAAGTTGGCATCATTTTTTTAACTGGCGGCCATTTTGTCAGCTGTCAAGTGATTAATATTTAGTTTGGTTTGCCATTTCATCATGAACAGGTTGACAAAAGAACAACGCTTGCAAATCGTGCAAATTTATTTCGAAAATAATGGTTCAGTTCGCGAAGTTTACCGCAAGCTCCGTCCATTTTATGGTCGACCTAATCGTCCATCAGAGCAATTAATTCGGTTAACCATGGATCGTTTTCGCACTACGTTTACTCTATGTGATAATACGCATCCGCAGAGACGTCGAACAGTGCGCACCGAAGAAACAATTGCCGCTGTAGAGCAAAGTGTTGAAGAGGACCCGAATGAATCGATTCGCCACCGTGCACAGCAATTGGAGCCGACTAACCGACTATTTTGTTCCCGAATTGGATGGCATGAATTTGGATGAGTTGTGGTTCCAACAAGACGGCGCTACATGCCACACAACGCACGTCACAATCGATTTATTGAAGGAAACATTCGATGAGCGCATAATTTCGCGGAATGGACCTGTCAATTGGCCACCAAGATCGTGTGATTTGACACCATTGGATTATTTTCTTTGGGGATATGTGAAGTCGCTCGTCTACGCCAACAAACCAGAAACGTTAGGGGACTTGGAAGCCAACATTCGTGGCGTTATTGCCAACATACGGCCCCATATGCTCGAAAAAGTGGTTGAAAATTGGACCTGTAGAATTGGCTTTATTCGAGCCAGCCGCGGCGGCCACATGGCCGAAATCATATTTAAACATTAATGGCATAAGATTATCCTTCCAATAAAGCTAAATTGATGGACATTAAAACGATTTTCTTGTGTTTTATTTCAATTCGAAGTTCTATACCCCTCAAAAAAACACCCTATACATACACACAAAAAAGTAAGTAAATACTAAAGTACATATTTTTCTTTTTTTGCATTATAGTAAAACATTTTTGCCAATACCAGACAAATCGTAAGTCTTGCCAAACTTTCATATTATTTCAGGTAAGAAATTTTAACATTTAAGCGAAAAAAAATTAGGTTTTTAGAAGGGTTTTTTTTTAATAAACAAATATGTTTTATATACGTAAATTGTCGCTTACGATAAAATTTTACAGCCCATACAACTTAAGCCTTATAGTTTAATTAAATTTGAAAATGTCTCGCCATACAATTTTAATTTCAATAAAAAAGTTAATTTTTTACTACATGTCGAAAATCATGTGATCCGAGTACTTAGTTTTATTGTATATAGTTTCTTCAGAACATTTGTTCAGAACATTGCAAGAAACATTTGGTTGGTATACATTAACTCTCTAACTCTTCTGGAAATGGATCTTTTTTTAAATTAAAAAAAAACACCTTTTAGCACGTTGACTACAAAACTGAAGATCCTGGGTTCAATCCCTGTATCCGACAGTCATTAAAATAACAACACCACGCATTTTTCTGATCTGCATTAGAGTCCCTTTGCATCAGTTGTTGTAGGAAAGTTCAAGTGATGAAGGCATAGTCACTGGTCACTGAACTATACCGACTTCAGCAGATGCTAATCCCCTAATGTAACATCAGAGCGCCCTCCTTCGTCGGTATTGTGTAGCTAAATCATCGGCGAAGTAAAATAACCAATAAAATTGCTACTAAAACACAGCTTCAAAATTTAATACGCCTCATTTAACACCAGAAGGCGCTGCAACACTGCATTATTAAAAAGCGTGCAAAAGCAGAGTTGTAAAAAGAATGAAGCTTTCTTCTATCTCTTCCTTCACCACCTGTCTTCTATCACTATCCCTTTCCTAAAAGAAGGTAACACCTAGTAATAGTAGTAGGCATTAATTGCCTGAGTGTTACTTCTCTTTAAAAAGAAAAAAAAAAAAGGATGCATGTAGTTGAAATATTTTGCGAAAAAATTAGTCATGAAATTCTACTACAGGTCTCAGAACACACTTAAGTCGAAAATTTAACTTTAATACCAGAAATAAGCAAAAACTTAAAGTGTCCACGAGACGTACAAAAAAGCCACCAATCGGTAAGAATGTGTTAGTGTCGTTTAATTGATGATTTTTCGGAGACGTGCAAATAAAATCGTCAATCAGCATTTTAATTTTGTGTTCGTTGTGTGCGATTGCATGTACTCATGTATGTCTTCATCGGATGATTTTTTTGTTATTAGCGGCATTAAAACTTATGAAATCTTGGTATAAAAAAGCACATTAAACAAATATACAGAGCTAAATATTAATTTTTCTATCTTATTATTATTATTATTATTTATAATAATAATTTTTCTGATTCTTCAAACTTTTCTAAAAAAACAAACATATTTTCCTGAAAAAATATCGAAACATAAGCAAACGATTTTTAATATAAAAACAAGACATTGGGTAGTGTGAATAACAAAAATTATTTACATATGTATGTACCTATTTGCATTTTACTTAAACATTTGTTTTAAACAAAAAATTCACATATATGCATAAATACAAGTAAAATTTTTTATCTTATGCACAGACTTTCAAGAACTATTTGTGTTAGTTTCTAAGCCTACTGCGCTTATTTTTCTTGTGATTTTCAAAAATATTATTTATGAATTCTCAAATAGTTCTTGAAAGTCTGTGCATAACATAAGAGGTTTGTGACTACTCAAAATGTGTGGTTGAAGTCTACTGATGATTTGTTACAGCAACAATGAAATGCATATAGACAACGCTGAACCACCACCAAATAAATTTCAAATTAAAATAAACTTCTGACAATATGTCGAATAATAAATTTCTTAAAAGTAAAATTTTTTTATTTACACTACCCATTAAGCTTAATAAAATTAGAGAATATTATGTTTATAATAATAATAAAACTGTTTGAAGATTTTTGATTGTTTGGTTTTTTTTACAAAAAGCAATAAAGGTATTCACGTCAACTCTTGCAACTGTGCAAAAATGAATAATTGCACGTTCTGACGTGAGCAACCCATTTTGTTTAATTGTCTATAAAGCAACACAATATGTGCATAGATATATTGTACTTGTATGTTTGTTTAAATGCTGAAACGAAGTGTTGAAACTTCGCTGATTAATTTTGTAATCAATTCACTACTAATAAAAATATCAATATTAATAATATTGGTATTATTTAACAAAATTCTAATAACTATTTGAGCCACAGGTCTTTTGAAAATAGCAAAATTATGTATGTATTTGTTATCTGAAAATCGAATTTGAAGATTTCTTTATAATTTCTAGCTAAGAATTTTTAAACATTTTTTTAATTTTATAATTTTTTAATTAATTTATTTGTATCGAAAATATCTTCAACGACTTGTTTTTTCATTTAAAAGAAAAAGATTTAGGAATTTCTGCGTTTTAATTTGGTGTAAGGTTGATTTTATAAGTACTTTTTGTCCATTTTTTTTGGATTTCCAATGCCATAAAAAGTTGCACAACTTTGCAAAATTTACACTGATAATCTTGCACTTACTCAGACCCTGACAATTTTGCATCATTTGTGCAAAATAATTTTCTGTGGTTGTTGTTATATTTTTTGAAAATTTTGCACTTTTGCTTTTCTGCAACAGTGCAACTTTTGACGTGAATACCTTTAATGGTTCATTTTCATAGAGTGCAAACTAACTTTTTTTCATTCGCGCTCTTCTCCATGTCGTCACACAACAAATATCACAAACCAATGACGATTTTTCGTCAATCAGATTTGGAGACGTTCAAATAATCAGCCGTCAAATAAAAATATCAAAATTTTTTGATTCTCATCAATCAGTGCCGACAACGTGTACGTGTAGCCGAAAAGAACCCTCCAGTCAACCTAGAACCATATGTCTCTATGTCAATACTATTTCTCCAGCGACAAACAATTGTACTAGTTAAAATGTTGACAACTTTCCTTTTATGCGCAAGTAGAGATACGTCAGAGATGACAGTTCTAGTGTATTTCTAGTGATATTGTCAATGAACGCGTCAATAGTTTGCTTTTCTTTTTTATTATGTTGTGCAATAATATTAAATAAATATATGTAGACGAGGGTCACTAAAATCTACGACTGAATCTTCGGTTCAAATATCTCCATATGGTCGTAAAAGAACTACCTTCTCAATAGTGCTAAAGTCTACTGATAGATTTTGAATGACAACCCTATGTTATTTGTCAATAGGCATTTGCATTGGCTGGGGTAGACCTAGTCATTAGCACTATTGACAATGTCACTAGAAAATCACTATAATTTTACTATTGACAACGAGCGAGGAAATATCAATATTGTAGACTAGAGCCCCTAAAATTTACTAGTGAATCTTTGGTACCAATGTCTCCATGTGGGCCCAAAAGAACTACTTAGTCAGTAGTGATACAGTCTAGTGGTGGATTTTCAATGACAAGCTAATGTTAAATGTCAGTAGATAATACCATTGGCTGGGGTACACCTGGTCAGTAGTGCTACTGACAACGTCACTAGTAAATCACCACAATTTCACTATTCGCACTTTCTGCAGGGAAACGACTGCACGCACACAACTATGTGATTGATGGGTTTTTTTGTACGTCTCCTGGCCACTTAAAGGTGTTTCCAATTGTTTTTTTAGGGTTGCCAACACTTTAACTATATAAAACCTTAAGGTCGTAACATGAGCTTGAGATGTAAACTTTTAAAACGCCGATACATGTTTATCTTTCTTTAGTCTCTTCTACAGTCCCCTGGCAGAACGTTATTATTATAATTTTTTTTTTTTTTTTGTATAGTGTTATTACTAAGTTAAAGAAAATTGAGCACTAGCTCCAACTAAAAATAAAAATAACATTGCATCATAATATTTAATATGAGCAAATTAGTATGTGTATGTATCTATGCACTTCCTAAAGGCCAGCCATATTACTACAAATCGGTTTACAGTTACTCTCCATATTAGAAACAACTTGACCCATTTTAAAACATTCGACTACGAGTACAAGTTAATTAAAAACAACCTCGTTATTGTTGTTGCTGACGACAACTTTTTATCACAACTTGCTAATGATGCATTTTTATTCCACATATTTGTAATAGAAACCTGGAATCTTTTAACAGTCATATTTAATGTCTTTCCCAATATATTTCTCAATTATTTCCTGGCAACTTTACAAATCACTATTGACAACAGCCAACGCGTTGCAACTGCTGGCTATAAGGCTGACCAGACCCAATTGCACAATTATTTTTCATATTATCGTTGTTGTATTTTTATTATTAATCAGCATACACATATGTATACATATGTACATACACACACACATAGATACATTTTTATGTATGTATTTCTTTTTTTAAATTTTTTAATAATTTATTAAGCAACGTTTACTAAATCTTTAGCCGGTTGTTTGTTGATTGACGGCATTATAACAACGACTAAAGCAAAAACAAAATAAAAACAATAGATAGTAAACAATAACAACAATAATGATGATTCTAATAAAAACAAATAATTTCATTCATAAAATAGAAAAGCGAATGCGTACGATAACGTATTTTGTTTAAAATATTAAAAATAAATTTATTATTGTAAACTTAAACTAAATAGAAATTTACTAAGGTGGAGGAAAAATATAAACTGGAAGATTATGTGTCCCATGTTACAATTAATTTAATCCGACAAATTTAAAAGATAACAATGTAGAGATAGAAAGAGAAAGAACATTTTTGAAAACATTTATTTGCATTTTGTGTTTAACACCTATTGGTCATACAGGAAGTTAATGAATTAATTCAAAATGTGTAGCTAAGATATTGTAGCTGTTATTAAGCAATGAATCATCATCTTTATATGTACATATAGGTACATACATACATATATTTTGCCCAGTTACACGTAAAGCAGTTGCAAGTGTTTAAAGTTCAAGTTTTTTTAAGTTCTAACAGCCTTATTTATAAAAATTATTAAGGCTTTATAAAGGCTTTTTAAGATAAATTTGGTATGAAAATTTGTTTTAAAAAGCCTTTATAAAGCCTTAATAACTTTTATAAATAAGGCTGTTAGAAATTATCTACTTTATATAAAAATATATTTTGCATTTATTTTCTAACATACATATGGGCATTTTCGCGAAAAGGTCAACCAAGAGTCCAAAAAAAAGTACCGAAGATCTTGCCATTTTTCATTATATATTATTTAGAAGTGTTGAAATTTAATATTTTTGGGTTAAAATAGTGAATAAAACTTTATATGTAAAAAAATAATTGTAAGCGAAGTAGAGTTTGTATGTTTCTTGCACTGGGTACGTTTTATAGGCTTATTTCGTTAAAATATTTACTACATTTAGAGTTCTCTTACCGTAGAGCTTATCTTCTTTAATTGTACTTAGATAAGTGAAGTTACGGTAAAAAGTACAAAGGGAGACAACAGAGCACGAATTATCTGTATTTGTTTTAATACTTAATCGGATCTTCTTTTGTCGCTTGAGTGACCGAAAAACAGCATAAGTTGTCAAAACGTTTGCATGAATGATTCAACAATCTGTAAAATAAAATTAAATAAATTTTTTTTCAAATAATTTATTTTTTATTCATTGCGAAAGTTTGTCGTGTGAGTGACCGTAAGTGCAATCCCTTCTAAACAAATTATTTTTTGCTAAGTTATTGTTAGCTTTTTGAATTCAAATTTAGATGGACTAACAAAATATTAATAAAAAAAAAATGAAAAGCAAATGCGGTACATGGCAAAATAAAAAATAACCCACAAAAACTGATGGATTATACAGCAAAACAAAGAGAATTGTCCCGAAAGTACAGAAATAAAGTGTGAGAGGATTCAATAGAAGTCGATAACAAGTTAAAAAGAAAGAGAGAATATGATAGATCGAGAGTAAAAATGATTCGAACTAATCGGCAAATGCAGAACAAGAAAATTGATAGGTATTGGAGCAAGAAATCTCTTGGAAAGGGCGTAAAGAAGGCAGAAAGGCCAAAAATTGTTTTTGATGTATTGAATACAACGATATGGATATCTCTTTTTTATTTTTTCTTCTTAGCTTAAATACTAATGTAATGGCTCTAATTATTTATATAACTGCACACAAAACAACAGTGGAAAAAATGTCGCGTGAGTGACCCAGAAGAATATTTCGAAAAAAATGACAGGCCAAATTTTAAAAAATCATAAGTCTAATAATAAAGCTTGATATTTCTAACTTATGTCAAAAATATTTAAAGTTCAAAATTTTCACACAATTCGCAGAGTTTGCTGATTATTAGCAATTATGTTTAAAGCCATGTCTATTTGAAGTCGCGTGAGTGACCGCTCTTTTGTGGCTTTTATCTCAAAAGATAAAAACCGGAGGCTCTCAATTTGTTTACCATTGATAGTACTCTCCAAATACTACAAAAAATTATTAGTGGTGAAAATTGTAAAAAATTTAATTGTATTTGATTTATTTAACATTTAAAATTTTATTTTGCTCCCGAAAGTCGTGTGAGTGACCGCGGAAATGCCCATATTTCAATTGCAAATCTTTTCCCAACATGTTTATATTGCAGTATTTTAGCATAAATATTTGTATGCACATATGTATTTATGTATGCACATATGTATGTATGTAAGTAATAAAAGAGTGTAATATGCAAAATCCACTGCATTCATTTAAATTCAACTTCGTATGCATTTAACACACATATTTTGTTTGTTTGTGTCGTACCATTTCTCTATTCCCATTAGAAACAAAAAGAAAAACTCTTGTAGTAACCACAGACCTAAGGAAAAGGAAAAACATGATGAGAAATAATGAAAAAGGTGTTGGGAGTTTTTTTTCTTGCTTCATTGTGACTAAATTTTCTCATTTTTGCTTTCTTGAATTCTTTTGTATAAAATGTATAATTTCCTGAATGCAAAATAGTTGTTAAGATAATACATGAAGACACAAATAAAGATAAATAAAGCAAAAGACTTAAGCGAAATATTATTTAAGTGCAAAAAAAAAATATATGTATGTACTATGTAACATCAAAACCAAAGAGATACTCGGTACACTTATTTTGAAATGCAAGCACATTTCACATTTTTGTAACAGTGACACCATGAAGATGTTAAATGTAATTTTTTAATGAAAAAAAAAATAGAAATAAAGCAGTTTAGTTCAAATTTTATCCCATAGAGATCTGTTACAAGTTTAAATCCATAAAAAATTGCATGCCAAAATGATTTGCGACAGCAAAGAGGACAACGGTTTCGCAATTTTCTAGGACGTCCGTGGGTGAATAAAATATTATCCACCTGGAAGAAAATATAATATTTTGATGAATATTTAAAAAGATGAAAAAATGTGGCATAATATGCAACAAAACGCATTCGAATGATGCGTTTTTCTAAACTAAATACTTTAAAATGCAAATACATAATAAATATTAGTGGGGGATCGCGGGAAAAAATTATTCACCAAAATTTTATGGAAGTCACTGGCTTAGAGGACACCAAGGTTTTCAACTGCAGCACTGTCAGTGAAGGCAGTCATCAGATAAAACTGCATCGTGTACAACGGAATGTAATATTTGACAGGAAGGACTATAAAAAGCTTGCAATCATACATACATGTATTAGATTTGATGTAAAGCACCCCATACACTATTCGATTCAATTTTCAATTGAGTCGGTTGTTGTTCAAATCAAAGCGTGTATGGCTTTGTCATTTGATTAGTTTGGCAGTTGTCGAGTTGTTTGAAGAAAAATCAAAAGATTTTGATTTTTCATGTTGACTAGTAAATCGTTCAATTCGATTGTGCTGTGTGTGCTCGAGTTTCGTGATTAGGTGTCAAAATTTATGTTTGTAGCTTTATTTTGTATAGAAAAAGTTGTGTATTTTTAAAATTGTATTTAATTTCATTGAATTTTAAATAAAAAATATATAAATTAATGAATGAATGCAATAGATGTTTTAAATTTGTAATTGTGAAAAAAATATAAATTTGACAGTTGAATGAAAATCTTTCAATTCAGTTTATGAAGTGTGTGGCCAAGAATCAATTCAATTGAAAGACTCAATTCACAATTGAATTGAAACGTGTATGGGGTGCTTAATGAGTTTCTAAAGAGTTGCCATCTAATGAAATGAAATTCAGTCACTTAATATTTTCTCAACGTTATTTACGTTCTTTATTTTGGTCATCTGTAAGTCCTAGGCGCTATGAAATAAAGCCCAATAAACCTAAGGAATTTTTAATTTCGCTTTATTTAATTTTTTGGGTTTATTTCATCTTGAATTTGGTTAGGCTATATTAATTAATTTTTTTTTTGCTTCATTACTTCTTAAATTTGGCAGGTTATTATTTCATTGGGTGTTTTTTCATAATTTTTTTGTGTTTTATTTTATTGGGGCTTATTTCATTTCTTATTTGGGCCTTATTTTATAGCGCCTAAATCCTAAAGATGCGCATTCGCATTTTATTTTTTAGTGCGATATGTCCCTTCTTATCTTTCAATATTCGTACATGTTCCCATATATTTTCTTATACACATGATATCGATCGTTTATTTCAATAGTGTCATAACTCAAAAAATGCGTTTTAAGAGTTAATAACGCAGAATTATTTTTTAATTTATTTTATCTGTATACTTGGTTCAAATAAATTTAAAATTATATTTAATACAATTTATAATATTTTTTCTTCTATGATGCTGAGAACCTTTAACTTTCCTTCATACTTGCACCTTGCGTACTGGTGCGAAAATTTTGATTGGGAATGACATCAACAGTCGAGCCTATTATTATTAATTGAACGATGTTACCATTCAATCAAAAATTGGTGTCCATTGTTAAAGAGGTTCTTCCAAAAGCAATAATAATATATTATTAATAATATTATATTACGCTATTTATATATAAATATGTACATACATATGTATATTTGAATGCCATTTAAAAGAATACAATTTGTCAATTTGTTGTCATGTAATTACGAATATTTCGAATATAACAACATACATACAATTTTGTTATCATAACGTACTTCCTCTCCTCCCAACTACTGCAATCCTCCTCATGTGTCCCCTTTAATGCTGTTTACAAAATTCCATTTCAACTCAATGAGTAATTCCCATCTATTCATAATAATAAATAATGAAATTTCTTGGTAGCATTTATGTTAAAGTCCGTTATTATAAAAAAACTTAGCGTTAAAAGTTAAAAGGTTGATTAGATAAGAACGATGAGTGAGAAAATAAACAAAGAAATGTTATGAATATTAAAGGTGGATTCGTTGGAATTTCATACATTAGTTTATATTTTTTGGTAAACAAAGTACAACAGTCAGCACATCATATATGTACTTATGACAAAAACACGCTTTGAATAAAACAGCTTAAAATAATGCCAAAGAAAACGGAAAAAATAATAAAGGTTATCTTCTCTCTATCCATCTGTCACTTCACCATCTGCACTTTCACTATCATATTTCTTCTCTCAGGTAACACAAAAGCACCTGATATTTGATCCCAAGTGAGCTGAAAACTAACTTTCTCAGCAACATGCCAACCTAACCTAAGCCAAAGAATATTAATTACATGGAGCAAAATCTCCGATTTATTTGGTAATTATAATTAGCTAGAAAAATACCTGACAGTTGTGTCCGCTGAAAATCTATTTCAACCTCACGAATGCAATATACATAAGTAGCAGTAATTATATAACAAATGTCTGATAAAAATTAAAATACACCAGAAATCTGCTGTGGTGAAGAGCGAAATTAATAAAAATCGGAAATTATGAGTTCAAGTTTCATTAATTTCAGCTACTATCGAAGTAGCATATATTAATTTCCACAGGAATGCCAACTTTTTGTCACGTGCGACACCAAACAAATCTGCTTGGTTTTGCAAAGAAAATGAACTTTTTTTATTTCTTTACAACCTTAATTGATTGCTGTCGCACGCGACAAAAAAGTGGAATTTATCGTTGAAATGCACATATACTTATTTCCAGTCTTTTTTTTCATAAATTAAGGAATTTGCTTGCAAAAATATAAGTGAGTATATAATGAAAATGTCGAGGTAATAGGTTTGTTCGAAAGTTTATATTAAAAACAACAATAAAAATATACGAAAAATTTTGTTGTTTCCTATATCTAACTCGCAACATTTAATTATAATGAAGAATTATGGCGTGATATGCTACTATTGAATATATTGTATGTATCTTCATGTAAAATATAATTTTGCAAATGCAATTTATATCAATAACCCATTTTAATTTTGTATTATTTATTTACTTAGTTTATAATTAATATGCATCAGCAGCTACTTGTACACTATACATACAATTTTAGTTGAAACCTTTAATTACCTGTTTCAACAGAGCTGTCGTTTCTTTGTGTTTTTTTTTCTCTATAAAAGAAAAAGTTGTCAATTGCACTAAAAACAAAAAAAAAGAAGTCTAGAGAAAATCGACACGTTTAATATTTCTTTTAGACGAATAATTTTGGAGATTTATTGATTGAATCGATTGAATACTGGCAGTGTTGCCATTCCGCTGAAATGATATTGAAGATGTTTTTATAACTATAGCAGAGCCAACTTTTCAATCTAATTTACATAATAAAAACCCTTCAAAAAAATCAATATTCCAAAAAGTTGACGAAAAGTACAGCTTAAAAAAATCTTAAAATCATTACCAAGGAAACCGCAAATATGCATTTGCATGTTTTTTCTTGTGTGATTTATTAATGCGGAGATAAGATATTTTTGATCTGTTTTAGAACTTTTTATGAATTTTGGCACCAATTTGTTAGTGCATATTTTACCCTTTAAAGCATGTTTTTGCATGTCAGTCTTTTCTTTAGCATTTTTTCGATTTTTTAGAGCATATTTTACACTTTTAGGGCACATTTTGATACTTTATAAACAATTTTATTGTAATATGCTTACAAGCCATATGATGGTAAAATTTTTATTTTTTCCGTCTAAATCTCATTTCCGCAGTATATGCATTTGGCTTAATTATTACGCTATATCTATAATATAGCGTATGACCAAAGGAAAAAAGCAGTATATACAAAGAATGCTATCTACCATTATAATGTCAGATTAATAACAACGAACAATATTTTCTTGTGCAGCATAGATAACATTTTCAATGTATAAAATTTATTTAGACGTGATAGGCAACGATTTTTATTTGAATATCTAAGCCAATATTTTGTTATTTATTGGAATAACAATTATAAAATTATAAAATTGAAATTAAATTTTTATCTTTATTAAATTTTTGCCTTTATTTTATAGCAAATAATATTGAATTGTTGAATTAAAAATGTAATTTAATTTTTATGAGCATATATACATATATATGTACGTATTTTTGAGTTTTCAGTTCATATTCAAATTTTTAATTCATATTGAATGCACATAAAACATTTTTTAGAGCATATTTTTGGTTTCCTTGACCATTGCTAATTAGACTTAGATCGGAATTCAGTGTCCAATGCAATTCAAAAGCATTTGGCAACTCTCAGTATGAATTTTCATTTTAGGCAAAACAAAGGCAGTAGAAAACTAAACGATATCACTGAAAACCAGTTTAATTTTTTATAGTTGTAGGTATGTACATTTATATCTTCACATATGTATAGACACAAACATATACACACATATGTATGTACATATGTACGTATGTTTGGCTGTGTGAATAGTTTTTGTTTTACTATAAATTTTTTACATCAACGTGTTCTTATTTTTTTTCTTGACTGTGCAAAATCATACAAAACACAACAACAAAGATAAGCAAAACTCTGGCATATAATAAACACAGCTGCTGTTTTACCTTTTTGCTTTTAAGTCGAGTAATTTCAAACATGGGTTTGTTAAGATTAGAGTTGCCCTCATGGGCAGATTAAGCAAAAATTGCTTCAGTATCTTTTTTATTATGAGAGAATGAATACATACATACACACATACATATTGGCATTTCCACAGGAATGTCAAATTTTTGTAGCGTGCGACACCAAGCAATATTGTTTGATTTTTTTAAAGAAAACGAAACTTTCGTTTTACTTCTTTATATATTCGTGTAGGCCGTCAGCAGCTTTACATTAGATAAAATTTTAAGTAAAATCGAGTCACATTGTTCTGAAATAGAAGCTTAATTGCTCGCTGTCGCACGTGACAAAAAAGTGAACTTTCTCGTGGAAATTGCCATATGATTATTGAGTTGAAAAAACTAGCAGAAAATCTTTTTCAAAAAATAGTTCTCCGTAAATAAAATTTAACTGCATTGTTTGTCCCGTCCAGACCTGCAATCATTGTTGCAGAAACTTTTTATTTTTTTTTTTAGAGATAAAGAGCAAGAGAGAAATACAAAATGTATACATTCATATTTTAACACTCTCCCACATATTAAAGAATTGCTGCAACAAAAATTTCAGGTCTGAACCTGAACTTTATAACCCTTTTTGCAAAACAAACAAAATTATAGGTTTTTACAGAAATAGAGAAAAATTTATGAGGGATAAAATTTTCTTTTGTGGCACCACTTTTAAAGTTTATAATTTTTACTCAACATACTATTTACATACATATGTACATACATATGTACATATTCTGTTTGTTTTTTAGTTTTACCTTTTTATTGTATTTCTTTTCTTTTAAACAGCTTTTTGTGAATATTTTTTTTGCAAGAACTTCATTTCATGTTTATTTTATAAATAATGCATTACTTATTTTTTGGTTGGAACATTTAATGTTAAAATTTCTTTGTTGTATCTTTGCTTAAGAAAAGTAATAACTAATTGTAACAGTTTATTTTAAACAAAAGTTCGTTTTTAGGTCTGTTTATTTATTCTTTGTATAAGAATTTTGATTTATTAACACTTGAATTTATTTATTTTATAGATATAACACTATCGTGGCACAGTATTGGTTTGGTTTCAAATACTTATTTTATTTATTGTTTATTTAAATAATTTTTTGAAGTTTGTACCCTGATAATATTAAACCATCAAATTTCCGAGAACGACTTGAAAATAAGTACAATTTCAAATTAAGTATAACTTCCTACCTTCACAAATTATTTCAAAGTTTGTCAGAAACGATGCAAACTATTCAATAATTATTATTATTATTTAATCACACACTTAATTGCACACTCTTTGCTGATGTCGAACTTATTGTATTGCATTGAAATTTATTCAGGATGTAGTGTTAACGACTTCAATAGATGCTCTTTGCTTTTCAATAGAATAATACGTTTTTTTTATAAACTAAAGCTTCATGACCATGTTTCACCACACGTGATTGACTTTTTGGGTTGCAACTTCAGGAGTTTCGTTAATATCCGACTGTTGCTCTTTTATTTCAAGGTAGTGGTGAATAACTGCACAGAGTATATCTGTAGACAATTTGTATATTTACGATTTGAAAGAACCCACAACTGTTATTTCCAGTAAGAAACCATGTTATTCATGAAAGATCATTTCATGTGCGAGTTATCAAGTTATGGAACTCTTTACCCCGTTCTCTTAAAGCATTTCACGTCGCCCCTATCACATTCAAGAGAAATCTTGTAGCATATGCTTCTTCGAATAGTTTTTAACAGTTAAATTTTTTCTTAAATATTTTCATTTTTTTAGACATTTTTGCGTATAGAATTTAAAGAGCATCACATATTGTCATTTTATTTTGGAGACTTTAGTTATCTATATATGTGTATACATATGTATAGGTATATATATGTATATATGTATACCTTTATAAAGATAAAATTTTTCTAACCATTGTTTGTTATATAATCTTTATTGTTTTAATATTTGTTGCATACATAATTATATTTAAATTTTTATATTACTCCACCAACTATATATGGCTCTATGAGCTCGGTTGGTTTTTTTGAAATAAATAAATAAATAATCAGGTTAAGGTTAAACATACATAATTGAAACATATCCTTTAATTCTGGGGGTTTACTCTCTAATTCGAAACGAAAGCAAATGCTTTCGAATTTGTATGCTTATAACATGTAAATTCGAAAGCATTTGCTTTCTCATAGCGCAAAGCGTTGCGTTATGAGACGACAACGTCTTATGGCAGCACCACGTAAAATTAAAGGAGCAAATGTAGTGATGTATATAAAATTGTGCACACTCAAGCTCATCTTATCTAAATTCCAGTTTCTGTAAAATTTGTCATGAAGCAAGTTGTTATATCGTTTTATCTTTGCTCACTGCCGTTGACGCATAATAAAGTTATATTTACATCAATCACTATTAAAATACCAATAGTGGAACTCCTGAAGAAGTTTTCGAATTTAAAAAACTCCAGCATTAAAAAAACAGGACTTCGAATGGAAGTAAAATCGAAATCAATGTTATAACCGATTGGAAATACCTAATCAAGCAATGGCACGCGAAAACCCTGTAAGGTGACAAAAACACCTTAGATAAGGGGTAAACGCTTGGTTTATTTTATATTTTTTATACATATTTATGTATGTATGTATGTAAGGAGGAATATGCTAATAAGTCTACTAAACTAATATGTAAACATAATTTAAGGCTTAAAATTGTTAATTAGGATGACCCATAAGTATTGAGAATATGTGTACATATGTATGTATGCAATATATAGATTCCTTTAAAAACTAATATACATACATACATACCTACATAGGTAGTTCTTATTATTTTAAACCAAAAATTTTTAAATGTTTTTCTACAGCATAATAATACACGAAAATAAAAACAATAACAAAAAAAAGGGCGTGTTAGCAAATCTTCTGACAAAATGTATAGAAAATAAATGAAAAACTGAAAAAGTTTATACTAGTATACGTAAGTAGGAAGGAAAAATTGAGGACCACTTAACATGCGCCATGACATTATTTTGAAATGCTTTCCTTACTCTTTCACCGGATATTTTAATGCTTATTAAAAATAATTTAATTAATTTATTAAACTTACCACATTTTTTTGGTTAATTCCACAAAATTTTAATCCTTTGTGTTAAAACAACTCCTGCTGAAACATTGAAAAGAGGAGAGAAGCCTGGTGAATGGTGCAATAACGAGAGAAATAACAAAAACATATTTTTCTGCAAAACAAAAATTATTACGCTCTCTGCTTTTCGCATTATCTGTTTATTTGTTATATTCGGCTTTTATGTTGAACAAAACTCACCCAAAAAAATACAATTGGGCAAATAAACACGAAATGAAAAAAAAATTAAAATAAGGAAATTACTTTAATAAGGAACAAATTCTAGGCAAAAACAAAACACAATTCAGACACGTTGCATATTTTTAAATTAAATGAAATCTGAGTAAAGCACATTGTTGCCATATTTGACCACTTGACTGAGTATAACAAATTAGACGATTTTTCGTTGCAGGCAAAAATTGAAAAATTGTATGCGGTGCAAATTATATCTCCATCAAATGTCTAATATGCAAAAAAAAAATAACTTGTGCTTCAAGTGTAAATTAAAACCGGTTTTTGTGTATGAAAATTTTGTTTTAACGTACACTTCAAGCACACGTTATATTTTGCCTATGGGGGAATAAATAACAACACTAGATTATGGCAGTAGTTTTTTAAAGAGATTTGTGAATATGTATTAATGTTTCTTCAAAGATAATTATCTGGCAACTATGAAGCTATCCTGGACAAACAACAAAAACTATATTTTCTATTGTTGTTGTATAAGATGCTTTGAAAATGTGTGAAACAAGCAAAATTTGTTGTATCAATTTGCAGACCTGCAGCGACAGAGTAGGGCGGTGAATATTAGGCAAAAACACAACTTTACACGACTCCATACATAATAATGTATAAGAACTTTTTGCTATGCTTCTTCTTTTGGTTTGTTGTTTTTCACATTTTTCACCAGATAAAAAGTGTCATTTTCATTTCTTTAATAATACAATGTTAAAAATATGTATGTACACAATATATTCTTTAATATTCTGTTTCTTTTCTTATCTTAAAAACAAATTTACTCTGCTCTATTTTTTTTGTGATAAAAGACCAAATAGAATTAAATTTCCACTTCTTCTTTGTTTACTTAATAACTTTCTTATAGGTACATAGTTTTGAAAACTGTGCAAACCTTTTTCTCAGCAGCATATATGCACATATTTTTATTTAATTAAAATGTATAAATGCTTATCAAAAGTAAGCGCGACATCTACGTGGTCAACAATTCTACGACCGCTCCGAAAAAAGTAAACAAACAACTAAATAACGAGTTAACATTCATTCTATCAGTTCTGCAAAATAATTTCTAAATAAGGGAAGAGCAAAAAAGTGAGCATTTTTCTGAAATCCCTGAAGAGATAAATAAAAGTGGTTAAATCACATTGATTTTATGACATACATATAGGTATCATACAATTAAAAAATCATTTGATTTTCTTCTTTAAAGTGGTTCTACGAAATTCAAAATAACTTCAAAAATTATCAGAAGGCATTGAAAACATTTATATTTAAGACAATTATTTGATAATTGAAGAATTTATATATCGTGAAATATTACAGATTAGCAGAATTAACAACACTGTTATAGCACAATCAGCAATTTTATAGCAGTTTGCAGTCTCTGCAGCAGCGCAGTAGGGCGGTGAATACAAGTGAAAAATTAAACCAACTTCACTATTAAACAACAAAAAACTCTGTATAGAGAACTTCCTAAGCGAATTTTATGGCCACAATTTTCTTATGGCGTTTTGCTGCTCGTGACACAAAAACTATTAATTTAATTTTGCAAAAATATAACTCGACTTTTCTCATAAAACATATCCATAAGTATTTTAAAAGCCATTTACTTTTTATCTTCTATTTCTGCTGCACTTTTTTATACTATCTGAAAATAATCAACTCCACAATTTTTTATGTATTGTTTGGGTTCACAGCAGAGATGTTTAAAATAATTTTTTGCAGGTTTTTTTTCTGTTTCTGTATTTTTCTAGGAACTTTCATCCGGCATTTCCACGTACACTTAAATCCTTGTCGTTTTGATATTTGTTTAACTTTTTGGCAAATTTGTCAATATAACATACTTTTTTATACAATTTATCTATCTTAATTATTTTTCAATTTCTTTTTCCAACAACCCGCGACGTTAACGACACCCGACTTTCTTTCGACCGCACTCATACAAAGTAAACAACTAACTACAACCAACGAGTTGAGACATGGCAAGTGCTGCCAATCAAATGGTTATTTGCGGAAAACTCAATTTTTTGCAATTTTTAACAGAATACAGAATATTTTCATATACAATCTGCAACAATACAATAAAGGGGAAACTTGTTCTTCACTATAAATATTATTTGACTTATTAATTATTAAAATTTTCCTATGAATATTAAATTTACCAGCGATTTTGTTTCACTGATACTGCCACATGTTTCACACTTTCATGATTAAAGAGATTCCAATATGATTGGAATATCGACTCTGGCAATAATGGTGTAAAGAAAAAGAGTTGTAAAATTAAGAGAATGAATGTGAGAGTATAAAATATTGCGTTAACCAGTGATGCCAAATTAGCGCGTTTCGCGCTAGATTTAGCGCGTTTTAACTATTCCAAACGCTCTTCTTTCCGTCTTAGCGCGTTTAATAAAAAAAAATAATATAAATAAAATATATAATATATATAAAATAATATCATTTCAGTTCAATATTTTTTAACTTTTTTTGTATAAATTTAACAATTTTCTAATATCCAAAACTCCTATAAAATTTTTTAAATTAGTTAATGTTTCAGCTGTCGCAAACAAAATTCGTTTGATTGTGGTTAGAACAAAAAATGCATTTTAATACTGTAATGACAAATATTTTGAATTTTCACAAATGAAAATATGTATGTACTACATACAATGACCCAAAAAATGTACATAACTTACAAAGCATCTATTATTGCTGAAGTACAAAAAGCATTTCAATCGCAAAACTATTCGACAATTTAGATGTTGTTACAAAGTTTGACAAATAAAATTAAAAGTAAAAACTAAGCATTTGGATTATTTGGAAGGAGATTCTGATTCTGTATTAAATGATTTTAGTTAATTAAAACATAATAAATTTCAAAATCTGAAAAATTAGTTGTATACATACATACATCGACTTTTATTGAAATTTAATTTAGCGCGTAGAAAAAAGCGCGTTTTTGCTATAAATATTTGACAATGCTGTAATTTAACGCGTTCTAGCGCGTTTTTAGAAGGGAAGTAGCGCGTTTGGGTTATAAATAGTTGGCATCGCTGGCGTTAACATGCTTGCCGTTTCTGTTTATATCTAAACAAAATTTTTTTCTAATTTTCTAAAAAATAATTTCTTCTTTTAAAAGTGGGATGCGAATATATATTTCGTTTTGGGTAATTTTTCCCTAAGTTAAGGTCGTCGAATAAACATACAATGAGGCATTTGCCCCTATCACGGTTTTCAACTTTTAAAATAGTTTGGTTGGGGTTGATAAATTTGCATTGCTATTCTCCACTAAGTTAACAATTGACTTTTCAGTTGTGTTTTGGTACTGTCATTTACAACTATGCGTAAGTTTGGTTGTGAAAAGCGTTGAGTATACACAACTGCTTTTTAGTAGTTGGGTCTGTGGTTGGGTTTTTCTAGTTAAAGGTTGATGCGATATAAAAAGCAGAAAAAGTGGAAAAATCGTAATTAGAAATATTTGTTATGCTTAATAACAATATTTTTTAACAATTAAATTTAAAGAATTCGTTCCCTATTTTGATTATTCCTTACCTTGCATTGGGTAGTTCAAGAGGGTTGGAATCATCACGAATTTTTATTCTGATACGTATGTATGTAGCACATCTACAATTGTGACTTCGTTTTCGTCGTCATTAAATAAATCTATACATATTTGTGTCCATTTGGTATGATTTCTTTGAACTAAAACACAAAAACGATACTTTTTCTAAAACTTTGTGTTTTTTTTTCTGTCAAACTTGATATTTAAAGTTGGCAACGCGATGACATTTTCAACTAAAAAGCAGTTTTGATTCATAATACTAAAACACAGTTTGGTCGTGTTCAAGGCCTATTCATTAGGTATATGCAACTCTACAAAAACACAATAATACAAAAAACAACTTTGTGTTTCAGTTGTCACAAACATGAACTTAAGTGTATGGTTGCAAACAGCTTTTGACAGTTAAAACACGAAAACACAGAATATCATCAGGACGATTGCATTGACCTGATAAATAGGCATTGGTCGTGTGTAACTCATGTTTTACACTCGGCAGTTTTTCTTGAAGCAAGTCTGAGTTTATGGGATAGAGAGGAAAGAAGAAAGAAGAGGGGTCCTGACTTGCTTGTACAGAAAAGTTACTTCAATTCTCTTTTGTTATTTCATTCGCAGCATTAAAACAATAGGAAAATTGAACAAGAAACCGTCTGAGTGTAAACAAACGAGCAGTTTTAAAAGAGAATTGAAGATAACTGTTTCAAGAAAAACTGCCAAGTCTAAAACATGAGTAAGTTTGGTGTACTCTTAGACCAAGGTGAAAACAGTAACAGGTGACCTTATCAGCCCGGCTGATTATTCTCTGTTGGGGCAAAATTGAGCAATTTGAACCAAAATGTCAAAATTTGCTCAGAAATCCTTTGACAGATTGGTTTTGTAGCATAGCAAACTGCATGTTGTTTTTTGTGTTGTAAAATTGTTGTACTGATAAAGTCACCTGATACTGAATTCGCCTTGTCTTAGACGACCAAACTGAATTTAGTTGAGAACCGTGATAGGGGCAATTGATTATCCGTGAGTCGATAAGCACATTATCTGGGATTACGAACGTGTTTTTATATAACAATTCAACAATCAAACAACAAATTGGTACTCAATTAAGTGGGAAAATTTATTGTGCAGAATGCCCCCATTTCCGACCATTATCGATAGTCGCCTAAATTGGAAAAGCGTACATATGCGGGAGATGCATTAAGTTAAGTTTCTTGTTAGATTACATTTTTATTTATGTAAAGCATGTACATATGTATATCATGAAATCCACAGAAAAGTAAACCGCTAAAGGGCTAAAAATTAATATTAAAAAAATGTGTTATTTTCATTGAACTGAATATTTTTCGTTTCCAATAAAAGATACAAATAAACATAAAAAATCAATTTGGATTGCATTTTATTTATTAGCTTGTTCGAAACGAATGAATACATATGTATGTATAACAAACGTACCGTTTAATTTTGCGTGACAGACTTAACATGTGCGTGACGATGTTAAAAGTTAAAACACTATAATATATATAATTTTTTCAAAGTTATAATGCTATTTATATAATCTAAGATAGCTTCTTATAGCTGTAAAAAAAATAAGAAAATTCTATGTCAAGTGGATTCGCAGAAATCTAAAATATAAACTGACATCATAGTTTCAGAGTATAATTTTTGTAGCGCGTGCGTACGCAACATTTCGCTTTATATCAACGAAAATAAGAACTCGTTTCATAAACACTTTACACATTTTAAAAACGGGTACAAAATTGAATAGTTAGAACCTAAATGTACTTACGTAAGAAAAACCTTCCTTAAAAAAATCAGCTATAATATACGCACACCGTAACAGTGCGTGACATAGATTTCATGATACATAAAATATATTTTTTTATGTGGAATCATAATGAATTTTAAAATTGTATAAGACAAAGACTCTTTTCTTATACTTAATGCTCACTTTTTATTTTTTTATTAACTTTCAGTGAAGTAATACTTAATTTCTTAATTAAAATGTTATTAATACTAATGACTTAGAAAATATTATACTAAATACATATTTAAAAAACGTACAAATATGATTTGATTTGAACATTTTCGAAAGATCTTGTAAAACTGTAATACCAAATTCATTCTTTTAAATTTAACAGAAGATTTTGGAGGTTCAGCAATATTTACTTCTAACTAAACTATATAAGACTTGAATTCTTTGAAAGTCGTACTTTAATATCTAATTATATAATTTGAAGAAATGGAGAGAAAATAGAATAGATTTGTAAATAAATATATGCTAAGGCTAAAGTTCTATAGAAAATAAGACTTAAAGCTGAATTTTATATGCCGGTGCTGGGTAATGAGTAAATTTTTTAAATGGGTTGACATTCTTTAAAAGTTTTCATTGCGATAATTATTTATAAAATTTTTTAATAAATCTGGTAATTCTGGAGCATGACAAATGAATTTGTGGCCGTATTGGCGAGAACCATCGAAGCGATGGAACTCTACTGGACCCCACGTCTTGCCACGAGTGTCCAAAGCTATGCGGTATAACCTATATCCCAACTGGAAGGGTACCACATAGTCATCTTCAGCGTGTACTATTAAAATTGGCTGTCTAAATTCGCTTATATGCTTATCCGATTCGAAGCGTAAAGAATTGGCATACATGGGCCGTGAAATGGTATGATCAAACCAAGGCAAATGCTTGAAAGGCTTAAGCAAAAATATGTATTATTAAAGAACATATAACAGAGTAAAACCAACAAGTGCTTACCCTAGCAAATGGATGCATTCTAATTTCGTCTCTTATATTAGTAAAGGGTGCTTCTAAAATAACACCTTTTACGCCCTTTTCATCGAGATTATTTAATTTTGATAGCATATTTGTAGCAACTCCTGTACCTAATGAGTGACCCCATATAAATATGGGATTTGTTGTTATATTACGTATGTAATAATAAACCGCTAAAGCATCCTGTACCACACCTTCTTCGGTTGGTGAAACGGTATCAGAGTCACCGTATCCTCTATAATCAAATGAGACCACATGATAACCAAGATTACGTAGTATTTTATAAACATCTACACGATGACCTGAACCCCTGGAGGCTGTATTGCCATGGCAGTATAACACAATACTGTTGTTGGGTATTTTAAGCAATCGTTCATAGAAAACCTTTTCGTTTTCGCTGTTAACTATGGGAAAGGTCGATTTGAGAACTGGTTCTAATTTATCAACCGACTCATTTTTGATG
The DNA here is from genome assembly GCA_949987645.1 of Tachina grossa. Classification (NCBI taxonomy): domain Eukaryota; kingdom Metazoa; phylum Arthropoda; class Insecta; order Diptera; family Tachinidae; genus Tachina; species Tachina grossa. The sequence continues at coordinate 146,018,069 of OX465278.1, forward strand.
TCTGTAACATTTTGCAAGTCTTCATTAGCATCCTTAAGAAATGAAAATGAAATTTTAATATAAAAAGGAAATGTAATATATATTAGATATGTACATATGTATGTGGTTACCTCACTTAATTGCATTTCTTTCGCAAAACGTTTCACAATTTGTTTTGGTAAAACATGCCAAACACCAATACGCACACTGGCAGGTTTGTTGACAATTTCGCCCTTATCACTCTCCTCATTCTTATCTTTTTCTACATCAAAGTCGGAGACATCTACGAAAAAATTTCGTGTAGCATAAAGTCCAACACTAGAAGGATTATTTAAATCGAGATCTCTGGGATATGTAACTTGAAGGAAAAATGTAACAAAAATTAGTTGATAAAAATTATTACAAATTGGCAAACACTTACTAAATGTCAAAAATAATATGCCCCTTTGTACCGTCACGGAATAACGAAATATTATTGGTAATACTATGAACACAACTGAGAAGCCGATTAAACATAATTGAACTGTTGCTAACGATATTCTGAAAATAAATAAATTAATAGGATATAGCATGATACAATAATAAAACATAATTTTAATATTAAGTTTTATAGACATATACATACATATGAAACAAATAAGACAAATAATAATGTTTCTATTTATAGAAACGAAATCTTTAATCGAATGATATTTAAAAAGTGTTAATCGCTAGTAAAATATATGGATAGCAATAGCAAAATAGTATAAGTTTATTATTTCTTTCGGCTTTATGTTTAACTACGCTACCATCAAACAGAAAAAACTATAAACAATTAAAAAAATTTAATAATATCAACTTTATAATTTTCTTATTGAACAAATTCGAATGCTTCCTTGAGTAATGATTTGTCATAGATTTGTTAATAGTGTTTTGCATTATTTTCTTATGTGCACATCGTACATATTAATTAGATTACAGTACAATATCATAAAGAAAAAAGTATTTATATTTAGAATTTCAATTGAAATAGAGTTTGATGATCAAGATTCTGGTTTGAAATAACACATTAACTAAAACTACTGCACAGTACCTTTCCACTAATCATTAACATAATTTTTATTCTCAAAACAGCTAAAACGGATAGAAGTTATAAAAAACATCGCTAAGAGCGATTTGCGTTCGTGAAACTCTCAACAAAAATACCAAAATAATCGCGATTAATTTGTCATGTTCGTGGCGTTTGGCCGAAAATTCCTCTCGAGTGTGCTTCGCTTTAGGGCAAATTTCTCTGATTTATTAATGATAAAAAACCTGAATTTATAAAAAAACAAACCAATTTCGTTTCATAATAAAAATAATAATTATAACAAATAATGATTTTGAACTTTGCTATTTCATAAAATTGAAATCTTTGTTAGTAAGTACAAAAAGTGAGCATAAGCTGCCGGATAAGATAATTTTGATTTGTAAAATATGCAATTCACATTTACATTATTACAAATGTTTTCGCATTTGCGTATATTGCACGGTAGAGAGGAAATGCTTATTACAAAAAAAAACGATAAATGATAATTAAATTAATCCTTTTAATTGTTCTCACACACAGCAATTTTTGTTGAGCAACTTTTAAGTTTATGGTTTTCTCTCTCCCATCAACCCCCCCCCCCCCCAAAAAAAACCAAAAGTTGCTCAACATAATTTGCACTGTGTGAACCCAGGCTTTGGGTCAATTATTCAATTTTTTATTTGTAATATTTGCTGTTCAAAAATTCGTAAATAAATTACTTTCTGTCGTAGTCATCTATCTGGCAGCTTTAAATGTCTGTGAAATAACAAAATAATAAAGTGAGAGAGAGAGAGAGAGAAAAAAAAAAGGAGAGAGAGCAATACTTACAACCCAGTTAGCCAAATAATAAGAAATACTCCGGGAATGATTATGGCGCGTAAAATTGTGTTTAAATATTTATAACTTTCAAACATGGCGCGCTTGCGTTTTATAAGTTACTTTGTACTTTTTATATGCAGGTTGATTGATTGTTTAGCAATAACGGAAAAAGCGCAGCTTTGTCTTAAGTTTTTTATTTTTAAACTCAGTGATTTATTCTAAAGCACAAAAACAAATGATGATAATTATAAACAAACACTTCCTTTTTATAGAACTTAATGACAAAATTGCTGATATTAGATTATGATTAAGTGACTAATGAGTTAGAAAATGATTTTAAAAAATTTTATTCGATTAAGATAATTTTGGTAATTTTAATTTTAATGCGTTTTTGTAAATACTGCATCTCTAATGTTTAAAACGAATTGGTTATAGCTTGTGTTCATGTACATTGTGATATTTGATACGAAAACAACACATACAATGTTTGGAGGGAAGAGATAAAAAGAAGAATAATTAAAAAGTAATTATCATTGTTGTAATAATTTTAGTGTTTTATGAATATTTAAATATATGTTGATAGAAATAACACCAAAACTTAAAAAAAAGATAATTAATATTAAACTAAAATATTTACAAAAAAAAAAAAAATGTTCATAGAGAAAAGCATTTTAAATAAATTATATTTTAGTTCAATATTTCACAAAAATTTCACTTTTAAATTATTGAATAGGATTTGAAAGCTCTTCTTGCTTAAAATTTACAAGGAAGACTCTTGATAAACTTAATTATAAAATATAAAAAAATATACATACATATATATCAACAAAGAATAAGAACATTATTATTTAATATATTAAAAATAATATTCACCTTTTTATGAAGGTTCGTCTACGCGTAAAAAGCATAACTAGAAAAAGAAAACAATATACATATTAAAATTTGTTAGTAAAGTGCATGAGAAGTTATTTTAAGCAATGGTATAAGTATGTAATGTGCAATAAGAAATTTGGTAATGTAGAATATTTTCAATTTAACCCATAATTTATACACAAACATAAGTTATGTTTGCATACTTTTGAAGTTAAAATGAGAGTATAAAAATTAATCTTTTAAAAACACTACTCAAGCAATAATAATTGCCGGTCAGTCAAAGCGTTGATTATTTATTATACAACAAAATTATTCACAAGCAAGAAAACGTAGAGAAAATTGTAAGTTCGTTTAAATCGTATAAAAATGAGATAATTAATGCAATAATTACAATTAAATGATGAAGTGAAACATTGCATAAAAGTTATTTCTTTTATTATTCAAATTTAAACTTTAAACACTATACATACATACATATGTATGTATGTACATATGTACATTGTATATATTTTATTTTATTTTTTATTTTTTTGGGTTAGCGAGAACGTGATGTACTTCTGCTTGACTGTAACAGACTCAAAGAAAGCATTTCAAAGTTTATAATTCTAATAAATGAAAAAAATTAAAGTAAATTTTTAACCTGAGGTTGTTCGTCAGTTGTATATGAGAGAAAATATTTTAATTTAAACACAAAGAAGTTTTGAATTATTTGAGCAGTTTCAAACGTTAATTGAATTATAGAAAGAACTTCTCAATAAATGCTATTATAGTGTAAATTAATTGAATTTATTTAAGTTGGAGATTAGCAATGCATATGCAAATTTCGTGAATCATGGGTGATTACTATATAATAATTTCTTGATAAATTTCTATAACAAACTATTACTACAATACGTTTTGCAATTTGAAAAGTTATTTTTCTCTATTAAAACGATATTAAAAAAAAATTAAAATCCAAGATAAAAAAAATTACCTTAATGTAAGCAATCGGAAATGGATATTATATCTAATTGGTTTAAATTTAGAAAATCGTACTCATACCTAAGTGCTTAAATATAATAATACAAACGTAGCACACAAATTATATGCACACAATACTTTCTATTCACAGCGTTGCAGGCAAAATATTGTTAGAAAAACGCAATCTGAAAAAGAAGAAAACTAGGTTTGAAAAAATATAACATTTATTTTATAAGACAAACAAAATAAATACATATGCATATCGTCATGTGAGAACATACATTAGTGTCCAATATCCAATACTTTATAATCAGTGATGCCAACTTTTTTGGCTCTAAAAGCACATCAGAATTTTAAAAAAGCACTAAAAGGCGTAATTTTGAAATCTACAAAGCGTAAAAAGCATTAAAGTTAAAAACGAGTGAGATTACAAAATGTTTTCTAAGCTATTCTCTATTTCGGCAATATTATCAACATTTTTAATGAACTATATCAGACGAAAAAGGTATGCTTTACTCTAAACAAATAAATAAAAAAAATTTTAAGAAATACGCAAATTTCTTAAAAGCACTACTTAGTGCTTTTTCTTAGTTTGGCACTAACGCTCAAAATTTGGCGTTTTGAGTCTTCAAAAAGCACTAAATATAGTGCCAAAAGCACCAAGTTGGCATCGCTGTTCATAATGGCGTATTGGACAATTAAGTTCTCACATGACGATATGTACATCCAGGCTTCCCAGAGAAGCGCTAGAGTGCCGAACATCAATCGGCTTTTTATACAAATGAATACACATACGCTTATACATTTCTCTCGGTTTTCTCTCTGTGGGCATCCTTGATGTACATGCGTAGGTGTGTAGTTTCCAAAATTGCAATAATAGAGTAACAACCAAATAACATTCGATTGATAACGGTAGATTGAATAAATTCACATACACGTCATTAAATTTTTTTCTGCTTCTTCTATTACGCAGAAGTTTTAAAAAAATTCCGAAAAACTCAAAATTTACCAAACATTTTGCACATAATTAAGGTATTAATTAGTTCCTTCTGGAAGATTTATGAATGTGTTGTTGGGCTCTTTTACACTTAATGTGACCACTTTTATTGATGCATGCATGCGTGTATACAAAATTTAAGAAAAAAACTTACGGTCATGTTTAATTGCATACATACATACATACATATGTATGTTCGTATGTATGAACATACATAAATTAAAAATGTATTACCAATTAAAATATGTTCTATGCTTTATAGATTTGAGATACATACTTATATGTATGTATGTACTTCAAATTAATTTTATTACAAAAATAACATTGTGTTACAAATTATCGATTTTGTGTTCGGAAGTATGATACCTTCATTTGAGTACTCCTATTATTTTATTAAAACCTGAATTAAAAATGGACTGAAATAATTATGTGTAATGTCAGCAATATTTCTCTTTGCAACTTTTTCACTAAAAAAACATTACAAACAATTCAACAATGTATTAATTTAGACATTTTTCAATGAAAATGACCTTGACTTTAGCATTTTATATCTTGGTTTTTTTTTGCTTAAATAAATGTATTATTTTACATCATTATAATTACACACCATTCGATTTGTAAGTAATGGCATTTTTTGTATTTAATATGAATATGTGATCTTTAAAACTACTACTTCTTAAAAACGCCACTTACTATTGATTGGTTTTCTTAAAATTTTTATTTATTTATATTTTAATAATTTAATTTTTTATTGAATTATTTTTGGCAATAAAAAAGCCTACACCACTTCTATCTTTTATTACAACAAAACTGTTAATGACAGCTGTTTGGATGCTTTTTGTTTTGTTCTGGGCAGTACGTTCAGTGCTAGATTACATTGTTGTTTTAAGAAAGTAGTATATCAATATTACGCCCCTATGGACCGTTATTTTAAAAATACATACCGTGAATGATAGTTTAAAATAAATGGATAAATAGGCTGGCCATCAATATTTTTCATATAGCAAATACCTTCAAAGTTTTTATTATTAGGATGTTAATGGAGAGAAAGTTTACAACATAGTGTTTACAGTTACTTCATCAAATTATTGCCCAGTCTAATAATGTTCTAATATACATATTTTGTTTCAACTTTACTAATACATTCTCACGATATCGCTATTTCAAGTGCGATTACATAGTTTGATTTCGAAACTTGAAATGTGTAAGTAAACACATGGTATGTATGTACGCAGAATTTGGTATACTTTTTACAAAATTCCATTTGAAAAGCGATAATACGTCTATTTAAGTGTTCTTTCTTGTTCTGTGCCAAACTGTTCTATTGTTAGGTACTTCACATACGACATTAACAATTTACTGACCCTCTTAAGGCTCGTAATACGCAAAATGCATTTTTTAAGAATTATTTAATCTGGTTTTTGCATTGATTTATTGTTTTTTATTTTTGTTTTTCTTAACCAGCAATCAAAAACAAAATCACACAATAATTATTGATAAGAAGTCTCAACAATCAAGTTATTTGTCTGATTTTGGAAAAATTACTATAAAAGAATTATAGAACCACCGGAAGGTAGTTAGTTTTTGTTAAACTTTTTTCGATAACATGTATTGCTTTTTATTTGGAATTTTTGCCCTTTTTGTGTGTGCCCAAAATGTTTTTGGGATTGATATCATCTCTAAGACGGAATGGGGTGCAGCTGACGTTGCTAACAAAATTTTTTTACCTAACGGGTTACCTTATGCTGTCATACATCATACCGCTGGCGCCTACTGTTCCACCAAAGCTAGCTGCATTCAACAAATGAAAAATATTCAAAACTATCATCAAAAAACATTGGGCTGGGATGATATTGGTTACAATTTCTTGATCGGTGGTGATGGCAAGATTTATGAAGGTCGCGGTTGGAATGTATTGGGTGCTCATGCGCTCAACTGGAACTCAAAGTCAATTGGAATATCCTTTATGGGCAATTATAATAATGACAAGCCCACTGATGAACAAATTGCGGCTGCTAAGGGCTTATTAGCGGCTGCCGTTGCTCGTGGTCAAATAAAGTCGTCCTATATATTGTACGGCCATCGTCAAGTTGGTTCTACTGAATGTCCTGGCAATAATTTATTTAACGAGATCATGAAATGGCCTAATTGGAAGGCTTAGGTTAATAGCATGTTTTTGCAAATATTTTACTTTTCAATAAAAGTATTGTAGATCTTATGCTAGAGTTGGTTTTCAAGTATTGTTTTTCATATCAAATTATGTCAATATTTAAGTTGCTAATGAATGTTTCTACAAAATAAAAAAGTAATTAATGATATGGTAACAAAGTCATTGGACACTTCTCCATACAAGAAAAAATACGTGTCATCTTGTTTGAAAATTCAGTGATTTCGGTTTTTAAAATACCAATATCAGTCTTAAATAGAGGTAAAATGAAGTGAAATGAATTTAATAGCGTCATTTCTGATTTCCAATAAATTTTTACATTAAAAAAACGCACTGAATTTTTCTAGTTTTAATTCTTCTAGGGACCATTTTAACTTGTTTACCTAAATTTTCCTAAAAAAAAATATAAAAGCAAGACAATCAGCCTTATCATGAATTCCACATGTGAAAATTTCCGAATGAAATTTTTCGTTCACATGGATTTCCACTTTTCCCAACATACAAATCTTTGTAAATGATTTCCTTCATAAATTGTCAAAATATTTCGCAATCTTAAGAAGTTTTTTTACACAAATTGTTCACACGTTCGGAAATTTTCATGTGAAATTTTATTCATGATAAAGCTGAAAAGGCAAGAATACCGAATTATAAAAAATGATTCACGATAAATGCCAAAATTCAATATAAAGTTCAAAATTTTCGAACAGAACATTGTTATTATGCATTCGACTCTTAGTTTAATCATAATTATAAAAAGTACTCTCAATATTTTCTTTATTGTCACAAATTCCTGAAATCCTTAAAAAATTTAGCAATTGAAATTTGTGGTTTATTTATATATTTTTTATCATTTTTATTTATGTTTTTTTTTTAATTAAAAACTATAATCGATTATTCTCATGTTTTTGCGTATGTGTATTTGTTGGTGTATTATATTTTACATACAATAGATATTTATAATAATATAATAATTATTTTAATTTTTTTTTCTATAAAAAGTCTTATTAGTTAATGATATATGTAAGTCAAGGCATATTAATAAGGTGCACGCAACGGCGAATTTGTCGTCAATTCGATAATCATAACTTGCCAAGGGCTTGTACCTTATTAATCTACATTGTGTATAAGTATAAATATTTATATAAAAGAAATTCATAATACATAATAATAAAATAGAAATAAAAAATATAAAATCAATTCGCAATAGTTTAAACAAACTACATAATAATATGTATATAGAGAATTAATACTAGAGTAGCGAAAGCTCGATTCTATATAATCAAACTGATCAATATTCATAACGTGGGATTTTTATAAACACATTTCGCCTCTACGTATTAATAATCTATGAATTAAATTTTTAATGTATGCTTTGTTTTATATTATTTTTTACTTTTTGGGGCAAGTAAAACACAACAAATAGAAAGGAATTAATATTTACTACTAAAAATAGTTAAATAGAATATTTATTTTTAAGTTGTGTTGAACTTGTTTTGCAAATATTAAAAAACAACATCTCTTAATGTATCAATTTGCAATTTGTGTTAATAAAATGTTTACTTTTACTTTATGGGATTTTTAATAAAATTAGAAATAAATTTTAAATATGTTCTGCACGTAGTGAGTAAGAAAGAGTTTTTAAATATTCCCCGGAGATTTTTAAATTTTTTTTAACAAGAATATTTTTTTAAATGCCTAATAACAAGAACTCAAAATTCTTTAATAAAATGGTTTTGATACCACTTTCATAAACACCCTCCTACCTCGACATTAATGACGAGATTGTTTACTTGCGAACTTTTTAAAAAAAGATTTTTTTATAAGTTCATTCATTTATGCTGATAAATTGTTAAAGCTGCAAGAGCTTGATACAACGAATTTTAGCAACTGTATGCACAAAAATTGCGGGAAGACTCACTAAGACTTCCACCCAACTTAAGCTGAAAACAAAATTTTTAACAGCAAAATCCAGTGCTAAACTTTATAACACTGTCACTCACTGACTGGCCTTTTAATTAATAATGGGCCTGGCTGGCTGGTGCTTACGTTTTATAATTAATAAGTGCTTAAGAAATAAATTTGATATTTCTCGGGGATTTTTCTTTAATAGCAAAGTAGATAAAAAAATATTAATGAAATAAAATAATTCATTGAAAATAATATGATTCATGTCTTTCTATCGGTTGTTTTCTTATTTATTTAGTTTTTGAAACATTTGTTTTTTAATTAAAGATAAGGATCTAATGTGTGCTCTTTAACTAGAGAGAGAGAGAGATAGAGTGAGGGAGGGGGAGAAAGAAGCACTTTGTTTAATTAATTGTTTGGTTTTGTTTTTTGTTTTGTTTTTGTTTTTGTTTTTGCAATTCTTTTTGAATTTTTCATATACATATGTAATTTTTTTAAGAATATAGAAAGTTTAAACTTCATTTTGATGTTTTATATAGATAGATTAAAGATGTTTTTTTTTATAAAATTACCTGCTTACTTTCCAAATACTTTATTATAAATTTTGTTTACAAATCAATTCAATTTGAAAGAGAGAGAATGTTTTGATTTAGGAAGAGAATTATAAATAATCAGGTGTGTGACGAAAATGGAATGATTTTAAGGCCAGGCCATTCATTTTGGAAAGGTGTAATGAATTTCAAAAAATATTTAAAGGCCGTTTAATGCCTATAAAAATATTTAGAAAAAGAAGCACACAATCACAACTTTATTCTATTTTATTTTCGTCTTTAAAATCGATTTTCATCACACACCTGAATTAAATGATCTAAAGACAAGTTCTTTTAGTTTAAGGGCAAATATCCTGTTGAGAAGTAGAATTGTTTTTAAGAAATAAATGTATTAGCCGGCTTGGGCTTAACATTTAACAAATCTAAATGAAAAAGAAAATAATCAGCCAGGTTACGGTTGGCGTATTTCGACTACATCTAGTACATTAATCTACTACTAGGCATAGTCGAAATACGCCAACCGTAGTCGAGCGGCATATTTCACAAAATCAAAACACAATCCCCTTTAATTTCTGAACCCCACAATCCCAACAAATTAATTACCTTGAAAAACATATTGATCATTTTAAGCCTGACTTTCGTTACTATTAATTTTTGCATTATTAGTAGTAGCCGGGGTTGCAGAATTGTTATTAGTAGACACTACACCACCATCCGATTTAGAAGGTGTTAAGACCGGCTCAATTATTACTTCATTATAAGATGGAGGTGCGACCAAAACCCCTTCAGCATTATTAACTATCTCAGCACCTCCAGCGGCTCCTTCCTCTTCATTGCAATTAGCCGTGGCGGTATTTTCGTTACGTCTCATAGGTGGTGTATTGTTGTTTATATGAACCGTATTGTTATTGTTGGAAGAGTCATTATTATTGTCCTCTTCTGGATTAACAGTAGAGCCAGGCAAATTATTCTGTTCATCTTGAGTTTCATAATTCGACATGGCCACTTGGTACGAAGGTGGTGGTGCTTGTTTCATGTATTGAGTAACAGCTTCATCATAATTGGGCAATAAAGTGGAATATGCTCTCTCTTCAGCACCCAAGTTAGTTGCAGTTACATCTGGTATACCCAAAGGCAATAGAGTGCGCATGCTCTGTTGGCGCAAAGTCAAATACTTGTAACAGCGCCAGACTATGCCTATGGCATATGCCTTCAAAAATACAATGCACACGAAAACGACTAAGACCACAATAACCAGTTCTTCGGGAGACAACTCCAATAACTTTTCGCGCCAGGGCAAACGGTGTGATTCATCAATTAAGCGATGAATGGCTTGTAAATAACACAAATAACCAGCCGCAGTTAAGCTTCAAACATAGATTAATTAGAATATCATATTTTCTTTTTTTATAAATATGTTCATAAATGCATCACTGCGCTGCAAATGGAAATTTAAATGATCTTAACTGGTTCACTGAAGAAGATAACGCACAAATAAATGTCAAATATAGTGTAAAAACATGATTACTACTAAAACAGATTATCAGCGAACTTGTATTGCATTTTAAATAAAAGTTTGCACGCATGATGCAGAGCAGTGATGCATTTACGAACACACCCTCATAAGTTCAATACTTACGTTGTAATGGCAAAATCAAACAACTGCAGACAGAAAAAGGGCAATAGATGAGAAGGTTTACCCTTAATAGCACCATAAATCATCATCATGGTAATGGCTATCATACAAGTACAAACTAAACCGCCCATATCATAGTTTTCTTTAAAAAAAAATTTCAGCAAAAGAAAGTGATTATTTGAAATCTTTCACACCAAACCTGAATATTTAAAAATAGAACTCACGATATTGTTTACGATAATTGATCGAATGATCACGATACGCATAAGGAGGATCAACTTTGCTTAATGGCGTTGGCAAGGCCGGAGCATTCAAATCTACGTTATAGTCATAGCTGTTTTCCAATTCTTCCATCATATGCGGATTACGCATAATAACGGCCAATAAACTCAATGCCAAAATATTTAAAAACTAAAAGAGTCATAAAGAAATGTGTTAAATGTTAATAAAGGCAAATTAAATGAAATGTGTCAATGAAGCGAGCGAATGATTCATCATTATTTCCATATTAATTTATACATTTTATAAATTATTAAAAAGTTAACGCGTTTATTCTCAGATCGAATAATATTTGTTCGAAATATTAACATGAGACATGTTTTAAAGTAAATAGGAGCGAGTAGTAAATCGTTTTGCAAATATTTAAAATTTTTTCCTTGATTTTTTTTTTATAGATTTTTACAGAATAATTTTTTATTAACGTACGATATATGTCTGTATTGATCTTTTATGTATGAACTGATCCTTAAAATATTTTCAAGTGACATACATAATTAATATTCTGCCAACTTTTTTTGTATTGTTACATGTTAGAATGTGTGTATAGCGTGACCTAAAATAGGACAATAGGGCGTAGCAGCAGTTTCTATAATTTTAAAGAAATTAAACATTTTTTTTCGTTTTACTTTGTGAACAAAATGTAGATAGTATTTATTTCTATTCATAAAAGTTCTAATTATTTTACAAAAAAATGGTCTACATTACGGGTCTGTTTCTTAAAACTTCCAAGTGTTTTAATGCAAGAGTTCAAAATGTTTTTCATGACAAAATTAAATAAAAAAAAATTTCTGATTATTAAAAATAGACATGGCCTACATTACGGGTCTGGTTTTTAAAACTTACAAGTGTTTTTATGCAATAGTTCAAAATTCATTTCTTTATGACAAAATTAAATTAACTATTTCTTATTTACATATGTACTAAAGTATGTATGTACATATATAATACACATAAAAAAACTTTTTTTAATATCTTTCTCAATTTATTTCTAAAGCCTGAAAGGTTTCATTTTACGTTTATGATATAAATAAATAAATAAACTTGAATTTCAAATAAGACACAATTTTTTAATATACGTAAAAAGTACAATAACAAATACTTAATAACGAAGGCCAATAAATATTACTGGAAATAAAGCAATCCTAAAAATCTGAGTTCAACAGCAAATAAACAAACAAAAAATTTAATATATTCAAGGCAACGTTCCATTTACTTTTTACTCCACAGAACTCAAAGTATATGCATTTTAGAATACTAAATGCAGATTTTACAAAAAAAAACAGCTTACGTTTTCGATTGTAATAACATTGATATGCATTCGTAAACAAAAGTTTTGTGCCGTCTAAGTGTGAAATATAAAAAAATTTGCGTGTATACATTTTTGCGTATATGTTAAATATAGGGTAATTTTTTAAGCGTTTGATTTTAATTAATAAGCAACAAACAGAAAAATTTTTCCAATTACCTTTTCATATCTACATACATACATACGTATGATTTCTACTAATTTATCTAAATACATGTTTTTCTTTGGCAAACTTTATGATAGCCGATAATATAAGATTTATTGCCAAAAACCAGTGTCGGGATTAGGATTTTGGTACCCTTCATAGATTCTTGCTGGTTCTAAAAATAAGGTGATAAAGGAATTGGTAGCAATTCGTTGATTAAGCCACCAAAAGCCTTCTGTTAAAAATCTTTACTTTCAAATTCTTTGTACTATAAATTTAAAATATTATTGGGTACATTTAAAAAGTTTGATTGACGAAAATCACCCTATACATTAGACGGATGTGAAATTGGATAAACCTAGGAATCAGTTGCTGGGAAAGTTATTGAAAATTGAAACTAAAGTTTAAATTATCTCTTAAATAAAGAAAAATAAAGTAGGATCAAAACTTCGTTACTGCTGGTTAAGTTTATTTATTAAGTTATACACTATATTTGATTATTAATATTATACCTACATACATATCGCTCATTTACTTCAATAGTGGCATAACTCAAAAAATTAGTTTTTTGAGTTAATAATGCAGAACTATGCGGCATTTCGTATTTTATCTTGTGTAAAAATTGCATATAAATAGCTTGTACCATCACCTCCTGAGAGAAGAATTTTTTTTTAATTTCTCCATTGAGTTGTATGCAAATTGAAAACTTAAAACGCGTTTTCTGCAAAACTGGTTTTTTCGAGTTGTGCCATTATTGAAGTAAATGAACGATATGTATATATAGGTATTGCTGTTATTATAAGCACCTTGTATAAGTACATATGTATGCACAAGTGAAAATATTGCGAGTAAATATTGGTATTAATGTACTAGATAATTCTTTAAATTCTACTTAAATGCCTAGACTCGATGAAAGAAATTTATAAAGCAACTCAATGTGCGTAAATTAAAATGAAAGAAACAACTCAAGCCACCCAAGACAAAAACAATAAGAACTCTAAAATGACCCTGAACAAGGCCACGTATCATAAAAATACAACAAACTTGTGCAAGAAGAAAACCTTAACTGCAGAAACGCTTTGCATATATAATCAACAAAGTTCTCCTTCCTGTTATCCTTCTTATAGTTTACATACAAATATTTGTATTTATGTAATAGGCTAATTACGTTCCCTCCACCTTCCTTTTCATTTTCTCTTAATACACTTTCCAATATAATTTCTATAATTGCTGTTTAATATTACTTACCAAATGCCAAAGGCCAATCATAATGGTGGCGGTATGAACATGTAGACCAAAACAACATGTCCACTCCTTGCTGCGCTGCAACTGCTGATGGGGACCCATTTTAAGACGGATCCTTAGCATTGCCAAAAACCGGCTTGTAATGATTATTTGAAAATTACTTCTTATCTGCTTTCTAGAGACTTACAAGACTTTTACTGTAAAGGAATTTTTTAGAAACAAAATTATTTTTACTTTTTATCAGCGCATCCCACAAAATTTGAATACACAAGAAAACTTGACGGAAAAAAATTTTAACATTTTTTTTTCATTTGTTTCTCAGCGAATATCTGTTGATTTATTTTTTACAAGATCATATATAGAAATTATACCTGTTTAAACGATATTTGCCAAAAACTTGGAATATTTATTAATTTTCTTATTTTTTTCTTCAAGTTGAGAAAGCTTTCGATACCTGATTTTTATGTGTAAAATAATAAAACGCAATACAGAATAAAATTGTCACCCTCTTTTTGTTTTGTTGTTTGTAATTTTTCACAATTTTCTTTTAACCATTCACAGGGAGCTGGTAGCTTACACGTAGTATTTGAAAGTGATGCCTAGTTTTTGTTAATAAGAACATTTATTCAGTGTATAATATATATATATAAAATAAATACTTCATGAATAGCTTATTCTTCTATACGCTTTTATAATTTTTACAAATTAAATATTTGTTAATGCTTAGCATGTTCAAAATAATGCAATGTAGCGTAATAACGTTAAAGGGCTCCATAACCATTCACCCAGAAGTGATACTCTTTGTTCCATCTTGATACAGCTGATACGTAGACCGTGCTTACACTATATCTTATTTTTTTCTTATTGGATTTTTCTCAGTATAATTTAACTTTTCTTCTGAGCAAACGTTCTTTTGAAGCTCGAGTTTTTTTAAAGGATTTTCGGTCCAAGTCTTGCCTTCTATTTTTTGCATTTCGTAATTATTACTCTTGTATCATAAGAAATATTTTCAAAATCATGGTTTTAACTAAAGAATATCGTATTTGTATGCCTTTGTCCTGTGAAGAGGTTCGTATTTACTTATATCAAATGAACATCTCGTGGTGTTGTTTAAGTTGAAGTGCAAAATATAATTTTCGGCATTAATAATTTTTCAGATTGCTTGTAATTAAAAATTTTGTTTTTTGTAGTATCAGATTGGACAGTTGTATATGATTGCGCGCCATAGTTTGGAGCAGTCAGGAGATGGTGAAGGTGTTGAAATAGTTACTAATGAACCTTGTGAAGATGCCGAATATGGCAAAGGACAATTCACAGAGAAGCGAATACATTTGTCCAGGTACAATAAGATACTTCATTTGTATAAATAATGAAAAGATTCTCCTATGTTGGATGTTGGAAATACAATTACTAATTATGTATATATGTATGTATGTACATAGTAACTAAAGTGTGACGAGCATAATAACAAAGACCACTAGTTGCAGTGAAACAGACCAGAGTATTTGGTGGCAATAAATAGAACCCACAGCCAAAGAACTGACAGACTTGTATAATAGGCGCTAGTGTACTTGGGCAGCCACATCATGAAAAAATCAAATGCTTGAGATATCAAGAATTCTTTTAAAATAGTTTAGCTTTTGCGTAAAATATCTCACATAAACTAGATATTAAAATCCTTATACGTGTGTACATAAATATGTGCCTACCAGCGGAACTTTTCCATAAAATATACATACATACATATGTATGTCAGCATTGAGATTAAATTGTTTAGCAAATTTATTGTTTCTTCAGTTCTTCAGTTTGTGTTGACTCTGCTACTTTTATGGCAATTTTTGGCAATGTGTTTCCAATTAATAAGATATTTAAGATAAGATTTTTATCATTTCTTATGTGTATCTAGTAGTATTAATACTTTTCCCTAGATTTTTAAGTGTAAAAAATAATTTAATGGGTTGTGTTTTATTTTATGTTTGATATTGTAGCCGTTTACCATATTGGATACAAGCCATATGCCCGCGTGTGTTTTACGTCACTGAAAAATCATGGAACTTCTTTCCATTCACAAAAACAGGTAATTTTATTCTTTTCATAAAGTATTAATAATAAGCTCATAAATACTAATTGAATATGTACACACTTATGCCTTTACGTCATTGAAAATATGTGCATTCAAACACGCACATACATA
Source organism: Tachina grossa (assembly GCA_949987645.1). Classification (NCBI taxonomy): domain Eukaryota; kingdom Metazoa; phylum Arthropoda; class Insecta; order Diptera; family Tachinidae; genus Tachina; species Tachina grossa. The sequence continues at coordinate 146,034,173 of OX465278.1, forward strand.
CATGCTAATAGTTATACTCATTATAACATATCCTTTGATTTGTTCATTTATCTATTTATATTCCCTGTAATTTATTTCAAATTGACCTTGTATGTATTAATATAAAAAAGTTACCTAAATTGAATACAATTTTTTAAAAGATTTCGAATATAGATTAATTTTAAACTTAATTAATATATTTCCAAAATATTGGTAGAAAATTGATTGTTAAAAAGTTTAATAATAGAGAATATTGCGAATTCTCAATAGGTATATTCATTCAATTTTTTTGAGACATTGTTCCCAAATTTACACACTTTTGATTGTTTTTAGATGAAAACTTTCAATTGACACAAATTGCAATCATTCTAGTAGCATGTGACTAAAATATCGAAATAGTATACAGATTTTCCCAAACGTTCTCGATTTGATAGGCTTAATGTTTATTAAAATATTTATTTTTTTTTAATTATCATTCCATCAAACATGATTATTTCTATAATTTAAAGTTCTGTAAAATAATGTTTATATTTTCTTTTTTTCCCTACAATAAATGCTACATACTTTCTTTGTTAATTAAAGAATACACAGTAAGTCGTATTAAGTTATTTCATATTTGAAACAATATACATATAAATATTTATGTTACAATAAAAAATACAATTTTAGTGTTCCTTTGTACCTAAATTAAATGTATCGATTAAAACTAAATATGAAGATAACAACGGAAATTCAGAAAATGTAAGTAAAATTTATTAGTTTTGAGAATTTTTAACTATTAAATTCCTAACGATATTTCGCCTTTAGTGCTTAAATTTAACTGAAGAACAGCTAAAGCAACGTATTGTTGATAATGTGGATATAGCTTTTGATGAATTGCCCAATAATAAACACTATAAAAGGGAAGAAGATCCCAAGTTTTTTAAATCGGAAAAAACAAGTAAGCTTTTTAATATTTTTTTATTTATGTTTCTAGGCAATTTTAAATACTTTTTCCCCTATTAAAGATCGTGGTCTTTTAGTGGAGGGCTGGCGTGATTGTGACAAACCTATAATGTGTTCCTATAAATTAGTGGATGCATCCTTTGAAGTTTGGGGCCTACAAACAAAAGTAGAGGATTTTATACAACGATCTATCAGGGATGTCTTGTTACTAGGTCATCGACAAGCCTTTACCTGGGTTGATGAATGGTATGGCATGTCTTTAGAAGAAGTAAGAGAATATGAATCCAAAATTCAGCAAGAAACAAACAGAAAATTAAATCAAACAAATAGTGATGAGACAGAAGAAAAGAAAAATAAAGAAAATCATGTTGATACAGAAGAAAGTGATGAGAAAAAAGACAATTTAAATGATATAGATAATATACTCGTAGATTAAATAATTGTGGGAAAGGAAAAACAAGAACAAAATATACCTAGATATGTACGTATGTAAATATCCAAAGATAGCTTGCTAAATTTTGCCTTATTCTTTAGAGCCAGACGTTTTAAATATAGGAGATTAAAAAAATAATACTGCTCTTTAAGTCACTTATTTTAAGCTGGAATCTAATAAAACATTTAAAAGTTCGAAATAAAAAAATAAAATTTCCTTTTAAAACGAATGGATTTAGAGAACTGGGCAAACAAACCCCTTCTTATCAATTAAATCGAACAAATAAAAAGTCCATGTAGACATACTCAGGTATTCTCTAAGAATTACACAATTGTTGAGCTTATGAATAAATTATTTTAAAATCAAGCAGCTTTGTTTGTTTGTAGATTATATTTTTTGCACAAAATATATGTAAAATGTATGTATGTAATTGTTAAGCTCTATAGAGCACAACTTAAATGAATTATACTGCCCTTATTTTAATTTGATCATTCATTAGTTTATTTATTTTAGTTGTCTAAATCCAAAAATATTTTCCTATGCAAATACATATCGCCATTTATTTCAACAATGTCATAACTCAAAAATTAAATTTTTGTAACTTATAATACAGAATTAATTCTCATATCATTACGTATTTGCATAGTGTAAATATTTCATAAATATCTTGTACATATAAAATTTTCTTTCTCGTTTTTTATAAAACTAGTTTTTTTTAGTTATGACGTTGTTAAAGTAAATAAGCGGTATGTACTTTAGTAATAAAAGGATAATTGTTAAATTGTATAAACTATACACAACATACATATATAAAATGTACAAAACAACATATTTACTTAAATAAAAGAAATAAATGAGAATATATACATATATAAATTGAAAACAAATAATACTTTAATGCATTATAAAATATACATAAATGTGCGTTTGGCTTGCGTCATTAAAAAAAATACATAGTTAATTTTCTTTAAGAAACTGATTTTTATATCACAATGAAATTATTAATTGGAAATCATTTAATTCAAGGCAATTTCATAACAATCCAAGGCACACGTCCATAATTTTTATAATAGTAATAATCATAAGCTAATTTACCCAAAATAAAAAATATCAACGAAGCCAATACACCATTAACCCAATCTAAAGCATGTATTTTAGATTCATCGTTGGGCTTACAAACATCTTCTCTACTAATTGCCAAGATTTTTGATGTTTTTATTTCATCTCCTTGCTTATAGGTACAGGAAATATTCCAAGCGTCACGCAAAATGGCATTATATTTGTTTAAAATTTCCCTAAATCTCATGGCAAATGTGCAAGAGCAATACCAGGGATTTAAGCTTAGCAGCAAAAGATTTGCATTATCATTGTCATCCAAGGCATTGTCCAAAGCATATACAGGGATCTGTGAAAAAGATATTCATTCCATAAAATATTTTTATGCAGTTTGTATCTTACCTTTTTTAATTTATTGTTTTTTAAATTTAATAAACGAAAGTGTTCCAACCAGTAGCCTCCTTCTAAAACATCTATATTTTCTACGGAATTATTTTCCAAATGTACATCCACCACATAACGATAATGAATGTTATTGCGTAAAGGTGAAATATCGCTTATCTGAGGAAAGAAAATTTAAACAAAAATTTAAATCGCTGTGAGGGAGTATACAAATCTTTTTTTTTCGAGTAGTATGATGTGACCGACTATGGCCCATAGGTAGACTTGGGTCGAACTCGTTCACTAGTTCATTTTTGCCACAAACCACTGATCAAACCCATTTAAATTACATGGGTTTGATCATTGGTTTGTGGCAAAAATGAACTAGTGAACGAGTTCGACCCAAGTCTACCCATAGGCTAGGTATACAAAATGAATAAATAAATGAAAAATAAAATGAAATGAAAATCGGGGCAAATAGCGGCATTTGGTATTGAACGGTTAAAATCCCTTTCGTTTGGATTTTATTGAAATATTTGTATTTTCGTTCAATATTTCAGAATTTATGTAGATATGTAGGAAAATTCAGTTCGAAATTTCGAACATAAGCTAAAAAATTATTAATCACAGACATTATTATTTGTTACTTTAAATTTGACTATTCTACCTTATTATCATTTGCAAAAAACATGGTTGTATTTTCCGGCAAATAAGTTGGCAAACGATCGAATCCCAAATTTGAGCAATTAACCGTATACAAAGGTATATGGGATTTTGGTATAATATGATGCATAATGCAAGAGCAGTTTTGTGTATCCGGATGTGATTGGCATTCATTCTTTAAAGTCTAAAAATAAAAGTAAAATAGTTTCTTCGGAGTGAGTGAAACATATGTAAATAATACTCACCACTTTATAATTCACCACTGTCAATAAAAGACGATCCTTGTATTTACGATCCGAGCACATTAATTCTTCACGATCGACTACAACATTGGCTTTATCCGGCATCAAAAGCCATTTGAAATTTCTAGTACAATTCCAAGGATTACCTAAGATAAAACTGTAGAATTATAAGAAATTTTCTATTTTTTTTCTAAATTAAAGCAGCTTGAAAACATTTACCAGCCAAATACAATTTTTCAAAAGTTCTAGGTAAAGCTAAAGGGTATTCCAACTGAATTAATTGATTCCATCGTAAGTCGACTATTTTCAAAGTATGAATTCTTTTAAAGGTTCCGGGTGCTATATGCGATAAATTGGTCCAAGAGATATTAATGGTCTATAGAAAAAAGCAAATTAATATATGTATGTATGTTAAAATAAATACTTTGCTTTATGAAATTTTTCCTCAGAATATCGAGTCATAACCGCAAAAAAAGCTTAAGCGATATATTTTTTGAAGTTTGTTTTTTGACGAAAATCTACTATCTACCATCGTAAATAAGTGATTTTAGTAAACAATTTAAGCTTTTTATTGGCGGTTATGGCACGACATATAAAATTCCTTTGGAATGAAACGAAAACTTTATTAATTACCTTACGGCCTGTCGCACGATGTCATCAGAAATCGTTCGATGGACAACTAGTATTGCAAACAACAATAACATTAGAAAATTTGTTGTTGTTTTCAATACAAGTTTTCGATTGAACGTTTTCTGGTGACATCGTGGGACAGGAAGTTAATTTTCTAAATAAATATATAAAAGATGCCTACTTTTAGGAGCAGCAAATAAATATTTATTACCCAAAGTTTACTTTGCGAAGTATATAATAGTGTGTAGGAGAGAAGGGAAAAAAGCTCCCGTTCTCAAACTCAACACATTCCAAAGCAAACTTTGCGTGTGTAAAAGCCGTCTTAATAAAAAATAAAATAAATGCAAAACTAAAACCCTTTCGACTGTTGGATATTTTAATTTACTTGTAAATAAAACATTTCCGGAAATTCAATTGTGATTTCGGTCATATTACTCTGCTCGATTGTTAGAGATTTTATTTTTGGAAATGGTTGCAAATCTGTAACCGGATTAAAAACTCGTTCGGGCCAACCACAAAATATAATTTCCTCCATTCTATGAACTTTTTGATCACTGTAAATATTGCTAATGTTAAAACGTTGATAAAGTATGAGCAAATACATAAATATGTATATAGAAACAAAAAAAAAGTTTTATTTAAATAAAAACATATTTACTTTAATGTCAATATATTGTTGACGCCACCATAGCATCTGATTGCACCATATCTACTATATTTGGTGCAATTGCCGGCTGCAGCTTCGGGCGCTTGTTTCCAATCAGCACATGAAAAGTAGTGTTGATGGTAATGTGAGATATAATCAGCATAGCAACTGCAAAAGTTAGGAAGTGTTAGAATCTAATATATCTGTAGAGTTGCAATAGAGTCCTAAAGTTTGGTATATCGAGTCATAACCACTAAAATAGCTTAAGCGACAAATTTTTTGGATTTCGTTTTTTTTTTTGACGAAAATCGACTATTTACGATCGCAAATAATCGATTTTTGTTAAAAATTGAGCTTCGAAAATTATGTCGTTTAAGCTATTTTGTCGTTTAAGCTATTATGACACGATATTCTACTTTTAAAACAATCTGCACAGTAAAGCAAAAAAACTGGTAAGATAGGACGGGGAATAAGGGTACAACACCTTATAAACAAATTTAGTTAAGAGTCCTCAAATAGAGTAGCCTAACTAGTTTCAAAATAATGTATGAAGGCAAAAACAAGGCTGTAAGACTAAAGGCCCAACTATAATATGAATAAGCTGGCTTAAGCTAATGTCAGAATTGAACGATAAGTCTGTCAAATGCTTAAACAATTCAGATGTGACTTTTAGGTGGCCACAATTTTCTTACATGCACTTAAGTATTCTTTAATTTTGTATTAATTTTGTTTCTTCTCATAACTCATAAATGAATGCAATTCAATCAAACTAACTTGAAATAATGTCCTAATCTATTAAAAATTCACATATAAATATATCCATCACCTTATTACTTGTTTTATTTGTTTTGCCTACTAAAAAGTACAACAGTGAATACACATAAGTACATACATGTGTATGTGTGTATATGTGTATTGTAAAACAAACATTGAAAATATAAGTTTTGCTTTATTTTCCGAGTTTAAAATGAGAAACAATAAAAAAATATTTAAAATCAATGAATATTTTCTGCTGCTGCTTGTTTGAGTTTAAAAAATGTACAAACAGTTGTTTCCTTACGGAATGTGCGTTCAGTTTGGCACTTTACTTAAGCAAATGACATTTGACGAAACTTGACGAAAAGTTTGTTAAGTACATTATAGTTTGCCACATGCGTTTTATATGTAACCGCACAGTTGCTTGAGCTAGCTTATTCATATTATAGTTGGGCCTTAAGGCTATTCATTGTTAAATTCCAAGCGGACGAAGTCTCTAGTATTGGATATAAATTTTGTCACTTAAGCATGTGATACTTACATACATATGTATGTAATTCTATCTGTGAGTCAAAATCAGCGCTTTGTACCCCATATTTCTTCATGTTATGACAAAAATTACATTATTAACAAGCAGTACATATGTACATATGTACATATTTGTAACTACATATTTGTAAATATGTATGTATGTATGTATACCGAAAGTAAAAAAAAGTTTTAAGAAGGACTTTTTTAAACAACATTTTAGAATGTAAAACAATCTAGCAACAATAATAATCATAGGAAAACATCAAATAGAGTTTGAAACTGAAAATACTCGTATTAAAACGATTTAAGGCCATCGTTAAATTCAGATCACAAGTTCATGCTACTTTTTGCCTTTTATGTTGTTAATCATTATAGTGTAATTTTTTTAAGGTTAATTAGCATTTCGAATTGCATGTAAAAAAAAACTTGTTTTTTATTACAATAAAAAACTAACTTGCACTGTTCTTACTACAAAAGAAAAAATAATTCATTTGAATAGAATTATATTAAATAAGTCAATATTTTTTTAGTTACAAGCGTTTATTAATTCGAACTTTTGAAGAGATGCTATTTCAAAGCCATTCTGTAACGAAGTTTCGGATTTTGGTGTTATATGCTTAATAATGATGAGTTGAATTAGCAGAAACGAAATGCATATCGTCGGCTGAAATGCAAAACCACGTAACTAAGAAAAAATTTAAAATCGTATTTTTTAATTAATTATTGGGTGTTACATACATCGAAACACATTTCCCTACAAGTTTTCAAACCTTTATCATAATAATCAGCCCAATTAAAAATGAAAATCAAGACAGTTTACTTGAGTCACTTGGACAATTTTGTTTAGGGTTTTCTCTCCTATAAAATTTTAAAAAGTGTATTTACGTGATTATGCATTTCAGCTAACGATATAGACATTGCTTAACCAAAAATACAAGCAAAAATTTCCACTTTTATATTTAATTTAATAAAAATTCGGTCATCGAATGGTGAATTACAATTATCATTGTAAATATAAAGGGTGTTTTTTTTTTGAGTGACACAATCAAACGGGCTTTATTGCAAAGAAAATTTTATGAAATTAATGTTTAAATGTGATTTCTGTCATGTGGCCGCCACGGCTGGCGCGTAGAAGACGTAATCTGGAACACCAATTTTCAATAATTTTTCGCAGCATTTGCGGTCGTATTTCGGCGATAACTCTTAACTTAACATAACCCCAAAGAAAATAATCCAATGGGTTTAAATCACACGATCTTGGTGGTCAATTAATTGTTAAATTACGTGAAATTATTTTTTCATCAAAAGTTTCTTTGAGTAAATCAATGGACTCTGCCATCCCATAAAGCGCACCAAACAGTATTTTTTTGTGGATGTAATGGTGTTTCGACTACAGCTTTTGGATTCTCCTCACTCCAAATGCGTACCCATTCAACCAGAAATGGCTTAATCGGAAAATAAAATTTTTAATGGAAATTCAAAATCAATATCAATTTGTGCTTCAGCCCATTCGCCGAATTGGCGGCGCATACGATGGTCGTTGTTTGGCTGGTGTGAGTGGATTCATAATGAAATTTCAAAGCAAACTAAACAAAAAGCAACTATCAGCTATTGAATAGGTGCTCAAATAAAGCAGTGATGCAAACTCAAAGTTGTGACACTCTAAAAAAACACGTCTGGATAAATACAAATAATCAAATATTGTGCTAACTATTGCGTGCTAATCGAAATAACAGGCTTTAGTTTTGAAGTAATTGTAACATCTCTTGCTACCCTGTTTTCCCTGGAAAGAATGTCAATATATTTTTTATCTGTGGCAAAGAAATTAATACACATGTCTGTACATATTTTACACAAAAGATCTTAACAAATAATGCGATAATTAATAAAACAAATATAATATCATCAAAATGTAGCGAGATTAGCATTTTCCATTTGTTTGCTTTTTTATTTTACTGAAACTAATTAGAGCTCATCAACGTTTCGAGGTGTAAAATGAAACATTTTTTTTTTGCAAATTAAAAGTTTATAAAAATCATGTGAGTAGGTATTGTTATTTAACATGTTATGGTAGTATTTGTTGAGTTGGTTATTAGAGAAAAGAAATATTTTATTAAGGTCTTAAGATTTTAAATCTGATGTTACGAGTACACAGAAAAAAATATATCACTAATTTTGTCATTAAACCAATTACAACATTTGAAATTGACTGAACAATTGATTTCATCTTAGTGAGATGCAAATTTAAATATTATGGCTGTTTTTTTTTTTTTTTTGGTAACTAAAAGTAGAAAATTTATTGCTTAATGCACAACATTCGTCATTCGTTGAACTTTAATATAAAAAAATTAATTAAAATACTTATGCCCTAATTCCGTGAGAAGATTTAAGACGTTTTTGTTTGAAAATACTTCTGAGTTCTTGTGTTAGAATTCTCTAAATTATTTTCTTCAAAAATGGTTGTTGTCTTTGATATTGAAAAATAAAAATATTATTGCCATGTTTTTAAAACATAAAAATTAATTTAAAGTATTATACAATAGTTTGAAAAATATATACAAAATATGTGTTGGAAATAATGTTTGGAACAAAATAATAAAGCAAATACACGAACCTTCTAGCATAGACAATAAACAATAACGGCCTTATGTATAATCAAAAATTGGCATGAAGTTAGCATAAGTGACAAAATTGAACTACGTGTTGACGAGTTTCTCTGTACAATTTGACATTAATAATCACGGCATAGTATAGTTTTAATACACGATTACATCCTAGCATGATTTTTAATGTAAAATTGTAGGGCAAGACACGTTAAGACCATGTTCCATTTTGTCACTTATGCTAACTTCATGCCAATTTTTGATTATACATAAGGCCGTAATTGTTTTAAAGAATCACAACTGCTACTTTTTTTCGACCATAGACAAGACGATACAATCATCGAACAGAATTAGGGCATTATTAATTTTTTTTTTCGATAACAAAATCGTCAACTAACAAAAAATTCTTAATACATTTTTCGGATTTTGAATAATTGAATACTAAATTTTCCTCCCTAGTTGTACTATAATTAAAAAAAAAAAATCATTTAATTAAAATTAATATTTTCATGGTCGTAAAAAATATAAAAATTTTAATTTGAAATAATTTTAATAAATATGTATGTCTGAAATTTGCTGTCTATGACTGTTACTTTTTTTACTTATCTAACTGTAATTATTCTGCAATAGATAACAGAGCTGAATGAGCTATATAAAGATTTAACTACTTAACAAAGTTTGCAAATTTACTAAATATACATATGAACATATGTATGTATGTAATAATATGTAATAAATTTTAACGTATTGAATATCACTAATTTACAACATATTGAAATAAAGTAAAATAAACAAAAAAAAAAAAAAAAGTGAATTACAAATTATTGTGTGCATATATGGGGGATTCAAACGGTAGTCTTAAGTGTTACAGTGCCATAATGTTTAAAATATTTGTTTAAAAACAAAAGCAAAAACAATTATATTAAAATATGTAATTGAAAACACTATGGCACTTAGGACTAAACTCAAAATTAATTTCTATAAATTTTATGGATATCCAAGTAAAAATTTCTCATGTTTTTTGAAGCAATAAGGCAACAAAGCGCATCATAATTTGCTTTAAAATATGAAGCAGTGAACGTATATTAAGCAAACTACAGGAAAAAGGTGATTTAATAGTGCCACAACAGTGCAGGTTTTAAAGCCAGGAAGTTAGCTAATGTACACATACCCAATATAATACATGTGCTCATATTATACCATCCATGAATATATGCACCCAAACGCACTCATGAATGTATAAAAAACCCAACTGACGAGAATTTTAGCTAATTCAACTACCTGTAACATAGCATTGCACAGATACATCTGTTTGCACCAGTTTTGCGTGTTTTTGGTTCTGGTATGAACAAATATGTTATTTAGCGTTTGTGTTACTAGTTTTTAATGTGGATTTTTTAAATTATAAATATAAGTATAAATTACCTTCTTACTTTTCAAAATAGGGTAGCATCGTCAGATTGCATGTTTATTATAGGAAATGTCAAACACCATACAAAACTGAATATTCGATAGGTGTTTATGGATACCCAAACAAAAGCATGCTTTTATGCTTATACCTACACAATCCAAATTTGACATTTAGATTGGTATAATGACATTAGTCACCTGGTGTAGTGCTGCTACCTAATAAATGCGCCTTGGTTGGGCAATGAGCAAATGAGAACAACACATTTGTTTGGATTTGTTTTTATAAAGCAAGTAAGATACATAAAACTGCTTCTACAATATCTATCTTATGATGTGTTGAGAAAAAATATACATGGCTGATGAATGAATACATAAAAGCAAAATTTCACATACATATGTAAGTAAATGCAAATACATCAAAATTACACACGATATGTATGTGTAATTACTCTCAGAGCAAAATTGTCTCTCTCTCTCTCTCTCTCTATACTTGGCTCAGGGATGGGAATTGGAAATCTTGATTTCGTGCCGAATCTGTTTATAAATAGTGCCAAAATCACTTGAATAGTGCCAAACCACTTTATAGATAATTTAAATGATGACACTTGATGTTCGTTTAGTATACTATGGCCCTTGAATGATACATTTTTGTGTATAGTTAAAAAAAAAATCCATGAATATCAGAAAAAACACGCTCAAAAATTAATTCTTTGCACATTAGATTTTTACGTCTCCGATATCTTTCCAAAACTCACTTATACTTGACATAAGGAATTTTTTAATTCTTCAGGGTATGATACAGATCTGTATTCAATTTTAATTTTTCATCGTGTTTTCTTTCGTTCGGAAACATAAAACGAAGTTAAAAATATGCCACTTAAGCTTTTTGGTGGTTATGGCTCGAATGGACAAAAAGTGCCAGAAAAGGAGCAAGAGTGCCACAGTGCCAGTTAACATCCAATAGTGCCAAAAATGGCACAATTGTGCCACATTTCCCATCACTGACATGGATGCGCCATAAAAACTATAACGTACGTCCGAACGCACATCTGCTCATCATGTATTTGTTTCAACAGTGGTTTTTTTCATATATTTGTATTACAATATGTATTTTTGAGCAAAAACAGATATAAACAGTTGCTCAGCAGCAATACAATAAGCACTTGCTATCAGTTTTTAATTGTATTGTAATTTGGAAAAGCACACACACACACAATAACTCTTATACTAGTTCTGTCGCTCAAACTACAATTATATGGTACATACCATGGTATATTTGTTTTGGCTATACAAACAAGCATACAAATGCAACCCTTTAACTTGTAAACGAAAAAAAAGCAAATTACTCGGAGGAATTTAAAAAAATAATTTTTCCAAAGAAAAGTTTATAAAAATTGACATTTAAATGCTATGTTTGCATATTTTATTAGATCCAGAAAGCGCTTTTGTGCGCAAAAATGTTGTACTTAAAACCGGGAACTCGCCGTACAAAAATCAGCAGCGATATCAGCGCTACTTCTATTTTATAGTAGTAGAAACCTGCTTTATTTGAAGCAAAAATTTTTGTGGGATACTATTTTAGTATTTTAAAAGCAATGATGGAATTAATGCACAATTTGTTTTGGTATTAATAAAAAGATATTCAAACGTTTCACAGAACATTTGATATAGTTAGCAAACTCAATATGGGCATTTCCACCGACTAGTTAACTTTTATCTCTTGTGAAATTGTGAAAATCATTGTTCTGAATTGCCAAATAAATAATGTAAGTTTCGGTGGAAATAGTAGTTTATCAGATTTAATTCACAAAAATATTTATTATAAATATAGTAGAAGTATTAAATCAAAATCGGTGCAATTGCTTAGGTCCTATTTTTGGCACAAGTAGACACGCACATACTTTATATTCACTTCGATGCTTAAAAACTACTGCATATTATAATGAAATTAAACTACTTAAATACCTAAAACTTGATAATGTCAATTGTTTTAAATCCTGCTGTCTAAAACATTTCATTCTTTAAAAATGTTGTCTTAAATTTTAAAAATAATGTGTCGTGTTTGTTTGTTTTCTAATGTTTTATAATCATTTCATTATCTTAAATATATTGGCGAAAAACTAGAGGAAACTAGACAAAACTTATGTACATATAGCTCACTAAATTATAAGGAGTCACAACTCAAAAATTCGCAGATTTTTAGGAGTGGCAAAAAAGTAGTGATTCTGTGCAAATAACGAAAGTATATAAGTCCTAGTTCACACTATGTAAGTCTTATTGCTAAGCTGATTAGTTTGTGATGAGAGTGAGATGAGGGGAACAGAAACGTTTCTTTTCCCTTCAGAAACGTTTCTTTATCCCCGCATCTCTCCCTCTATCTTAACAAACTAATCAGCTTAGCAATAAGACTTGCATAGTGTAAACTAGGACTAACATAAAAACAGGCATAACGGTATTTTATACTCTTGAAGAAAAAAAAAATTTTGCGGACGATAGAGATTTGTTCAGTGAACTGGTTTATGAAAGTTTTGATAATTTTGAGTTGTGACTGTTTATGACTTACTGTGCGATATGTATTTAAACTTAAAGTATAACATTAATGAATATTTGATATTAGACATTGCATTACATACATTTTTATATTTCAAATTAAATGGCATCAATAATATAAAAAAATTTATGACAAATTCATAAGAATAAAAAAGTTCACTTTAGAACTGTTTCTGTAAGAAGAAAAGTTGTATAGAAATATAATTCAAGAAATAATTTCTTTAATCAGGCTTATATTGAATATGTTTCAATTTTTTTTATTAGAAATGAAAATGTTTTTTTTTTATAAATTAACGTTTTATTTTTAATAGGACAACAACAAAAATTCGACCGACTGGCTGAGGTAGTGTAGCATTTTGCGTGTTAAAACGTACCTAATCAAAAGTCTATTTAATTGGGGCGAAATTAGTTGTCAATATTGGCTATTAAAAAGATTTTTTTAATGAAATAGAATACGAGAATTGGTCAAAAAAATTGAGTGCTTTACATTACAAACATTTTAGAAGTATTGGCAAAATATTACAATTAAAACACTAACAGGGGAAATTTTATATTTGCGTTTGAAGAGAACTAAAGTGTAATATTGAACTGATTCCAGAGGAAGATGCTGAACACTCATTCAGAAAAAAATGTTGAAACCATTTAATTTTTTTGCATAAAAAATGGACTATGTATTATAGTACATTAATTTTTTTTTTATAAAAAATGGACCATGTATAGTACATTACATTTTTTTTATAAAAAATGGACGATGTACATATATCTTATTTAATGGTATGAAAAATTGACGATGTATAGTCAATTTAATTTTCTGTGTGACAAATGGACGATGTATAGCCCATTTAATTTTTTTTATGAAAAATGTACAATGTATAGCCCATTTCATTTTTTATATGAAAAATGGACAATGTATAGCCTATTTAATTTTCTTTATGACAAATGCACGATATGTAGCCCATTTAATTTTGTTGTATGAAAAATGAAGAATGTATAGCCCATTTAATTTTCTGTATGAAAAATGGACGATGTATATATAGTCCATTTAAACGTAAAGTTCGTAATTTCCAATTCTAAAATTTTTTATTATTTTTTATTTAGAATGTACTGATGAGATATGAAACGAAACGACTAAATATAGAAAATTTCTGATATACTTATATTTACCGTTTAATGCATACATATTTAATTTTTTTTTTAATTTTTTCAATGTTTTTTCAGCATATTTTTCAAAATTGTTTCACAGCGATTGTATTTAAATTTCTAGATTGTTTTTTGAAAGTTAATAATTTGTCACTGATTCCAAAAAAAAAAATTCTCTAAATACCCAGGCAGAAATTGTGACTTTACCCAAAAAATATGTACCACCACAACACTGTAAATACAAAATTACGACTCTTCCAAAATTTTTGTACCACCACAGTACTCTAAACACAAAAATATGACTTAGCGTTTACAAATACCGCGTTCTTAGTAATGCTATACCACAACAATACTGTATATACAAAATTTCGACGTTAGTTTCCCAATACCCCGTTTACAGTAATTCTATACCGCTACAACACCGTAAATACAAAAATTTGACTTTAGTTCCCCAAGTACCCCGTTCCCAATAATTCTTTACCGGGTAGTTTTATATTCATAACAAATTTTGAAAATTACTCGATTTCAAATTCATTTATTAATTTTGGCACGTTTTTCGTTATTAAAAATTACAATAAACTTGAGCGAATACACTTGACAAAATTTGTTTTCTTTTTGAACTTGTATTGTTTATTTATTAAATGTATTTATTATTTTGTTTTACAAAAAAAGCACTGAAATTTTTTTAATAAAATCGAAACACCCACCTTGTTAGAGAAAAAATCAGCCAAACGCAATATAAACTAGTAAAATTAAAGGGAAAGCGAATTTTACCTCCGTCACGGAGTTGATGTCTGATGAATTTTTGGTAATTAAACATTGGATTTACGAGCTAAAGAATTGAACAATATTGCTTTTATGTATGTTTATACTGCTGTTAATGTCTTGTTTTTTTTTTAAGAATATTGATGTGTATGTAGCCTTTTATAGGTTTTCTATTTTAAAAAATTTTTTTGTTTATGTTTTTTTTATTATATTTACATATGTTGACTATATTTTATTTATATTTTTGCAATATAAAAAACAAAATGTATAGGATTGTTTTAAATTAATTTTGCCCTCTTTTTCTTTTCTTACTACATGTGCCGGTAGCATCAAATTTTACACTGAATTCAAATTGTTAAAACGTAATGTGCGAAGCGTTCTATCTGTTTTAACTTGATTTTGTTTTAGTTATAATGCCCTACACTTTATTTATGAGATATTGGGTAGTTTTGGTGAGAGATAAGCTTTGTGACATGCTCACTCGATAGATTTATGTTGGAAGTACAAATAATATTTCAATCTGCAATATTAATAAACAAAAAGATGTCTTGCAACTATGTATTAAATATTAGAAGAATTTATTTATATTTTTATATAATATAACTATATATTGAATAGTTGACCTTTTTGTTATTTCTATCCTCTATGTGTATCGTTCGGCTATTAGGTCATATATTTAATAAATTAATTAAAAATTAGACGATTTTTTTTTGTCCTTTAAATTTATTAAATTTTATTTTATTTTAACTCCCAATATTTCGAATAGCTTCGCTGTTCATCTTCAGGGGAAAAACAATATGAATTTGATAAAATTAAGTAGTCAACTATAGTTAAAATATTGACCGTCGTTAGCGGCAGGAAAAGATGAATAGCGAAACTATTCGAAATATTGGGAGTTAAAATGAAATAAAATTTAATAAATTTTAAAGACAAAAAAAATCGTCTAATTTTTTTTTATTAATTTCTTAAATATATGACCTAATAGCCGAACGATGCACATATAGAGGATAGAAATTTTTATATAATTTATAAAAATTATGAAGGCTTTATAAAGGGTTTTTACGACAAATTTTCATACAAAATTTTTCTTATTCAGCCTTTATTATAAAGCCTTAATAAGTTTTATAAATAAGACCATTTAAATTTATTATTTTTATAATTTTTTCGATTTCACGAGTATGTCGTTCCATTCCAGCCAGTAAAAATAACAAACGAAAAGCTTGCAATAATATGTACATATACATACATACATATGTAGTCTCTTTTTGAATCTTGGTATCTAAAACGTTACTTCATAGTTCACTGTTCGAACTTATAAGTTTTTTTAATACTACAATTCGAAAGCAATTTCTTTCGATTCGAATTGCGAGTAGATCCCCTGATCTATGATGAACTTTAACACAAATTTCTTAACTTCTACAGTTATTCAAGAAAAAACAGCAAATAATTCTGCAGTAAAAGCTTCAGACAAAAACAATTGCTTTATAAGGAACATCTTAAGTCGATCTCTACTTTTGGTAATTAAGTTTCACTTTGCTAATTGTTATTATTGATAAATATTTTTTGCTGCCACATACATACATAAATCATATTTATCTTTTTCGCATTAATTTATGTTTTAGAAAATATTTTCCTATTTTTGAATAGTTTATTTTTTATACTTAATTTTTTTGTTATTATTCAATAGTTTATTTTTTATGCTAATAAAATATTTGCTCAATTCATAACTTCTTGTAAGATTCGTAGGTCGTACAAACTTTGTTGGTAATTTCTATATAAACATTTTTTTATAAACAACTAGCTACACCCGGTTTGCTTCGCTACCCCCATTGCCTTTTCAATTTCATTTATATTGATTTTAAAGTGTTGCGCATTGGTGGTGCAATATGAAAATTGGATTTTGCCACTCCCCTCCGCCCGCAGAACGAAAATCAAATATCAGACTTCACAGTGTCACCCGCCTGAATATTTTGAAAATTCCCTGAAAATTTCATCAAAATCGGCCCAGCCGTTTTGGAGTCCATACGTTACATACATACATACACACATCCTCTTTTATATATATAGATATTCTTAGTAAAAGAAGTCTGACGCATAGCACTCTGTTCAAATTTGTGAAAAATGTTTATCAACATTGATTAATTCGTACGAAAAATTTTACATGTAAACACTATTGTAGAAACACCCCATGTGTTGGTTGTAAATTCCAAACGAAACAAGTGAAAAATTCAAATGTTGAAGATACATTTCAAATGTTTTTCCCAAGATAAACAGAGTACTACTTCTGCAACATTTTTCCATGTACAATTCGTGCCAATTTTTTTACATGTACTTTGGGTTGGTCGGGCTTACATCTGTGTGTCATGTGCCAAAGAAAGCGTAACCATTAATTACTAATGAAAAACTGCTTAATTCAGACATGTATTTATTGATTTAAATAGTTTCCAATCATGTTGGATTCTATAAAATTATCTATTAGTTGTGTATGAAACTGTTTAACTTAATAAATATGTGTTCAAAAAGTTTTTCATTAGTAATTAGTGCTTACGCTTTTTTAAGCACATTGCACATATGAAATGCCAGATGTAAACTCAGCCTATGAATATGCGCCAATGTTTTTGTTAAAATTACCTACAACTCACACACGAACTACGATTTCTACAATGGGTTGTGAATTGATGAATTGTAGGGTAGTGTAGCAAAACAATAAACGATTTCTCGTTACCTTAGGCGTAGAAAGGCCATTATGGGCGGGGGGGGGAGGGGTGGAATTGATTTTGCCCCTTCCCCCTTAGAATTTTAAAAATTGCCTGTAATTATCTATTTTCATATTACGTAATATTAATTAAATTAAACGATAGCTTTGTCACTATTTATGTTTTGTTTTTCCAAAAATATTTTGATATCAATACTTTAATACATAATAATAGGTTTGTACATTAACTCAAAAAGTTTGCAAGGAGAGAGCGTCAAAAGATAGAAAAAAATTGAGAGGCTAAAAATTCTTACAAATTATTACTAGTTAAATTTTTACTTGCAAGAATTATCCAACCACCTGTTGTGTGTTTTGTTGTCAAATTAATTATTTCAAAAATATCTGAAAAAGGAAAACTGAAAAATTTGCATTTCTTAGTTAATTCTTAATTTATTGTTTTTCTTTCATTAAGCCACATAAATTCAATTTTAATGTTGAAGAATTTTGTTTGTTTCTCATATATGATCAGAGATGGAAAGTGGCATTTTTGAACTTGTTAATGAATAAAATTAAAAAATTATGCAAAATGCATAAAAGTAGTAATAATACATGAAACTGTGTAGAGAATTTCATATTAAATGCCAATTTCTAAAAAAATTAAATTCAAAATATTATCAAACAAAATACATCACAAAAAGTACAATAGTATCATGATGTCCATCAATAGTTCTAATATGAATAAAATTTTCTTTCAAGTTTTTACAAGTAAAGCGTTCATTTACTTTTTCGTATCTGGGAGAGTAATTTTGTAAATTCTGCCTTATTCTCTGATTGCTAGTTTCTGCTGGAAAGTAAATGAACGTTATAAACTTTCATTTAACGCCGATACAACTAAACAAATTAAGTCTACGGTTAAAAAAATAATATGCGAAAAAAATTGTTTTTCCATCGGAAACATTTGGGGTGACAAAAGCATCCAATGAAATTGTATTTATTATTATTTTTTAATCATAGCTGTTTTTTAATTTGTAACATTTTAATGAAGGCAAACTACTCGTTTTTCCCCATTATTTTAACTATTTAAAATTGCTGCTGTCTACTGTGTTACGCCATCTAAAGAAATAATAAAACTCACAAAACAATGGATATAGTTTTTGTTTCAAACATCTGATTATTTTTATTAAGTTACTTTTTTCTCATGTTAATTTATGTCACTACAAAAAATACGAGTATTTTAATTTTTATTGAATCTCCAACTATTTGGCGATAATAAACATTGCGCTGCTACAAATAAAAATTAAAAAAAATTGCAAAATGCAATTAACATAATAATAATTAACATAATAAGCAATAAAAATATAAAATATAAATAATTATAAACAAACAAGTTTAACTAATACATTGCAAGGGTAATAAACTTGAAGTAAAATTGCACAATTTTGTTTGTAGGAAATAATGGTTTTTATAAAACATTTTTAAAATATTTACTTAATTAATAATTTGCTTAATAAATAAAATATAGTTAAAGCAATAACCAGGCAATAAACCGAAACATTACTGCACAGTTTTAAAATGTTGTTTGTTTTGTTATTTTAAATATGAAAAATATTTTTTAAAACTTCTTTGTTAAGGACGCAAAAATATTTAAAATCCGTGTTTTTATTACTAGTATTTATTTCTAAGTGCAAGACTTATACAATTAATATTAAAAATAAGCCTTATTTAATATTGCTATAAAGCTTTTTGACGGCATATTTCTTTTCTATCTGTTTGTTTCTTTTTCAGTGGCACAACACATAAAAACTTTGTTTTAATTTATATTAATTTTGTTTTTAATAAATAACTTTTTTTTAATTAAAAGAAGATGTAATGAGTCAGTTGGGAGAATTTAATGGTTAAATGATTTGATTACAACATTTCATTACTTTGTTACAAATTATGTGCACAATTTAGTTTTGGAGTAAAATACATAAGTTGAATTCGAAAGCTGCGATTTCCATTTCCAGCACGAAAGCAAATTTGAAAATTTCCGTGCAAAAACAAATTTGAAAATTCATTAATGCCTTGTTTCTGGAGTCCGCTAAAATTTTGAAAGAACGGCTGGAAATCCAGCAGAGGAATGATTACATTACATTCAAAACCAAAGTTGCACACACAAAAGTTTTAGCTTAATGGTCAGTAAGTCCCAAACCACACTGTGCAAGTCTTATTGCTAAGCTGATTAGTTTCAGGGAGAGAGAGAGACGAGGCGAACAGCAACGTTTCTTTTCCCCCCGTCTCTCTCTCCTAATAAACTAATCAGCTTAGCAATAAGACTTGCATAGTGTAAATAGGGACTAAGTAGTTCATTATTTAAAAAAAAGTAAATGGAATGTAGGAATAAAATATGTTATATATCTTAGGATTAGGTACAAAGTAAAGTCTTTAAAATTTTACAAAATAAATAACAAAATTTAGCAAAAGAATTTTTGTACTCAATAAGCTAACAACTAAAATTATTAGCCAAGTTTAATAAAAAAAACTTTACATTTTCAGTAAAAAACAAAACTAAATTTCAATAAACATAAAAACCTACAAAAAACAATAAACATTTCAATTAATTATTTTATACTATAAAAAAGTTTAAAAGACGTTTGTGTTTTTTAATAAAAATAAATTCCTTTTTTGTAAAAAGGTTGTTTAAAAGTATGAACGTCTCTATATATAATATTTATACTATTTGTTGTTAAGGAATGGCTTTTTTAATTGTATAATTAACATTATTAATCTTGCAAATCTATTCATTTTCTATAAAAATTATTTTCATAAATTTTCCCGCCTCAGTTGTGTTTTTTAAAACAGTATGTAAGAATGATCCCGTTCCAATCTATTTTTAGCTCTCATTGCTACATTACCCATTGCATCTGAGGGTGGTGGTATACCCGTAATTTCTCGGGCTGGTTCTTTATAAAATATTTCCGTTCTACCGGACTTGTAACCATAATATACGGAATCGTACGAACGTAATATTAAATCGGTTACTTGTTTATTATTCAGCATGTCACGGTGCATGCATTCTAACGTACTTATCTCCACCGGATTCCAGGGTCCATTGCGTTCCAAAGCATCCCATTTGGAATCGATGCACATAAAGCTATAGCTGCCATCACGTTTGTCACCCTCGACATTAATGTTTAACGTTTGACTGAGATGAGATTCCATGTGGGGAAATTTCGAAACACAAATATCGAACTATAAGTAATGAAGAAAGAAAATAATTTATATCATTGTTGTAACTGAAAATGTGTGGTTTGAAATTTTCGCAGTCAGAGTAAATTCTCACTCATTTGCTAAAAAGTTCCAACACATTCAAATGTGAAGTTTTTGTTTCTTGAGAACTTTTTCCAGTTTGTATAGTACAAAAAAAAAATATTTCAATGTTGGAAATAAAACACTAGTCAGGTCTACTCTGTAAATTGCAACGACAGAAAATAGCTTCGAAAAGTCTAAAGCGTTTAGTATCGTTTCGACCTACACAGCCAGATTTCTGAGTATTTAAAGTTTTAACTAATTTGAATTTCGAGCTTTGCTCAATCAATTCTCACCATTTTCTGTACAATTTTTGATTGCTGTGAGCATCCCTCTTCCATAATTAATAGCAGTGTCATATTTTGCTGACCACAAATATATAGCTCAGCTTTTTGCAATCCATCCTTGTTGGCCACATTGGACGGTAAACAGGTCAATACATCTACGGCTTCATCACATTTTAATGAATTTCGTTTGCCAACAGTTTTTAAAGTATTTAAAGGTGTTTGAATTTCTATTGGTGTTGCATCCCAAGCAGGACGTTCTTCATTTAATGCCAAAACCGACAACTTAGCCATAAGGGGAGTCAAAGGTACACCACCCAATTGTTTACTTGATAAAATTATAGTGGAACGTTCACCTGAAGGCCTTGCATCAGATATGTTCTTTAAAGGTAAACTTAAGGATTTTTTATCGAGTGGCGTCTTTGCTCTTTGTTGGTTGTGGGAATTTTCTAAATTTAGATTACTGTCTGGTTTGACATTGGTTACTTTAGTTGTGTTAGGATTTCTAAGAGATTCATCTAGTTTCTTTAGTTCATTATCAAATTCCTTAAACTCTTGTATTAATTTAGCTATATCTTCATCTTGTTTGGTTTCCTCACTAGCCTCGCCCCACAGTTTGTAGTATTTGTCGAGAAATTCTTGAAACAAACTGCGGGATATGGGTTGGCCATTGGCATTAAATACGGGATTGGTGGGATCTGTTATGGTGCGGGAAGTTTTATTATTCTCATCAGAGTTTTCGGAATTTTCCTCTTCTTCATCATCATTTTCAATAAAGTCGGGGGAGACGTCACCAGCTCCATTGCCATTGCGATTTACGTCAGTCTTAAAACTTTGGGAAATTTGCTTTAGAGAAATTCTTTTGGAAAATTTCTTTAACGAATCATGGATATCTGTTAAAGAGTTACGGCGTTCCATTTTATTTGGATTTGTTATAAAATTGTGAAAGAATTTCTCGAAATCTTTTTTCAAAGAATTACGCTTATTGATTTGCTGCAATGTTTGATTATGCTCCATTTGTTTGTTGGAGTTATTTTCATCTTCGGGATCGGCACATATTGACATTATATTCCCCACTGCCAAGACTTTATTTTCGGCCATGGGAGTGGAACAAACACTGGTGCGTCCAATAAATTCGGGATATGAATCTGTTTCATCAAAGTTTATCGAAGCAATGCCCGATTCAGGCAACTCCTTGTTGGAATAGTTTTTTATACGCAACGGCAAATGTGTGGGCCTAGTAGTCATCATAAGACTTTTAGGTCTTGCTGGTGCTGTAGTTTGCAATACGATTTTTGCCTCTACACTTTGTTCCTCTTGCTGCTCATTAGTGGTATGTGCTGTATTTTCTTCGGGTATATGGGTAAATATCAACGACTTGTCTCTTTTCATTTTACGTTTATTATACTGAAATGGCAAAGGCCCTTGCCCCAACTGCGTGGTTTGTAAATTTTGTGCTCTTTGAGCTTCAGCCTGAAGCTTGTGATATTGCAAAGCCTCCAAATAGACCACTAACATTAGGACACCATTGGGTATGTGGAATTCTACGGAGGTTAATTGCTCTCCTGTGGTTTTTATATGTAGAGGATCTGTCATTACTATTTGCTTAGTAATAGAATCACTAAGTTGAGAAGCCACCACTCTGGAGAAAAAATTAAAAAAATCTCATTATTTAATAAAATATTTCATTCTATAAAAAGTAACTATGCTTCAATTAGAAAATTATAAAGTTAATTTAATATTCGCAGCATTTCAAAAATTTGTTGTTCGTTTATGTCTTTTCTTTTTGAAGTTAACCTTTAACATCAAATTTCATTCGATTTTAAAGTTTATTTTTTATTTTCTACTAAGCCGTTAACTTTTTTATTTAAATTTGAATTAGTTGCAACATTTTATGAAATTAAAATATTTGTAAATATGTATGTACATATTAAACATCTATCAAATCAATACTGCTAAAAATATATATAAAGTATCAACAACATTTGCTAACACTACTCACTTGTTGTGATAGAGAATGGCACCACCTAATACGCCTTTGGTCTGTTGACAACTTTGCAGTGTTTGTATAGCTTCCAAATATATATTACTTGCCGTTTTGGGCATACGTAATTTGGGAATATTTTGAAAAATATTACCGTTGTATTGTAAAATTGGTAGATATGTTTCGAATATATGATATAATTTTTCCGATAAATTCTTATACTGTGACTGCAAGGGAAATTGATCATAGACCAGTTGCAAATCACGATGATAAAATTTAACTAAAGACGACAATAAATTGGCACGATGTTGCAAAAGATAATCCGAGATATTACGATCAGTTCCAACAGCCTAAAAATGTTATAAAATAAAAATATTTTATAAAGATTTTAAAAGCAAAGAAAACAAATACTTACCAAAATAAAACGTCCAAATTCTTTGAAAACAAATTTACCATTTTGTAGAGCTACTAGACGCGGCTTGAAGAAACAATCCTTGAGAAAATAAGACGAACCCATTAATTGGCCGCACAGGGCCACTTTTTGAGTATCTGACACCCAGCTGGGATGAAAATATAAGACCGCCTTAACGGGATCGTCGGCTTCTTCTTTCAAGCACTCGGTGTCATAAACAAATACAATCATTGTTTCCCTAAAATTTTAATAAAAGTTTTAAATTGTTTCTTCTACTTTTTCAAATCTACATTCATACATATGTATACATATGTACACACATGTGTGTATATATGTACTATATGTATAATTAATATTTTTAACCTTTCTTTGTACAATCTTAATAATTTTTGATTTTCTAAATTTTGTTGTATTGAAGACCATCGTTTTAACTCAAATCTACGCCAAGTTTTAAACATTTTTTCCTTTTGTTTTTGAAAGATTTTAATTTGATTACTTCAATCACTTTTATTTAACATTTGCTTATGAGAACAAATCTTATCTTTCTTTATTATTTTGGTTTCGCTTTTGTTTCGTTTTGTTTATTTGATAAAATACAAGAAGATTTCCTTGCTTTCATTAATAACACATTCGAATGTCTAATATTAAATGATAATAACTAAATAAAAGCCAATACTGCCAACCCCCCATTTGGCTTCTACTACTGTTCTATATCGCCACGCAGCCAACATCATCATCATCATCGTCATCACCACAACATCTTAGTCTTTTCGTACATTTATGTGTACTACAAAAGTAGTACGAGTTTATAATAGTTGTTTAAACAACCTCAGTCTTTGTAAAGTTTTGATTGATATATTGTACGGCTGAGTGAAAATTGTACAGCTAGAAAATATCAATTACATGTATTATGATAGTTGAAATGGAAAGTGGTGGGTGGGGGTAGTAGACTTTGTGGAGACAAAAATATTTATAGTAAACACTTGTTTATTTAAATACTTTGAAACACATACAGCAATATAAAGAGAAACTTCTTAAACTGTAAGAGAATAGAATTGTATTTTACAATTTACTGAAGAACTTTTTAAGATTTTGATGTAAACAATTATTTCATATTATTTATTTTGTACTGAGCTGTACATCATTGTATTACATATGTAGTTATGTACCGGACTTTCAGAATAAGTGCTCCAGTTTTATATTGCGGGTAATGGTACTTTATCGTCAGTTCCAATTTATTTCTTGTGCTAATTATTTTCACAAAATACAAATAAACCATATTTTGTAGAACTAACATAATTCACAATATCTTTAAATTTCTTTTTTTTCTGCATATTTCTAAGGAATTAAGTGATTTTTTTAATAATCATTTTCGATTAGTTTAGATATAAAAACATTATTTGTTCCAGTGGGTGTATTTGTATCCAAGTTTATTTTCATATCAAGGAATTCTGAAAATAATTTTGTTAGTAGATAATTTGTTTTGCAAAAAATCCCAAAAACTTAAGATTTTGAATTCTAGCTAGGTACTTTCAAAACGGCGATTTATAATGCACTAATTAAAATTCAAAAGATTAGGAAGTATTTAAAATACTATAAATCGGTTTCATTAAATTTAATTAGTCCCTATTTACACTATGCAAGTCTTATTGCTAAGCTGATTAGTTTATTAGGGGAGAGAGACGGGGGGAAAAGAAACGTTGCTGTTCCCCTCGTCTCTCGCTCCTTGAAACTAATCAGCTTAGCAATAAGACTTTCACAGTGTGATTTGGGACTAACTTTAGTTATTAAAAAATATATTTAACTTATCATTATAAAATGAAAACAAATAATATTGACCATTTTTGTAAAAGCTCTATTGAAAAAAATCAATAAAAATTAATAACATTAAAAGTATAACAACCTCTTATCATCGCCATCCAACAAACTGTCCACAAAATCAACAAAATTATTAAAAACAGAATTAAAGGAAATCATTTTGCTTAACTTTAACTAGTTAAATAATCTGAAAATAAATTAAATGAAATCATATTAAGTAGTTATAATTAAATTAATAAATTAGAAATAAACTATAAAAATATATGTACATGTACAAACAAAATTTTCAGTACATTTCATGCAGGTCAGTCGTCTTTTTGCCATAGAGGGGCGTTACTGCTTTACTTGTTTTTTTTTTCAATACTCACTTGGCCATATTTGTTAATAGTTTTCGCCTGGTGTTAAAAACCTTTTATAAAAAATGTTTACTTAATTTCTAAGGCGTTTTAATTTAATTTGTGTGGCTTAAAATCTTTAAAACATTTTATTTTAATTTGTTGTATCAATAAAATTCCACTGCACTTGTGTTTTGTGTATTGACTGCACCACCATAGGTATTTTATTGCTATTTTAATTAGTAGTACAGAGTTGTATTTAATGTGTTGTTAATGAAGTGAAACAAATAGCAGTAAATACGTAATTGTACTTAGTACTTATTTTGAATATGGCAATACTCTCGTAAAGATATTGCCATTTGTGTATGTTTATGGGAACAATATCTGTTAAATAGTTGCTTAGCACTTGATTATAAATAAGTTTAGTGTTTTAAGTAGAATCAGATTGTAACATACATAATAGTTGCTTCAATTAAATTATTTTAAATTGTATAAAAATTTACATAAATTGAGGAAACGCTGTTTTGCGTAGTGGCCAGACAGATAGTTGTAATGAAGCCACAGCAGGCAATAGAAATCGCTAAGTCTGGCAATAATGTAAGTGTACTAATTCTAAAAGTGATGCCAACTGTTCACGAATATAGATTAACCTGGTTTTGTTCCTCGTCTCTAAAAAAATTAATTCAATATATTTTTAAAATTTTGTCTTCAGAATGTGCAGAAAATTTGTTGTTACATAAGCAATAATGATTCGTTCGATGTTACTTTAAACGATCCGTTTTAAATATTGCAAGGAATACAATAATGCTTTATTCATAAATATCAGACGAACTGGCGATTTTATACGCCTACATTGAATTGTACCATAGCATTAAATATATCACAAAACTCGCTGCATTGACTACGCTGCTTTTATGTATACTAACAATAATTTTTAGTTAGTAATGGCCGCCTACAGTAGTGAAGAACTAGTGCAAAGTGGAGAATTTTTGTTGTGTTTTTGTGTTGTCTCTGAATTCACTTTTTTTCTAATGGATAATTTTAAATATTTATAAACTAAAAAATAAAACTATTGTTAAAAAATACATTTATGAGTGTTTAATTAAAAACCCTACAAATTTAAATAAAAAAAAGTACATACATACATAAATAGAATAAAATGAAGAAAATCATATGAAAAAACCAACATAAAAATAATATCCACCAAAAGATGCTTGTAACATAAAATATATATATGTTTGTATGCATGTGTGAATACCATGTACAATTAGCTTAAAAGTGCAGTGGTAGTAAATAATGGTTTTTATGTAGTAGTGTTGTGTGTGTTTTTAGTTGTGTACACAAAATAATAAGACTGCATTGAAAAACGTAAGAAAGCAAACAACAACAAACATTATTTATGTTTTTATACAGATATGAGTAAGTGTGTATGTTTATTTTTACGTTTATGTATAGATATAAAAAAGCAAACAGGTTTTTGGGAGTCACTTTTGGTTACAAGCAAGTTTCAAGTTTTTTTATCTTGTTGCTTTTTTATGTTAAGATCAATATGTGTATGTGCTTTTTATGAAAATGTTTGAGAGTGTTAAAAGAAATGTGTGAGAGTGTGTGCATTATGTTGCTTTTATGGTTAAATCTTTTTTGTTTTTTTATTGATGGAGTATCAGTTTTTTTATTATATACATATATATGTATGTATGCACAGAGCTTAACTTTTAAAAGAGCATTAACTTCTGGGGTTTCTCTTTCCTATGGTTTTATTCTTTTGCTTTGAGTACTTGTTTTAAACTGTTTTTAATTTATGCATAATACATACATACGTACATATAACAACATAAAAGCCAGTAAGACCAGAAAATCTACAACTTTAAAAAACATCTAGTAAGATATTGTGTATGGTCTTGGATAGTCAGTCGTTGGCTATAATAAAACTATGTACATACATACATACGTACATACATAAATGATCATTATTTGTAGTGACTTTTGTTTGTTAAACGAATACAGCCTAATACACCAACGAAAACTGGTCACCAAAGTGAAGCTACAGGTGTATAATTATTTATCATCTATTTATTAGCATTTTGTATTTAGGCTGTTGGCCTCAATTTAAGATTTTCCTCAATTGAAGCAAACAAGAGAAATTTGCTTTGTTTTTTTTTTTTTTTTTTTTTGAAAGATTCTTAAAGGATTAAAAATAAAACAACTAGGTACATATCATTAACTTGAGCTTGTTAATAATTTTAATAAATTTTGCAATTTCCTGCGTCCTATTTTAACTATGCAAGTCTTATTGCTAAGCTGATTAGTTTGGCGAGAGTGACGAGGGGAACAGAAACATTTCTTTTCCCCTCGTCTCTTAATCAGCTTAGCAATAAGACTTGCATAGTGTAAATTAGGACTACCGGCCACTTGTAATCGAACAAAACTAGACGACTTTTTGTCTGTTCAATAACAATATTTCTGCCTACAGTATTTACTAAGCTAAACTAAACGACTGCATCTAGAGACGGGTGTAAATTTATTTGTATACGAGTGGCTGTGTGTTTGCATCAACTGCTTACAATATTTATTATGATCATGTTCGTTACATTCTACTCTACTTAGTAGAGTTCGAGCGGTGTGTATGTTCTGTTGTTGCTTTTTTATCTACGTGTTCTGATAGATCTTTAGAAATACAAAGTTCCTTTTAAAATAAAGAAAAAAGAAATACTCACATACATAGTTTGAGTTAAACAATTACATGTGTGCATACATACATATCGTTGGTTACAAGTAGAAAGGCCCTAACTCAAATAACTGTAAGTTTACAAGAGAAGGTAAAAACATAATAATAAACAGTACAAGTGCTTGTAAAACTGCTTTGTACAACTGCTTGTAAAATCGTTATTTTTTACAATATTGCAATAAAATTTTGTGAAGATTTTTTTTAAATTAAAGTGCAACCATTTACCAAAAAACTATACATATGTATGTACACCTATCAGTGAAGTGTAGTTTTTTTTAGTGCTACGAGTAAAAAAGTAAGGCAAAATTAAAAAGTAAATTGAAAAAAAAACTAAATCTTGGACAGCATGTTTAAATATAGTAAAAATAAAATAATAATAAATTATTAAAAATATTGCATAAATTGTTAAATAAACAAAGAATACATTAATTACATTCACCAGACAACACTAAAAATTGGTGAGCCATTTAATAAAGCTAATTTTTTCTATTAAAAACGAAATATATACCTACATATGTATACCTTTTGGATATAAAAAAACCTTTTTCAATTTAGTTTCCTAAGGGACAATTTCACCAATTCTATTTAAATATAAAATCATATTTAAAAGTTGTTTTTATGGCTACATATGTACATATCTTACCTTAATATAAAAAGGCCCTAACTGATTATTTTTTTGACATCGAGATTTTTGCATTTTTCTATACATTAGATGTTCTTCTAGCGAAATATACAAAAAATATAGATTTCAATAAAATAATTTGTTAGTACCTTTCTATACTAAGGTAACGATATATTTTGTATAAATGTATATTTTTTTTAATAAAAAACAACTTTTTGAAATTTGAATTGGTGTTTAAATAAAATTGGTAAAATTGTCACTAAGTCCTAGAAACAGAAACGTGACCTTTCCCCTCGTCTCACTCTTCTAACAAACTAATTAGCTTAGCAATAATACTTGCATAGTGTAAACTAGGACTTAGAAATCATTTTATTCATTTATTTATTTTACGTATAAACAACAAGCATATGTATGTATGTACATTAGGGATATATTTTTTTACAAGTTCTTAAAATATCAAAATCGGCATAGCACAGTCCGATAGAGCATAAAAAACTATAAGGGCGCATATAGTTATTTTTTCGCTAGGGTCAAAAAAGTTCACAAACCAACCGCCATGGAGTTTTTTTTTCTTTTTGGTTAAGATAAATTAACAATATGTTTATTTGAAACAAAAAATAAATAAAAAACTCCGTATAAAGTTATGAATATTCAATATTGCATTAAGAAGGCCTCGAAATAATTTTAGATTATGTAAAATAATAACTTTGTTAGTTCAAGTCCACGCTTTAACGGCCTTATCTTTTGCAATAAAATTTTACATTAAAAATCATGCCAGGATGTAATCGTGTGTTAAAACTACATTATGCGGCGATTTTTAATGTCAAATTGTATAGAGGAACTCGGCAACACGTAGTTTAATTTTGTCACTTATGCTAACTTCATGCTAAATTTACAAAAGATTATTATTACTATTTCGTGGTTAACAAGAAATTGATTTTAAAGAGCTTTAATAAATAAAATAATCAAATAAAAATGTTTTGCACTTTTTATTAAATCATATTTCAAGTTTAGAATAATTATGTCACATCATTCTATTATCTTAAATATAAATACATTTATTTATTAACTTATACTTATTCAATTTTTATTCATTGAATAAAAATAGCTATCTTTAAATATTTTTTCTTTTGATATCTTTAATGGCGTACATTTGGATGTACATGTACATACATACATACATATGGGCGATTCCCAGGCGACGGACGCGACATTCGTACACTTTTAGTTGAGCAAAAAGCAAGAATGGAATGTAAAGATCCAGTATATATTTGAAGTGTTTTAAAGCAATGAAGGAGTAGTATATTTAAGAAAAAATGTGCGATATCAATAATATAGTAAAAAGATATAAGCAAAGGTAAGCGAGAAACGGAATCGACAAAAATGGAAGTTATTTTTGTGCACTTATAGAAATATCCACATATATGTACTTCACCGAAATTTTATGAAGATTTTTTTTTTGAAAGCTTATGCGTAGATTTATGAAATATGAAAATTTTAAGTTTAAAATTTTGTTTTAATTTTTTTAAATGGGTAAAGCACAAATACGGACGCGACAATTTTTTTCCAAGAAAACTGAACGCAGTGACTTTACTAATATTGATTGAACTTTAATTCAAAAGGAATGAAACAACAACAAATGCTTATTTACTGCTGAAAAAATTAATAAATATTGATTTTATGCTTCGGATGCGACATTAACCTACCATTTACACATGATGTAATGTAAAATATAAAAAGGTTAAACAGTGTTACCCATTTTAAATATTTGTACAAATATACAGGATTATGACAAATAGTTATAATAAATTACGCTTATTTTATATAAATATTTAAAGAATTATCTAAGAGTAGACCAAACTTACGACCAAACTGTGTTTTAGTATTATGAACCACAACTGTTTTTTAGTTGAAATTATCATCGCGTTGCCAACTTAAAATATTTAGTTTGACACGAAAAAAACACAAAGTTTTAGAAAAAGTATTGTTTTTAGTGTTTTAGTTCAAAGAAATCATACCAAATGGATACAAATATCTGTAGATTTATTTTATGACGACCCTCTTGAACTACCCAATGCAAGGTAAGGCATAACCAAAATAGGGAACGAATTCTTTAAAAAATAATATTTTAAGGTTTTTTTTAGTTATTTCCGGCAGAACAAAGAAACGTTTTGTTATTTCTTTGGATCACCTAAAACCATATTTAAAATCTTTGTATGTGTCCGGTATACCGCCGGTGCTGAAACTGTTAAAATATTTTGTTATTAAGCATAAGAAATATGTATTTCTAGTTACGATTCTTCCACTTTTTGTGCTTTTTATATCGCAACAACCTGTAACTAAAATAAACCCAACCACAGACCCAACTAATAAAAAGCAGTTGTGTATACTCAACGTTTTTCTCAACCAAATTTACGCGCAGTTGTAAATGGAAGTACCAAAACACAACTGAAAAGTCAACTGTTAATTTAGTGGAGAATGGTAATGAAAATTTATCAATCCCAACCAAACTATTTTAAAAGTTGAAAACCGTGATAGGGGCATAAGTCAGCTTTATTACCTTTTTCTGGAACTACCCATATTTATGTATGTATGTAAATTTTTCCATCACAAAAATATTTACTTATATCTATATTTTCTTTCAATATCCATATTTTCGTTTACTTATACATACATATATACATACATACATATGTACATATGTAAACACATACATACATACATTAATATATTTCCATTTCTGCTTTTAACACACAGCTTTTCTTATTTCTTATATTTTCCGTTAAAAAATCTGTTAAATTTGATTAATAGAAATGGAACAACAACGCAGCCAATATGGAAAAAGAATATTTTATTGAATAAAAGAAAGCAATTTATACTCAAACGGGTGGGAAAATAAAATAAAGGGGAAGAAAAAATTAATTGATTTTTTACAATTTGTAGCATGAAATATAGACCTCATTTTATATAGCCGTATTGAAAGATTAAACACAGAACAGCAAACAAAAATATTCAATCAAAGTATGTATTTGCTTTTTATTAACAGTTATTAAATAAAATGTATTGCTTTATTTTTATGATGCCTTTTGGCAGAAGCATAAAAAATGTTATCATAAAATTAATAATAATAGAATAAATAATTAATAATGATTTAAAATGAAAACTACTAACATTTGATATACAAAATAATAATTGAAAACTATTTTAACGTTAAATATTTACAGCCTTATTTATAAAAATCATTAAGGGTTTTTAAGAAAAATATTGTGTGAAAATTTGTTTTAAAAACCCTTTATAAAGATTTAATAAGTTTTATAAATAAGGCTGTTAAAAATTTACATGGTTTTAATAATTAATATATTAGTATGACCTCGCTCTTCAAAACGCAATAATCCTACGAAATAGAATGTTTCACTGATCTTTAGAAACAGAGGGAAGTATTTCAAAATACTATTGAACTTATTTAATTTAATTATAATTATTAGAGACCTTATTTTTTAACTTTTGAAAAAAAAGTAAAGACTTTTCACGCTTATAAATATGTATTCAAATAAAATTCTTGTAGGTGTAGTCCTGTACAACACACACTGTATGAATAGATGAAATAAAACAGCATCAGAATAAACTTTTATTAATATTTTGAATGTATGTACCAATTTTTAAACAAGACCATCACACGGGGATGATCCCTATTCATGCAATACATTTTGCTAAAACTAAGGAAATATGTTGTGGGGAGGAGGATAGGATGTAGCCGTAGATCGAGTGAACAGGTATCCGAAAAAAAACTTTTTGCAATGAAAAGATTACTTTCGAATCGGAAGCATGGATCTTATTGCCTTCTCCAGAAGGTCTATTTACACCAGACTCACTATTCCGATCATCATAAAATTTCTTTGATAAGTTTTCTTTCTCACTTACACCCAGAAAAACTTTCAAAATAATAAATTTTAAATATGTAAATGTTTTTGTACATATGCAAATATACATGTATGTATTAGGGATGTAACGAATGTTCGCATTCGCTTTCGCATTCGCAAATTATTCGCTTACTTTTGCTATTTGCATTCGCTTTTGCATTCGCTAAAATGCATGCGAATATTTCAAGCGAATACTAAACCAAAATACAGCTTTGAAAAATACTTAAAACTAGCCTTTTCAAACTTTTGGAAAATGTTGAGCACCATTCATTACTTCGCACAGAAAATTTTAAATTCAAACAATTTAAACTAGCAGTTCTTTGTTGTAAATTTTATTCGAAACAAGTGCCACGCATATTATTTCGCATGAAAACTTAAAATATTGAAGATATATTTCATATGTTTTTCCCAAGATGAACAAAATACTACTTCTCCAAAATTTTTTCATGAGTTCATGCCAATTTTTCTTAATATGTATTTTGGCAGTATTTCACAAGAACTATTGAACAGAGTACCAGGATTTAGGGCCAAAGTACGAATGGGATAATTGCCTAACATTTTGTAAATTTATTTTTATTATCTACTTATTTCAATATAATTTCATATATACATCTTTCTGTTTTAAGAATTTAATAAATTAATAAATATTTGCTCAATTCAAGACTCAATTTAAATAAAATGCTATATCTAGTACATCTATGTATGTATATAATACAACTTCATGTTTTTAAACAAATTTAGTTTGATGTGATTTTTCATCCTATTGTAAGTATTTGCATTCGCTTTCGCATTCGCTTTCGCAAAAATTCAAATGCATTATTCGTTTTCGCATTCGCATTCGCTAAAGTGGTATTCGTTACATCCCTAGTATGTATGTATGATAACATTTTTAAGTATTCTGTTATGTGACTAAGATTTCTAAACACAATTTCTAGCTAGCATAAATTTACTTTTTTATTAATGCAAAGCAGTTTTATAATTTACTAACTTTAATGTTAATTACCTTTCTTTATTACCGTAAATGACTGCCCATAACCCCACTGATTGCCTGGATATCCTGCTAGTAATATTATTTTATGTTTGTATACAAACATACATACATACTTGCATACATATATTTATATGTGAAGTCATTACATATTGTTGTTGTTATGACTCACTCATGTTTTAAGTTATATTTACATTCAGATGCTAAATACATATCCCATGGCTTTTATGATATTTATAATTTCTGGTATCGTTTCCTTTTAATGGTAAATCTTTTTTAAGCATAAAATATTGAATCATATTGTATAACAAATAAATTCAAATATGAAAGTTATTAAGAGTCTGTAGGTTTTATGGAAATAAAAAAGCGGAAGTTTTTATTTGATTAAGAAAAGTGTGTCATATGTCGTTCACATATCGCTCCTTTGTTGCAACATAGGCATATCTCAAAAAATGCGTTGAGTTAATAATGTAGAAAAAATCTATTATCATATTTAATCTTGTGTAAAAATTTCATACAAAAGGCTTATACACGCATCTCTTGAGAAAAGAAAATATTTTTATATTTTCCTTGAGTTGTATGGATGTACATGAAAACTTCAAATTTATTTTCTGCAAAACTAGCTTTTTTTAAGTTATGCCTCTGTTGCAATAAAGGAGCGATATGTATGATTTCTACTAGAATGATAAAGAAAAGCTGGAAACTGTTAAAACAAGCACATGTGTAAATAAAATTAATTTACATATATGTACATACATATATACATACATACATATGTAAGGAAATTTATTTATAAATAAATTTATTTTTTTTTAATTGAAAGTTATTTGCTGGTTATTAAGCATTGTCTATATATTTGATTGGTGCTTAGCTAAATCATCAGTAGACTTCAACACCATATTTTGATGATTTGGCTAAGCACCAATGAAATATATAGACAATGCTTAACAATCAGCAAATAAATTTTAATTAAAATAATCTTATGCTAATATGTCAAATAATAAATTTCTTAAATTATTATTATTATTTATTTAAATTTATTTATAAATAAATATTTTTTTTAGAAATCTGGCAATGCTTTTTAAAGGTTAACGGTTTCATGGCGCAAACCTTACTAACAAGGGCCTGTTTCTCCTGTACATACATATGTACATCTCTTGTAATAGAGGTATTTTCATATAAAAAATATATTTTTACAACTATTTTATTTGTGTTACAACAATTGTATGTTTTGAAAAACAAAACAGTAGTGCCAATTCTAGTTGTTAGATTACGAAAAACCCTAAAATTTATAATTTTTTTAATAGCTATTAAATACTTACATAAGTGATTTAAAATGATTCTAACATAATTACCAATGAAAATTAAAGTATAAATATTTCACATCAAAGGTTATCTTGCAATTATTTGATTTAATATATACATACATATACATACATACATACATACATATGTATGTACTTATAAAAGTAGCTGATACCAACTAAAGTATCAATTGCTTTAGCTATTCAAACATTTAAAAATACAATTGCTGATAACTGCAAAACCTTAGTTTTTATTCTTGTAACATTTCCTGTGTATTTATCCGGAAATATATACATAAATTCAACAGCAGCAACTTCATTTACACTCGTGCATAGGAAAATAACACTTGCTCTGATTAAAAAAAAATTAAACAGATTGCACATTTTGTAAACTCATCTTTTTTTAACATTTATCCACTATACATACATACAAACATAATATGTATGTATGTATGTACATACATATGTGAAATTTCATTTGCTGACATTGACATGTATTTATTTAAACTTCCCTGAAGTAAATGTCGATGGTGAAAATGTACTGAGTCGCTTTTGACTTTGTCACTTGTACTACTCTACAATTATTCCCCATATAATACTTTGTGCTATAGACATTTAACATGTGCTTGTCATTGAAATTCTACTAGTAACACTTACTAGATATTGAATTCATAGTTCTTATGGGAACATGGAGACATACCGACCAGAAATTTACTGGTACATTTCTATAACTTAATTTATGTATATTGACAAGTTGTTGCAAAATCCACCAGAAATACACCACATCTGTTTTCTCTCTTTATTTTATACTGACGAATAAAAGAGAAATTGTAGACAATGTAACTACTACTAGAGTTTTAGTGTTGACATAGAGACACTTGGCCCCAGTCTGACTGCAGGGTTTGAACAGCACTAAGAGCGTTTGTTTGAAACTTCTACAAAAACTATAGCTTTTCCTATACTACATATGCATACATATCTGTATGCATGTAACTACATACATTGTTTGTATATACAAACATACATATATATGTACATACATATGTATGTATGTATAATGTGTCAAAACTTTATTGTTGATTGCGCTCTATAAGAGCTTCACAAACAAATTGTTATCTAATTTCCTTTAAATATTTTAAAAGCGGCAATTCTCTGTAGTACAACTGCTGACCATTCATTTGCTCCAAGTTATAAAATGACTAATTTATTTACAATAATTTGTTGCTTTAATATACATAACTATTTATGCATTAAATTAAAATTATAACTTTTGTAAAAAATATGAAACAAGAAAATTTAAAGATTACTCATAGTATAATAAAGTACGCCTCTTTAGTGTATTCAAATACATATGTATGTAATTAAGTTGCCAGACTTCAAGCATAAAAAACTTTAAATAGTGGGAAAAAATAGAATCACACTAAAACTTTTAGTAAAGTTTTAATAATTGAATCGTTTATTTTAGAAACCCGTCCACAGACATTTAGAAAGTGCGGATTTGAAGAGTTTCTAAAATAAACGCTTCAACTATGTACCTATACCGATTTAACCAAATGAGAATTTTTGTTGTAAATTGGTACATACAGTGCGTCCAGTAGTAGGAAACGAACGTGTTCTTGATTTGGAAGCAATCAAAATTTAACATCTAAAGCACCCCATACACGATTCAATTCAATTTTCAATTGAGTCGGTTGTTGTCCAAATCAAAGGCGTGTATGGCTTTGTCAATTGATTAGCTTGGGAGTTGTCGAGTTGATTGAAGAAAAATCAAAAGATTTAGATTTTTCATGTTGACTAGTAAATCTTTCATTCGATTGTGTTGTGTGTGTTCGAGTCTCTTGATTAGCTGTCCAAATTTATATTTGTAGCTTTATTTTGTATAGAAAAACCCAGCAAAAAATTTCAAAAAAGGTAATCGAGTTTGGAATTAAGCATTTTTGGTGGAAGCACTTCCCTACTGGATTACCAACTAATGATTTTAACAAGGCGTGAGACTAAAATAATCGATTCTTGAGAAGTACTTACATTTTTTTTATTTGTCAACATTTCACGTAATCTATTTCGTCTAAAGAAATCATTCTCTTCATTTAGCAACTTGCACGTCATTTTTTGTAATTTTAGGTAATGTAATTTGTAACCGAGTAATGAAAATTTTCAATCAGAAAAGTAAGTCATTATATGGCAAGTAGTTCTAATGGTAATGTGTAATTTTTTGCTGGGAAGTTATGTATTTTTAAAATTGTATTTAATTTAATTGACTTTTAAATAAAAAGTATAAAAATTAATGAATGAATGCAATAGAAGTTTTAAATTTTTAAATTTTTAATTGTGAAAAAAATATAAATTTGACAGTTGAATGAAAATCTTTCAATTCAGTTTATGAAGTGTATGGCCAAGCATCAATTCAATTGAAAGACTCAATTCACAATTGAATTGAAACGTGTATGGGGTGCTTAATAAATCATTTTTATTATTATACATATTTTGATGGACAGTATAGTCAAAAATCTTACATATTTTATGCAGTAAATTCAAGTGTTTTATACTCTGGTATCTCTTACTCAACAATATTATGTAAATGTAAATGTAATTTGAATTGGTTTTATATAAAATCATCAAAATAATACTCATACTCGTATACGAGTGGAACAACTTCCGTTGAACAAGTTTTTATTTAAAGTTGGTGCTGTTTGATACACTAGTGCGAGAGTGTGTATACGATTTTTAAATTGTTTTGGTTTCTTTACTTCATGCTGTACACACTTCTTCAAACATTTTATGTTATGTGGCTTTATGTTACTTACCGGTTACACGAAAAAGAAAATAAAACAACTTTATATACAGGCATGCATACATAAAAACAAATTATGTACATATTGAACTTTTCTCAAGTGATACTTCTCCGTCTGGTTGTTTATTTATTTGTTTTCCTTACACCATACTGCAGCAAGTTTTACACTAGAGACTTAATTAACGCTAAAAGATGTTCCATAATTTATTGTAATGGATCAGTCTTTTCACTTGGACATATTTTAGTTTTACAAATCTATTGTTAAACGAAACAATTCTAATGAAAATTTAATAGGTACGATGATTTTGAAAAAAAAATAATGGGTAGTATGAATAAAAAAAAGTGTTTGCTACGTTAACAACACTGTTTGCAAGAAATTTGTTTGAGTATTGTAGGTATAAGAGTAAAGAAGAAAACACTTCGTGACGGAAGAATATGTGATACTTGCTTCTTTCTACGCATGATCTAGTGTACAAACGTCATGCATGTATGTGTGTATGATCTTTTATTTTTCTGCGCACATGCAAAGGCACACACATGCATTAACATTAGTTGTATGCGGTTAATCATATAATAGGTTACCATCTACATATTACACACGCACTCAAACGTACAATATGAAAAATAACAAGCATACACTAATCAACAGTACTTGTTTTGAGTGTTTGTTACAAACAAGCTGTCTTGGCGACATCGCTTGTTAACACTGATATACACGTACACCAATACATCCATTGTGCTTCGCTTGTAGTACGGCAGCATTTATTATTGGTTTAGTATAATATGTACATGCGACGTGAATACATTTAAAAATCATGACGTATTTACATTTAAAGACTGTTTACGCAGGTCTCTAACCTAAAACGCAAAAACCTAAAGTAACAACAATTGCAAAACAAACTTTTTTTTTAGTTGCAGGAAGTTCAAACTAGTGCTGGGGTACTATCGATACTATCGATAGTTTCAAAATATCGAAAACATCGATAGGAAAAAATATCGACATCGATGTTATTATTTAAAATACAGTTTTGAAAATGTGTAATAGCCATAGCGCCGGGAAAATCACAAAAAGTTCAAAAAAGACATTGCAAAATGTAAAATTTATAAGAAAGAGACAATCAATCTTGAGGATCATGTGTAGCTGCAACACTGCATTATTAAAAAGCATTATTTTTTTGTATACAGACATACATTTGTATGTTTGTAACCCAATTAATGTTTGTATATATATGGGCTTATCAAACCATTAGAAGAAGTCTTTTTTTTCATCAATATTTTCTTTCCTCTTATATTCCTTTCAATATGCATTCAACAACATATTGAGAGGTATCAAAGTCAAGCAACCTTATAAGTTGAATACTACAATCCATACATATGTACATATGTTGTATGTACATATGTATAAATGAAATAGTAGCAGCCAGCCAACAAACCACACAGACAAATTCATAAATGAATATGTAGTATTTAGATAGACGCACCGACAATCTGGCAGACAGATAGTGAATTCACTCAGTTAGACTGTCCATTAGACAGCCATTGACAGAGACCTGTTTTGTTTACTATAGTTTTTGTATTAAAATGCAAATTTATGTTTAATTCTAAAATGTTTATTCAAGTTATTTTTCCTAGAGCAAGGTATGAAGAAAAACGTAAAGTGAAAGAAAGACTTTATAAGAGTTTTTCTATATACATACATACATACTTACAAATTGAATATACACGCATACATACATATGTATGTACATGTGTATGTATGGAAATGTTGAATGTACATAGATGGAACGTTACATTTTTATTTATTACTGTTATTTGGTTTTGGTGTTTCTTGCGCCACTACAGGAGTGAGTGACTTAATTTTCCTTGTATGCTTAAAGAATTTTTATTTAACGGTTTAATAAGTTAAATATTTATATATTTATTTAACTTCTATTTTAATTGTTGTTAAAAGCCTGCTCACTGGATATGTATGTATATGCATAATAGTGACAGGTGGTGTACTTATTTTTTTCTGCTCTTAAGGTATGGAAGTATTTAGAATATTAAGGTTCGTTTTGATGATGATGATTTGGTTTGCAAGCTTTAAATAATTAATGTCTTCCTGATATAAATATACATACATACATACATAAAATGCTATTTAATGACGATCATTAACATTTTGGGTAATTCTTATTAACTTTAAAGTTCGCCAATAGGCGTATGAAGTTCTTTTTCATAACAATTTTTTCATATTTCATTTTGCAGGCGTACACAGAACCCCAATTTAATGTTTATAAATTTTACATATAATATTCGTATTCGTATTCGCGAATATCGTTTCAAATATTCTTATTCGTATTCGGGAATATCAAAATTTGACATTCGTTACATCACTAATACATACATATTTAAAAACAACATTCGAAATCGCAAACATCTCAAAAGAAATAGAATAAATACAAAACTGAACATTAATAAAAATAGCACGCCTCAGCGTCATCACATCGCTATGTTTGCTTAACACATGTTTAATATATACTATACACTTAATTATTTACTTTTTATTTCAATAAAATTTTACTGGAAATTTTAAGTCGAAACAACAAGTGTTAAAAAAAATTATTCAATTTCCTTTTTCCATTTTTGTTATCTCAACAAAGAATTCTACTTAATTCTGAACGTATAAAGCATTTCATTTCAATGCACACCTTTATTTCTATGTTAATTTTAAGAAAAATTAAATAAACATCAGTTTTTCCTTATTAAAAGCTTATCACCTCGTAAAATATCGCGTAGTATTATAAATAACGCAAAAAATACTCTGTAGCCAGAATAAGGGACGCATGTGTTTTTTTAAATGCGGTATCGTTTTATTCTTCGAAATATAAAAATTATGAATGCAAAACATTCAAATGAGGTACAATATTGTATTATTTCAGAAACACATGCACACATATTAATTCAAAAATAACTTCAAGCACAATTTGTGTATATATTTAGCAATTAAACGTTTATATATACAAATCTCCATATGTATATACAGACATAATTATACTTTTGTGTATATATATTTATGTACTATATAAAGTAGACGATACAATAGCTGTATGCAACAAAGTACTAACTTTTTTATTTTATTCATTCATTAAAATTCATAAAATACAAAAGCAAAAAGATTAAAACGTCTTTTAAGATAATAACTACATAGATATGTTTCTTTTAGGTTTTTGAAATAGTTTTCCAGGTACATAGCTAGTCGAAAAGTACACAATTGCATAATTTCCATTTTACTTAATATTTTAATTTATGTAAGTGCATAACAAACACCAATTTTTTTTTGCTTGCAAACTTACGAGTATGAAAACATTGAAATTTAAATTCAAGGCTAAAACAAAAAAAAACTAGTAGTGAATGGATTAAAATAAGATTAATAGTTTTTCAACTTGAAAAATCTACTCTCTTAACTTAGGTTTCCTCTTCCTATTCAGCGGTATTTTGTTGATTATACTTGTCGTTCAGAAAACCTGTTGTCAACGTTCATAGGAAACCCTTTTCAACATAGAGCATATGTTTATGAACATTTAGAATCTGAATTTATTTGTTAATAACTCTGGTTTATCAAAAAAATTTAATCATTACCCAGCAAAAAAGTTTGCCTACTAGAATGCAAAAAAGTGTATGTACTCTCCAGTCGTGAGTACTTACAATTGACTGAATAAGCCATTATTTTTGTATGAGAAGTTCAAAAAGTATGCGGTACCCTATACTTTTTGCCTACAAATATCC
Source organism: Tachina grossa (assembly GCA_949987645.1). Classification (NCBI taxonomy): domain Eukaryota; kingdom Metazoa; phylum Arthropoda; class Insecta; order Diptera; family Tachinidae; genus Tachina; species Tachina grossa. Next base: position 146,075,840 of record OX465278.1, read on the forward strand.
AAAAGTTAATAGATTACTGATTGCCTAAAAGTATTGAAAATATAATGGGTTATTTTATGCTCACAAAAAAATGCAAAATTTAATAAAATAGCCAAAAATTATAAACAAATAGAATTTTGTAACATAATTATAAAATTTGAACCTTTTCTGGGATTGTTAAAAATCATAATTTTACAAAGCAAATATATGAATACGTATATTGAAGAATATGCGAAAATACTTAGATTTTGTAATAAATATTGTAGTAAACCAAAGTTATTTTATTGTTTTCGAAGCTCACTTTCACGATCAATAAATATTCTTTAGATAGATATCAGGATTAACTAGGAAGTACTACAATAAGTACTTTCATGTAATGATATAAATAAGTTGTTATTTTATTCATTACAAGACAGTCATTATTATACACATAAAATAATTAAATAAATAAGTACCACTCATTACTTTGTAAGCAATTAAAAGAGTACTACCCATTACAAAATCTTCAAATTTTTTTGCTGGGTAGCCTTCGTTACTAAGAAAAATAAAAAATGTGTATTACCAGTACGTGTTAACTTCGATTTTAATGTTGCATATTGTTCAGGACAAGTTTTCGCCTTTATGTTCTTTGTATTTTGGTATCGCTAAAAAAAAGACTTTTGAACATAAAATGTTATTCATAATGGGTTTACATTAGTTCATGTTAAGAATATAGTTTTATTTCAGTAAATCAAGGGCCGACAAACTTTTTAAACCGTTGATTTCATAAAGTTTTATATAAAACAATTGACTCCAATAATATTTGGGTGTCAGCTGAAAGTGTAATTCATAGTATAATGAACGCTCTTTTTAATCTATGTAGCTAAATATATAATGGATTATCGTCAGATCTAATATTTCTGTTATATTCTCGTCAGTGATGTCCATTTTCAGTGGGTCCCATTTGTAACATAATTGCTACATTTTTGTGGAGGGAAATCCACGAGGCTATCGAACTTTTTATTGATCATTGAATTTTATATCGAATACAATTTTACCTTTGGTTTTCATAATTGCGGAATATTTTAAATAAAGTGCAGCAATTGAGTTGATGAGCTATTCACCCTTATCGGGAATAAAAGGCGAACATTTTGTTCACTTAAAATATTCCCGTGAACAAAAAATGGTGAACAAAATTAGAAAATAGCATATTGACACAACAGCAACGCAATCATGGGCTATCACAATTTTAGGGAAAGGGAACACATTTCACATGAACTTTTATTCCCGATAAGGGTGATTTTTTATTATTTAGGGCTAGTATTTGGGGATGACCCCCACTCTTGCGAGACAGAATTTTCATTACAGTCGTATTTAGTTTTAGTCTTACATGATATAAATATATTTATAATACATAGTTGGGGCACTCTTATTCGAATGATCGTCATAATACCAAATGAGAATTCATTCGATTTCGACTATCGAGAGTTGCTCATAAGAAGTACCATAATCTCAATACATACACCTACATATTTATTTATTGAAATTGAATATTTTAGAAGAAATTGTTCACGCATGGGTAAATTCATTTCGTTTGTTTTTTTTTTATTTTAGTCATACTGAAACTTGTTGCTGTTGTTATTATAATTTCTGTAAGCTTATCTTCAAAAGTTGAAAACTACCCTAAATGCTGCTGGTTATGGAAAGTTTGGTAAATTCAGAGGGGTTATTATGTAATTCAATTCGAAAAGAAAACTGTTCGAATTATGTTATTAACATTACAATATAATAATGTTATTAACATTATTATTCGAATACATTTCCGTTCGTTTAGTATTACATAATAACCCCGCAGGTCTTTAATAGAGGTGTGCAAATGTCGTGATTTTATCGTGTCACGCGTGAGTTACGTGATTCGTGATCAAATATTATAACTAATCACGCGTGAGTGCGTGAGCGTGACTGAAAAAAATTTATTTGTGCGTGAGCTTTTTTAATAATCACGCACGAATTCTCAAGCTCTCACGAGATAACATTCCTGCATTTATTATTATCTTATAATGTGAGACATTTTTAGATTTTAATTGAACTATAGTGAATTTTTAATCAGAAATAATTTTTAGTCAGGCTTACTTTTAGTTCAGTAATTTCAATTCTTTTATTGAATGAAATATTTTTATTAATTAATGTGAGTTTCTAAAGAAGAGAAAAAAAATTAAATTAGACTTTTAAGCTTTTAATAATAAATGCATATATGTATAGTAAGTAATATGTATGGTAGTATGAGCTTACAAACATAATGAATACCCCCCAAACAAAATGTTTCGAATTTTTTTGAAGTCAGACTTGTCGTACCGAATTCGTTACTTTCGGTAGTTTCTCTGAACAATTTGTTTTAAACATTAACCGCCGTATTCATAAAAAATATTTTAGGTTTACTAAAGGTTTATTTGACAAATTTCCCATAGAAATACGTCAAATAAGCGCTTAATAAACCTTAAATATTTTTTATGAATACGGCGGTAAAACTTTGATTTTTGAGTACATAAGTAAAAGTTTGTGAACATTTTTTTAAAATAAATATGTATATGTTGATAAAAAAAGGATTGTAACAAATATTAAAAAACGTGAGTATGTGCAAATTATTTCGACAATAGCAGCAACATAACGGTGAAGCGGTACTCTGCTATAAAAGCAAAAAAAAAGTCATACCTACATGTCGTTACGAATACGTACCGACTTATCGTAATGAATTCGTACCGACATATCGTTACGAAGTCGTGTCACCAATCGTCGACCAATCGTTACGAATTCGTTACGAATTCGGAGCATTTTGTTTGATGGGTACATACAGCTTTGTAAGTATGTATGTATGTTTCTTAGATACCCTTTAGGAAGTATCAATTGAGAAACACTACTGATTCAACAGTGCCTTTGTCAACAATACTACTGACGAATTGTACCGTAGAAAATGTTTCTTGCTTTAGGGGCCGTCCATATACTATGTAACGCTGCAGGGGGAGGGGTGGGGTTCGAGTTTTGTTATTTGTTATGGTAGTGAAAATTTAATACGCATAAAATGTTGTCCGTATGAAGTTAATATTGAAGATGTAAATAGATTCGAATAAATTGTTTTATTGCAGAAAATCGCAAATTTTCTGCTTCTCGTTCCGCAAATTTTTGTTTTTCTTCGGAACCAGATGTTAAGTTGATTAACAAATTCGTACACCACATTCGGCAAAGTCGAGATGAAAAAAATCTTTTAACTCTCTATGATTTATTTTCTTCAAAATTTTAACCACTATTTTCATTGTACTCGTTACATTCAAAGTTTTTTCAAATAACGCCTGTTGCTGAATATTGCAATGAAAAACAAATATATTTAAATTATTTTTAGCAAACTTCCTACGAAACCCTCTTTTTTATCGAAAATATGCTTTCATTTTGCATTGTTGTATAAGCCATATAGGGAAAAAATTCTTTGTGTACGTCAAAATTTTATTGACAGTTCTTATACAAATAATTAACCGAGTTATGTCGTATCAGTGCCTTCGTTTATTTCTTTCTTATTATTTCTTTATATTTAAAAAGATGAATGAATGCACTGATATGCTGGGCATTCAAACTTATCGAAAAATCAAATACATATAAATTATTTGAAGAAACCGTACTACAAAACTCATCTTTTTATCCACCATTACATTACAACAAAAGATGCATTTCTTTATATAAAAAAATTTTGTGTTTCTTCTGACCGTAATAATATCAAGTTTGCCTTTGGAGATTTCAAATTAGTGAAATGAGACACTGGCAACACCGGATCGTGGTGAGAGTTTAACTCACACAATTGTAAAATGCAATTGTATGGGTTGCCAACCACGGCAGTAAAATGATGTTGGTTTGTTTACTTATACAAGAGCATACTAACATCTACAAATGTGAAACAGAACATGTGTTGAGTAAATCTCGATTAAGTTCATGCAAAACCAGCGTGACCGTTTGACCGACTAAAGTGGCAATTAGCCACTTTGTCGACTGCGTTTCCCCTTTTTCAACTGCCTTGCCACTTTTTGACCCCCTTTATTTAGGGTGAGTTATATGAAAATACATTAAAAATAAAAAGTTTAGTGCAGTTTTCTCGCTTTTTTTTAATTTTGCCCCCTTTTTTTGATAAATCCCCTATTTATTGCCACTTTGAAAAATGTCATCGGTCACCCTGTGCAAAACAATAAGCTTTTAAAGATCAGTGTTACCAGTTGTAGGAAAAAGGAAAATATAAGAATAATCGCCGAAAAGGAAGTTAAAAAATTCAATGAGCTCTAAATTAAATTCAGTTTTTATTAGTGGGAGTAGTGATCTGCAACTTCGGTGAAATATTTCATTTAGATAAAAGTATTTAATTTTATACTATCTTTCGCTTTTACGAAATGGATTACATATAAACATAAGTTAAATGTACACATAATTATATTTTTTTTAAATGCAATATTATTGTTGCTTAAAACTTCGTATTCTTACATAGGGTGATGATAATCAAATTTTTTGAGTTTTATTACAAATATTAATTTCAAAAATAATTTTTAGTTATATTTTTGCTTGGAAAAATATAAATAGTTATTTTCGCTTGGAAACGAGTACTATTGTTGTGTTTTGTTTAATTTTTGTCAATTTAAATTTTTTTATATCATGAAATAAAAAAAGAACAAGCACGTGACCAAAACCGTTAGACACCTACACAACTAATAATCAAATTTGCTTAAGAATATATTCATTTCTCTTACACCAATTGATTTTTTTCATTTTTCATCTAAAAGTGTGTGTTTCTTTCCATAGCATTTCATATCAGGGTTGTGTGCAGGTCATTACAAGAATATATAATATATTAAAATAGTTTAAAGATTTATATTATTTAAAAATGCAAATGACAAATTAAAATATGTATTACTAATATGTATGGTATATACATATGTACTTAGTTATGTATGTATGTGTAAAAGTTAAAACTTTAATATAAAAGTGAAACCTATTACACATGTGCGACGCATACAAAAAAATCCATGATTTCACTATATTGGCAACATTGCTATTGCGAATTCATAACAAAAGATGAGATGAGAGAAAGCAGCATGAACAAAAGTCGTTTCAATGAACAATCTCTTTGTGTTAACAGTATGAAACGAAACGTTATCACTCACAGTATGATAAAAGCAACAGTTTGTTGTGTATTAACATATTTATTCGGAGTTGGGCTTTAGTAAACAAACATTTCAGTAGTTTCATGGATGAAATTGTTCATGCAACCCTGTATTATGTATGTATACATACATACATAAATGTGTGGAATGTCAATTTGATAAACGAGAATTCGAATTCGAATATTTAAAATGATATCCGCGAATACGAATATTTAAAACGATATTAAATTAACTTTGCTTTATTTTAATTTACATTGTAAATTTTACAAAAACACGAGCATACATATATACATAGATATGTACATATGTATATGTAAGAACCTATTTTTCAACCCAAAAAACATGCAAATTATATTATAAATATACTTTTTCGTGAGCGTGCGTGATCGTGATAAGTTGTAAACCACTCGTGCGTGATTAAAAATATTTTATTCGTGAGCGTGCGTGATCGTTAAAATTTTCAAAATCATTCGTGCGTGAAAGTGCGTGAGTAAAAATTTTTCTGCTTGAGCGTGCGTGTCGTGAGTCAGAAAACACTCACGTGCACATCTCTAGTCTTTAACAACAAACTGGTTGGAAAATTGAAATAAGAGCCTTTGTGAAATCGCCATAAATCATTCATAAAAGAAAATAGACACCTTTTGAGAACATACCAATATGTACATATACATACACGTTAAATTTTGTTGGTACATATTTGTTGAAAGAAACTTGCAAAAAATATGTATTAGAAATTGAAATACTTTAAATTATTTTTAATGTATTATTTATTATAACCAGTTCAAATATTAAACTACAGTATAAAACTAGTATGTTAACAGTATAAACTTCAATAAAATGTTTTCGTTTATAGTCACATTTAAAATTGCACAGAAATTGTGGACTATATCGCTAATGTGACTATAAGCCTAATTTTTTTATATGCCACGCAGAGGTATCTAAAAGAATTTCCATACAATCCAATTATGTCAATTACAAATTAATGTTGTATTTAAAAGGTACATTTGTGTGGACTTTTATGCAACAATGTATGCAACAGTAGATGGAGGTTGAAATTTATATTTACTTTTTGGTTTATGACTTAAATAAATAACTAAGAAAAAATCTGTTGAAAATTTTTCTGACTATAACGCGAATTGTTTGCATACAATTTGGATTTTGACTACCACAAAGTCAGTGCATATGTGTCAAATATGAGTGTATAGTAAATGGACTATATCGTCAACTTTTTGAATGAAATTAAGTTCAAAAGTCACAAAAAACATTAAATATGGACTATATCATTAATGTGACAATAAGCGGTAGTGACTATAAACGAAAACTACTGTAGTTACTAAAATAACTTCATGACTTAAACGTTTGATTTGGAATGCCACAAAGTCTCAGTGATAAAAAAAGTACTTGTCTTACAACTATTGTAATTTTTATAATACATACAATAAACGCTTACAACATTAATGAATTATCTAAACAGCAGTATTGATAAAAGCAAATATTGCTTTAATACTCGTAAATCATTAGTATTTAGTTTTCTTCGTAGTTATAATTACATGTATTCATATACATATGTATGTACATACATACGTACATATGTATATTTGTGCATGTTTTTATGCATGTGTATATAACTTGTTTTATCTATTATAAACATGCGAGCAAATGATATAAACATTTTATTTTACAAAACAAAACAAAAAATTCTAAAAAAAACTTGACTCATAGTTTCAGTTTAACTATTAAACTTATAACAATATCTGCTGCTATTAAATAAAAAAAAAAGTTCAAAAGATACAATAAAACAAAATGAAAATATAAACAAAAGAAACCTCCTAACCACATATCCATAGCATTTAGATTTTAGATTTATTTAGTTGTATGTATAACAGTTTCAGTGCTGACTGAGCTTAACCTTTTTTCCTCCGCACCACACATTGGGTCAAAATTTTATAGGTGACTCAATAGTGCTATTAAATTGTTTGAGCTCAATTTTATAGCAATGTACGTATTAAGAACAGAAAAATGAATTAAGCTTGTTGAGGTATGCATTTTAACTTTCATAATAATCGAATGCAGTAGCTGGTCTTAAATTAAATTTTATAGTATTTTATGACTTTAACCTTATTTTTACTGTATGCCGCAGTATATTGAAAGTTTTTGGAGAAACGTGCTACGATTAATCGGAGAATAATTTAAATACATTTCAAGCTTTCTCTTTTTTCCTATCGAGAAGCGATCAACATAGTGAATTTTCAAGTTTTTTATCTTACTACGAAACGAACAGATCTAAGATTTCATATATACCCTTATTCCGAGTGAGCAGTTATGACTTGCATTCGACGAAAAATTTTGATATTTTGAATTTTACTCGAAATAGTAACATTTTTCTCTCAGCTGAGAATGAAAATGATTTTAAATAAATTTAATTGCATCATTACTTATATCTGTGGTTTTCATTCATAACAAATCAAATTTCTTCAGTAGAACCAGAAAAAGTTATTTTTCAAGTTAAAAAAAATGTAGAAGTTGTGTTGTTGTTTTAAAAAAATATGATGAACATGCGATCATATTATACAAAAATTTCTTAGAAGCATTTAAAATATAACAATTTGTTATCATAAACTCGAAAGGAGAAATATATAACATAACAAAATACTTTTTCTAGACTTGGCAATATTTGCAAATTGCTGGTCTGATTATTAAAAAGTTATATAACTACATATTTGTATATTATTTCTTTCAGTGTAGCAATCAAAAATGTACAAAAAGAAATCTTGCCACTCGTATTCTTAAAAGCAAAAAAAAAATTTAAATGATTTAAAGTTTGTGCTTTAAAATATATACATATGTACATGTGTATGTACATGTTTACTCGTATATAATTTTATTACTTTTTTCAGTATTTTGTATGTTCTACCTGTTTTTGTTGAAAATCTTTTATGGTATCATATAGTCTTTAACTTTTTGTGTTAAATATTATGTTGACCAAAAAAAAAAAATTATATTGTAGAAATACATATATCATATTAGGTCCGTTTGTTTACCCCAAAATTTGTGCAATTTTGTGCAAATTTGTACTGGATTTTACTGAAATGCGTTCGTTTACACACAAAAATTGCAAAAGAGAGTGCCAATTGAGAGAGTAAATTGACAGTTGTTGACTGAGAGTCTGCAAATTTTTACTGGACAAATTTTTGCCAGTAAAATCCAGTAGACGAGAAAAACATATGATTCACTAAAATAAACAAAAGTAAGCAAATACAAAGTATAATTTTTTTTAATAAAAACATTTAGTTGAAGTAAAAGTTTAACAAAACAAATCTAAAAATTTTTATGTTCAAGATGAAACAAATTAAAGAATAATAATCGTTAAATATATCAGTTTTCTTAATTATTATTTTTCGAACTTCATTTGTTTCTATATTTATGATTTGAATAGGCTAAAGTTCGTATCGCTTTTTAAGCCAAATTACATGTGATAATTATTAATGAACAAATAACACCAAAGTTAGTTGTAAATATTCTGACAACACATAGTTGAACGGAACAGCTAGCCGTTTTCGAAGGCCACTAAACCTTCATCATTAGTGTTCTTCTGTGTTTGGTCCACTGTGTGTGGTGTCAGTTGATGTAGATTTCTGCTTTATATATGAAACTTTTTTCCAAATAGAATATGTGAATTGTTTTGATTCATCGTATATCAAATTGCTGAAAGATGTTTTGTAATGAAAGCTCACCTTAGCATCTCTAAATTTACAACAGTCTTACCATTGTCGTTTGTTCTTTATTAACTATACACATGTTAGTTGATTTGCTTATTTTTCAGTTTTCAAATTTAATTTAATTGTGTTATTTACTTAAGTTTTTTAGAGATGTAAGGTTTATGTATATGTGAATACTTATTTCTGCATACTATTCAGGGTACCGAATATCAGAAATCAAATATTGATGTATTTTCCTATGCCATTTACCCAGAAAAAATAAAACTAAAAACCAAATACAAGCTAAAGCTTTCAAACAACTTCTATTTCAGAAATATGTATGGATATATCGCTTCAAATTTATAATTATAAAAATGTATGCATCAATTACCAAAAATATGTATTTGATGGGTTTCAAAAACAACAAAAACATACAACAATATTATCAGCTGTTTTGATCAATCTGCAAATTTTTGCAATTTTTCCGTTCGCGTACTTTTTTGTGCAAGAGACATTCTTGAGAGTAAAATTTTCAAATTACCCAAAATTTACTCAACTACTGGATTTTACTGGAAAAGTAAACAAACGGACCTATTGTTGTTTGTGTTAGCTTCTTATAAATGTTATTCATGTTAATTATTATTCTTTTGTGCTATTTCTTTTGATTGGCATAATTCCTATTTGATCATAGTAGCAGTAAGAAAAGAATTGCTTAACTATTGTATGGGCACACAACAATATACATACATACATATGTACATAATTAAATATAGGCGTTTACTATTTCTTTTAATTCTATTTTAAAATATATTTTTTTAACTACATACTTACACATTTTTTCTTTCAGTTTTATTATACAAAAATATTTTTCTAACTATTATTTGAAGCACGCTTGGGAATAATTAAAATTTGTACATACATACTTACATACATATGTATGTATATGAAAATATTATGAAAACGTTTTTAAAAATAAAAGTTGATTGCCTGTGGTATGTAAATTGCAAAAAATGTTTAAGCAAATTTATTTAAATTGATAAAAATACAACATCTTCGTAATAAACATTTAGTTAATTACAGCTACACCCACATAAACAAAAACTAAACAACAGAAATGTTTTAAGCTTTTTTTTTAAGATAAATGAGTAATGACTTATACAAATACATAAGTTGAATAAGTGTATTAAAACTGACCTTTTTTCGAGGGCGGGATCATCAATGTGCTTGAAATCCCCAACTGAGCTCACGGTATACATACATACATACATAGCGCTCCTTTATAGAAACACAGAGACATATATCTCATTAAAAGGGTAAACTTATTTTTAGCAAAACAGATTTTTTGAGTTATGCCTATGCGGCAAGAAAGGAGCGATATGTATGTGCAGTTTATTTAATTTTTCTGTAATGTCCCCTCTTCAGGAAGTTTATTTACTCACCTATTGCCGTTCTCAACTAAACTTAGTTTGGTTGTTTGAGGGTCAACCCAACTTTCATATAACCCAATTATTTTTATTGGACGATTTTATGGCACGGGACAACTACAAACTCAACAGTTATTTAAGTTGTGAATAGCAATACGAATGTGAAAAGTTAGATTGACTCTCAGACAACCAAACTGAGTTTAGTTGAGAACGACAAAAGGGGCTTTAGTTTTATAGCAAAATCCTATAAAACTTACAATATGCTTTACACACATTTGTAAATTAACTTAATTATTGAATGAAAGAAAAATGTTTCTTTAACAGTATATGTGTACTTTAAGAGTTCTTCCGAAAGTCCCTATTTACACTATGCAAGTCTTATTGCTAAGCTGATTAGTTTATTAGGAGAGAAATACGGGGGGGGGGGGGGGGAAAGAAACGTTGCTGTTCCGCTCGTCTCTCTCTCCCTGAAACTAATCAGCTTAGCAATAAGACTTGCACAGTGTGATTTGGGACAAACCGCGCTCGTTCGCATATTATATGAACAAATCTTTATGTGCAATTAACCTTATAAATATGTTTGATAATTTTTTTAAATTAGCTGTTAAGCTTGTTGCTGATCTATAACACACATCCATATTCATCATTTTATTATAGATACACTTCCATTTGTATATATGTATTTATGTATGTATATATGTATATTGCAACTATAACAATGACACTCTGTCATACTGGGATATGCCAGACGATCTCGTGCAAAGTGAATGAATTTAAAATCATGCCATATGTTTATTTGTTTAATTAGTTCTTGTAAAATGCATGTTAAGTTTAAGTGTCTGTCCATCCATTCATTCATCGGTATTACTAAAAACTTATCAAGTGAATTTTACGTGTGTTGAACAATAAAACATTTTATAACAAAATTCCCACACACAGACTCATTTTCAAACCTACTACATATGTAGTTTCGAACATACATATAAGAATAAATTTATATGAAAATATACAAATAGTATTGTATATTGTAAAGTCATCGGAATATGTTCAAACAGCAGCAGCCATGAAGAAAGGTCACGTATTTTAAGTAGTTAGTCTACTATTTGAAGATACATTTTCAGCGTTTAAAGTATGCCATTACATTAATAAACAAAATTGTGTTTAAAGCAACCATACTGAATTTTCCCGCACGTGATTTTTCAGCTTTTTTATTATTTTATTTTATTTTATTTGTTTTCCCAGCTCATGTACTTCAGGGTTCAAACACGTATACATCCATACATACCACCTTTGCTTATACCATAAATACCTACATATTTACGAATTTAACATTTGTGAAAGGTATCTTTTCGTAAAAAAACATGTGTGACAGTTGGTTTTTTCTACTTTGTTTCACTTTTAACATCATTTACCTTTATGTATTTACAAATGCTTATGCCATACAAATCTCTACATTTACACAAGAATTAATATTATCGTATAAGATGGTGTGGCCTTTTCATTTGGCTCTCTTCACATGAACTTTATAGCTATTCCATTAGTCCTAGTTTGCACTATGCAAGTCTTAATGCTAAGCTAATAGTAGGACTTAACATGTTTTTGAAATCATATAAAAGTAGTGATAAGTTTCATGAGTGTTGTCGTATAGCGAAATAAACTTTTTTTAAAAGTGCACTTAAAATTCTTGATATATACATATGCATGTACATTTTCACTAAAATTTTCCAAATTAATAAATTATTTGACCTGTAATAAAAAAATATCGTGAAATCCGCTGTCTATAAACCGCCTAAAAAAATTTGTTGAAACGAAAACTTCGGAATTATTTTTTGCGATTTTAGTATTGTCATTATAATAGTATCCATCCCGCACAACTTTTAAAAACTTTTTTTTATATAAAAAACTTAAAAAATAAAGGCCTTATGCATAAAAAATATTTTTGATCTTATAAAACAGTTTTCCGTACAAAACTTGTGAGTGATGTAAATAAAGTCGGACTTCAGCTTGTTAAAACATTATAAGCAACCAGTATCGCACTTAATATTAGTAATGAACTTTAAAAAATTAATGTAAGATTTTATATTTTTTTAAATACTCGTACTTGTATTTCTACTACTCTATATGACAGTAATGTGCTAAGTCCTAATTTATACTATGAAAGTCTTATTGCTAAGCTGATTAGTTTTATTAGGAGAGAGAGACGACGGGAAAAGAAACGTTTCGTCTCTCTCTCCGACTAACTAATCAGCTTAGCAATAATACTTGCATAATGTAAAATAGGGCTAAAGGCTCAATCAGACGTGACATAACCATAGCCATAGAAAACAGCCGTTCGAACCAAACTAATGGGCAACACCGTATTTGATTATAGGTGACTCGCCATAACACCATAACTCTCACCATAGAAACCAATTGAATTTTGGTTTGGTTGTGGCTATGGCATTATGGCTATGTCACGTCTAATTTAAGCTTAAGTGTGATCGCTTACCCTAAAACTTATTTAAATAATAATTTGTACAGACTCGTAAATAATTAAATATTTGCTTTTCCCAACATTGTACATATACATATGTATGTACATACATACATCCATATAGTTCTATACAAATCTCAAGAAAATACCGATAAAATACTTTTCCAATATTAAAATACATATTTATAAATTTTAAATAATTGTCAGTTCTTTGAAATTTCTTTTTCGATAACACATATAAATACATACTTTATTTGGGAATTTTTTATGAAATTCACTCCACTAATATGGGAATATTAAACGTCATATGCTAGTGTATTTATAATTCAATTATTTGTGCTCATAACTGCATACATAATACATACATACTATTTACATACATGTGTGACAATAAGCACTTTCTTCCTAAACCCCCTCTTAAGTTCTCTTTCAAACGACCCTAGACTTTCTCTTATTCTACTTTGGGTAATTTTTATGAATGACATTTATTGTTAATATAATTGTACTCGTACTTACAAACTTGTAAGTATGTAGGTATTACTTTACCTGTAAACCCACTAATTTCTCCTGAAGACACCACTCCCTCCGCATTGTTGCTTCTTTTAGTGAGTTAGTAAAATGTGTGTAAAATAATTTTTTGCTGTTATTACAAAAAAAGAAAAGAACAAAATTAAAAGAAAACTAAATGGCATTCATGTGAGAATGTAAAGAAATTCACGTAGAAAATTATGATGAGTTGACAGAATGTAAACAACCTTAAAGTAGTTGTTAAAAAACATTGGTGCTATAAGGAAGTAAAAAAGTGGCAATAAAAGAAAAACTAGAATAATTAAGAGTTATATCTCTTTTTTTTCTTCAAATAAAAATTCTTCATGTTACTTATTTTTGGACGTCTATATGCATACACTTATAATGCTTGTTAGTTTATATTATTATTTTTTTTTATAAAGAAGTACCTGCTTTTTTATCTAATACACAAATATGTAAATAACAAGTGCTGGAGGCTAAATTATGTCGAGATTTTGTTAAGTATTCAGATGAAATGATGAAGAACAGATAAAGTGTGTTAAGCTTAGGATTTAAGAATTTAAATTCTGAAAACTGTGGTACCTACATACATACATATGAAGAATCATCAAAAACTTAAGATTGCTTATAATTTAACCAGGATTTTGATACAAATTGCTGCAATAAATAACCTATGAATTAATTTAAAGAACTAACTGCTCGTTTAAAATTTGGATGTATGCGATTGAAAACAAAATTGTTGGCTTAATGTAACCCTACGTCTACACCTGATATATTTTTCTCATAACAAATGTCAAATTCTATATAGGAAAAACAGCTAACATAAAAAAATTATTTTTCAATATAAAGTTTGACTTTTGTCATGATAAAAATATATCAGGTATAGACGTAGGGTAAGAAACTAAAATAATATTTTAATTTGACATGATTCTTTTTTTCCTTTATTTATTGAAATCTGTACACAAATCTGTTCAAAAAACTAATATTCAAGAAAACGAGTATAAAGTTTTCAATTTTCACACCACTTAATGGAAAAAGAAAATTTAATTTGTCTCCTAAGATTTGAGTAAACGTCATATAAGTATGAAATTTTTACACAATATGAATAACGGTATAAGGATTATGCCGTTAACTAAAACTAAAAATCCCATTTTTTAAGTTAAGACGTTGTTTTAGTAAATGAGCGATATGTATGTATATGTATTTAAGAGATAAAGCGCTTAAATTTACTTTTAACAATTAACGGATTATGGTGTTTGGTATTATTATTTATTGTCCTTATAAATTCTAAACTATAGTTTTAATTTTTGAGAAATTAAAAGCTGCCAGATACAATTGAAAAATTCTGAAATTTACTGAATGACTAAATTTATTTTTTATGTTTTTTTTTGTTGCAATTTTTGGACATTATTGAAAAATTGATTTGCAATCTTTTTCTATTCCCTTAAATTATCAAAGAACGGTATGTACTTATATCTGTACTAAGTAGTACAAAATTAGAAATAGCTACTTCCAAATTTTAAATGATTTGAGTTTTTAAATTATTTTTTTAATATGTATTCAATAAAAAAAATAAAAACCATAATTTACGACGAATATCGGTACCATTGTCAAACTTTAAGAAATAATTTGATGGATAATTACAATTTGTATGAATAGAAAAATAAATCACCTTGTACATAATCACAAAAGATAAGAAGGAAATAATTAAAATATTTTAAATGTATTCCTAAAACTTAACAATATGTGTTTCACAACACAAAACAATGAATTTTAACTTCAATTCAAAACTAATGAATTTTTTTCTATTTGCACTCGTAATATGTAAAAAGTTCCTAAAAATAAAAGCCGTCAGTCAAGCTAAAAAAAATTGAACATTACAAAAACGATTTAAAAGAATAAAATACTTTTTATGCTGCTTCCATGAATGTTTGTTTAACTCAATCAAAATAATCATTAATGCTTGAGGTTTTATGAGTTTTTAATTATTGCTTTCAATGTTTTGAAATTATTCAAATCTTTATTAAGAGGTCGGTTTCAAAGTATTAATATTCTAAGCAGTTGTCAATAAAAATTGATATTTTGATTGAAATGCGTGTGGGAAAAATATTTATATATTGTATGATATATTTATGTATAATTATGTACTACATAAATACATACACACTTATGTATATTAGAAATTTGTTAGTAATGCGTACTCGTAACTTCTATTTAAAACATCATTTTGTCCCTGAAAAATATTTAAATCTTCGCTTTAGTTAGATTTTATGAAATACTTACATATGTATGTATGTATGAGTATTCGGGCAGTTCTCACAACTTTTTTACACGATTTTGCTCTTCACGACGTATAAATTCATAGTATATTCGGTAATAGCTTACTTTCCAATCCGATATGTGGCGCTATTACCGATATATGTATGTAAGTACGTACAATATGTTTAATGTACTTGCTTGCAACAGCTTAAAGCTTAAATTAGACGTGACATAGCCATAATGCCATAGCCATAACCAAACCAAAATTCAATTAGTTTCTATGGTGAGAGTCATGGCGTTATGGCGAGTTACCTATAATCAAATACAGTGTTGCCCATTAGTTTGGTTCGAACGGCTGTTTTCTATGGCTATGGTTATGTCACGTCTGATTGAGCATTAAAAGATACGATTATTTTGTACTGGTGGCCTCTGTTGATTCATCGGCCTGTAATTTTTTACGGAGTTGCCTTAAGTTAGTCTCAAGTGTCATAAAAAAGTTAAACATTATGACGCTATGACACTTAAGACTACGTTTGAATGCCCCAATGGTGTGTGTACATACATACATACATATATATTGTAGAAATTTTAATTTTTCTCGATTTCATAGGTTCGTTAAGGGCAGCAAGCAAATCTCTTAAAAGGAAAATCCAATTTAAGTTCAAAACTCATCAGAAAAAAATAATTAAATTGTTGTTTAGTAATCTAAAACTAAAATCTATTTCATTTATACATACATATGTATATATATGGGATTCCATATATTCTGTGGCAAACACGCTTCATATTTAATTCTGTTTTTAATATACACATACACATATTAGTTTCATTTGATTAATATTTAAAATTGTATTCTAACGCAAATATCTATAATAACTTAATTTCTCTTATACCATATGCCAGCCAATTCATTTGAATTTGAAATTTAACACAAGAATAAAAAAAAACAATTACAAACCATATTGAATAAATGTAATTGATATTATAATACCTCTATAAAAGTTTTTTTTTATTTTAAAACAGAAATTTAAACTGTAATAATGTATGTCAATGTAAAGTTAAATTGAATTTTTATTTTTTTTTTTTCATTTACTTGCAGATCAGAAAACGTTTTATAACTACATACAACCATACGTTTGCAACCTAAACAACCTATAATTTGTGTGTAAAAACTTATTTGTGGTTCTGTTTTTTTTTTCAAAACCATCCAAAGTATTATAAAGTACTCCTATATAAACACGCTTGTTATTGCTATATTGAGTGTAATTGAAAACCTCTTTTGTTAAAATTTTTACACGACATTGACTTCAATTTATGCGAGAGAAAAAAAAGCAAACAATATTGAGCAAATATCCACAAGCAAAAAAAGTTGGACAAAAAAAAATTATAACCAAAAACAATGGAGTTAATAAACTAAAACACCCCTTTGCTTTAAAACAAAGGGGGTTTAAAAAAATCCAACCATAAAGTGAATCATTAACACCCCAATTAAAAATTTTGTTCAAAGCAAAAAAGAAAAAAACCAACCCACTACCAAAACCACAACCAAACCAAATTTATCGCCTCCAAGTTTTGGTTTTTTTTTTTTTCTATAGTCAGAGCCACCACGACGGCAGCAAATATAAAAAAATACAAATAAATGAAAAGCTATTGTTAACTTTTGAAATTAAAATAATTACGGGAAATTTGTGTGAAACGCTTTTTGAACTACATCTAGCAAAAATGTTTAAATTACAAGCTCTATTTAATTTAAATAAGCTCAGCCGGGACAACAACAATACAAATGTTATCATAATGCCAACCACAAATACAACATCATCAGCAACGACAGCAGCAACAAAAGCAGTAAATGTATCATTATTATTTTTAATTTCTATAGCATATATAATATGCCCCATAGCAGCATGGATGCCTGATATTAGACCAGATTTACAATATAGTAAGTATACGAGTATGTATGTATGTATGTGCGGTTGTCATTTGAAAACATCTGCTAAAATTTATTTTCTAATTTCTATTTTTGCTTTTTATTTTTAATTTAATTACAACATGCATGTAAAAATAACGTGACCAATTAAAGCGTTTCCTCTTTGCTCTTGATTCTGTCATTATTGTCAAGAATATCATGAGATTTATGAAATTGATTTTTTTTCTCAGTCACTTGCTACCACGTATACTACGTATAATTTTTTTAAAACCAAATAGTTCTCAAAAATACTTAAAACATAATATTTCGGTGACTTGTAAATGTCGAAGTTATTTTGTATTAGTCGGCTAACGAAAATATTTTTTTTTTCACAAATTTCGAAATCAAGTCGAGGTGCGAAAATTGAGAGAGCCTCATGATACAAATTACGTTCGAGAACTCAAAAATTTGTACAAATTTTTACTATTTTTTACTGGATTGCGTTCGAGTACACAAAATCCAGTAAATGAGAAGGCGAATTGAGAGAGAAAAATGACAGTTCATTTACTGAGTAAATGCAAGTTTTTACTGGACAAATTTTTGCCAGTAAAATCCAGTAAAACGAAACCATATGTTTTTAAATATAAACAAACAAAAGTAAAGGGAAACAAAAATTTTTAGTTCATGATGAAATTTTTAAAATAACAAAAAACAAATGTATTAAGTTATAAATTGGTATAATAAAGCTAAGTCTAGACGACATGTTGAATCAGCAAATGTATGCTTATGTTCATATGCTTTAAAATAACAACAAATCCTGCTGTCAGCATATATTATATGTTAGCCGTCTACACAGTATGCTGAAAGTACCACATTTTTTAAAGTCAACATATGTCAGCAAATGATAATACAACATATGAGTTAGCATAAAATTTTTGTGTCTACATGATATGTTGAATTTCGTATTCTAATATATATGTTGAGTCATGTGAGCATTTGCTTAGATATAAAATAAATTTTGACAATTCTTTTTCTTTATTATAAATTTATGTATGTACATATATCAATTATCGCTTTCAGTGCAAAAAATTATATTTTTGGTTAATAAAAAATGACGGAAATTGGCAAAAAGCTACAACAGCAAGATGACAAAGTCTAATAATGTTTTAAACTCTTCAAAATTGTTAAAACTTCTTTAAAAAAAACCACGCGAAAGGCCGCCTTTATTGCAAACTTTGCAAAAAATCGCAAATAATTGGTGAAATTTTAAGCAAGTCATAATATGGATTGAAAACCGCTAAAACTGTAAGGAATGCATAAAATTCGGCTAAAATCGCGAAAATTACATAAATTCGCAAAAAGTTACTAACAGCGGGATGATGACAAATTCCAATATTTCTTAAAAATCGGCAACATTTTTAAGAGGCTGAAAGCATCCAAAAATTCGCTTTTATCTCGAACTACAAAAAGTCGCGAGAAGTTGCAAAATTTTAAACAAACCATAATGTTGATTAAAAATCGCCAAAACTGCAAGGAATACAAAAAATTCAATAAAAGTTGCAAAAATGGCGAAAATTCGCGAAAAGTTACCAACAGCGGGATGTTGACGAATTCCAATATTTTTTAAAAATCGGCAAAACTTTTAGGAGGCTGAAAGCATGAAAAAATTCGATTTTATTGCGAAGTTTGCTGGAATAAGATTGATTGTCTTCTTCAGAATCGCCTGAAATTTTTTTTTATGAAATTTTAATTTCCCCTAATTTTTATTCACCCGAATTTACCATGAACATTTCTGCAGTATATTTTTCGCGTAATGTAGAATTTTTTGTGTTTTTTTTCTTTTGTTTTTATTCTACTATTTTTGTTATTTTAATATTTACGTTATTTTTATTTTAAAAATGGCAAATTAGGAAACACTGTTCATACCTGAGCAGAGTTAAAATATCAATTCTATATGCTATCAAATTTGCCGTATGCTGAAAAGCTTACATAGGCTTTTCAACAAATAACATATCTGACAGCATACATAGGAAATTTGTTAAAAAGGAAAAGTATGGTGGCTACACGATATGCTAAAATCTTGAAAATACGTTTGTTGACACGTTAACAAATGCCCTTCATATGTCGTTAAGCATACGTATGTTGAAAAAATTTAGTGTCTACACGATATGTTGGCACTGGTAACAAATTTTTTATCATAAATATGCTGATTCAACATATCGTCTAGACTTAGCTTAACATTTATTTAAGTTTGATGCTAGAAAAATATTCGGGTATGTTATGTATTCCACGTGGAATTAAAACGTGCGGAATTTCCATAGAATTTTTGGAAATATGTATGTATGCACATATGTATTTATGTATTTATAATAACAATGCTATTGCATTTCCGAACGATTTAATTTCACATGGAATTCAGAACATAACCGGCTGTTTTTAAACGTGAATAAAGTTAATAGATTATTATATTGAAATTTATGTTTATACATATCGTCGGGTCGACGGTTCCTGGTTTGTCGTATGGAACATTTAAAAAATATTTACTTTGTGTACTTTTTTTTGAATAATTTCCCAGTTTTTCGTTGTCTTGAATATATCATCCTAAAAGCTTCTCACGTTCAGGGTAAAAAGCTTAGAAACTTTAACGGCCTGACCCGCGATGTCGACAAGAAAGTTTCTATCGCTTACTTATATTTATAACAAAATCAAAATGAGAAAGTTTATTTTTGTTTTCAATATATGTAAGTAAGCTATAGAAAATTTCTTGTCGACATCGTGGACCAGCCAAATAAGTTTAAATAAAAACATATGTCCACATCTATTACTTTTATTATTAAACAAAATGTTCTATCGTGTATTTCATATGTATAATTTTTTTAGCGCCAAAATTGGTAATCAGCTGTTATATATATTTTACTGGATTTTACAATTTTTCCGTTCGCGTACTTTTAGATGCAAACTTTTTTATTGAGAGTAATTTCTTTAAATTACTCAGTATTTACTCAGTTACTGGATTTTACTGGAAAAGTACTCAAACGCACCTACAATAATATAAAGGTAAAACCGTTCTCTCTTTTCGTCGCCATATTAACCTTCTGACGTTTGTCCCGATTATTTTTTACTCTCAAAATTAATGCTACCTTATTAATTTATGAAATCCGAGTTTTTTTTATATATTTTTTTTTTTTTTGACTTTCTTGTTTTTTAAATTAAAAATAATGGAAAATATTTTAATTATTTCATAAATTTATAAAAAATAAACAGCAAAAAAGTTACAGCAGCACCAACGATGGCAGCAAGCAAGATACAACAGGAAGGAAATTTCCAAATGAATCAAGGCGGAACTTTGTCTTTATAATCTCTGGTGTATTGCCTTACATCAACTGCGTCCAAGCTATACGCACTATGTGCAAAGTTTTACAAAAGAACTTTTGTGTTTTCACATTGACGAGAGCACAACATCCAAGCAGGGGGCAAATTAAGTAATTACGAAATATTTCAATAGAATTTATATGGAAATATTTCTTAATTCGATACCGAGTGCCGCGATTTGCCCCCCAGATCTCGGCGAAATCTTTGGTCTTTGCAAAGAAACAATAACAAAGCTGTTTAACTGAAATACATATATTAGAGTATGTGTGCTTTGACGTAGCTGCCTTACATTATTCGGATGAAATTGTTAACGGGTTGTAGCATTCTTAAGGATGTTATTAGACCACATTGTCCATTTTAAGGAGAAATGTGATAATTACATGTTCCTAGTCCAATCATAGGCCATGTCCGTAGCAAACAAAAAAAGAAGAACAGTGTTTGTTGTATATATCAACAACGCATTAACTCTTGTTCAGCTACGTCCAAGCCATATGCACAATGTGCAAACTTTTATAAAGAGCTTTTTGTATTTTCACACCGACAATAGCAGAACAGCCAACCAGATTTCGGAGACAACAATGCTTGCTGTTACTTTGCAAAGAAACAAGAACAAATTTAAGAGCTTTGAAATGTGTTTACCATAAATGCAAATGTCACAGTATGTGTGTTGTGCTTGATGTAAACCAGCAATAAATTTGCACACGAAGTATATGCGAATGTGTATTATGTGTATGAAACCACCGTGAATTCCGCTAATAAAACATCGATGTATCGCTTCTAAGAAACGCCGTATCTTTATATCGATGTTTTTAAGAACGAAGTAGCATCCCAAGCCGTGAGGCTTTTTTTGTTATCTATTGAATTAAATAATTAATCAAATATTTGCTTTTGTTGGTCTTATTACACACAGATTTCGTTATTCTCATGTTCAATTCACATTAAAAAAATATGTGTTTAACTACAATTTCTAAACTCAAATTACACATTTCAAGAAGCATTCCTAAATAAAAGTTGCCATTATATGTGTGTGGCAACGCTTTCCTCTCTGTTTACAAAAAAACAGTAATCAAATAATTGGGGCAAAAGTCAGAATTAATTTTATACGTCAAATGTGGTTGTACATTTATATTATTGTATCATGGAGAACCTTAAATTTTTCATTTTCTTATATTAAAAATTAATATTTCATTAATTTGGTTTCTATATCTGACATTTTTATCAAATTTGAAAATTTATAAATCTCAAACTTTTTTCAGGAACTACAAAATATTTTTAAATTTTCGCATAAAATACATGCTTGTCAATTTTTGGAACTTACATTAAATTTTCAACTACATACATATAACAAAAAATTATTTACAGTAAAATTGTAAAAAAAAAATTTTAAACGAATTTTATACAAATTTGGTTACTAAAAAATTATAAAAAATTTAAAGGCTTCATTAGTCTTTACTTTCTGTTGCTGTTCTGTGCTGTGCCGTTCTGCTTCTAAATTTCACTACTTACTTTTTCTGTAGTAACTTATCAGCTGTTTCGGACCAGAAGGGTCGCAGTTTTCCACTAAAGCGATGAGTTTTGCAACCTCCATTGTTAAGTTTCAATATAAATTTATGTTTCTTTCAAAAATTATTATTTTTTAATTCTAAAAGCACAATCACAATTTGTGTAAAAATATTTTTATTTAATTTATGCTGTCACTTACAATTACTTAACAATTTTGTGATTTTCACAAGTTGAACCGAAACAGAACATAACGAAACAGAAAAACTAACGACTTGTATTAGATTTCTATGAACAAAAAAGAGCTGATTCGTAACAGAACAGAAAGTAAAAACTAATTCTGGCTTAACCCTTACTTGTTTTGTTGTTTTCAAGGTGTATTTATGAGGTCAATGCAATCCTCCTGATGATTTGTTTTTTAATTTTTAAATTGTCAAATGTTTTAAATTTTTTGGCAGCATACACTTGAGTTCATGTTTGTGTATTTCTGACGTTTAAACATAGTGTTGTTGTTGTTACTGTATTTTTGTAGATTTGCGAAAACTTTTTTTTTAAAATTAATTAAGATGAAATAAGCGCTGTTTCATGGCACAAAAATATTTGGAATGTGAAATTCTAAGTTGTCAAATATATTTCTTTTTAACTTTCACACAAGCCTTGATCTAATACAGCTATCCATTTTATTCATCATCGAAAATCTTCAATAACTGACTTCGATGATAAACTTCGAAACTCTCCCTCTCCCTCTCTCTCTGTCTCGGTCTCTCGCTAAAAGTTTCTTCCCTTCAAATGATATCAGACATCAACGATAATGAAAATCATTTTCAATTCTTTTTTATATTTTGCGGTCAAATTTTTTTTGGTTTTTTTTTGTTTGTTTTTTTTTTTTTGATGCAAATTTACTATATATTTCAGCAATTACTTCCTATATTTGAATTTCACATTTATACTTACAATACACATGTATTAAATTCTTATATTTTATTTGCAGAACAAGATAAAATTTTAGCCAAATTTTTTGGCAATACAACTGACTATTTCAAAGTCTTGGATCATGATGATACGACGATTTTAGTTGGCGCTAGGTATGTGTTTATTTCAAATTTCTTACAAAATATTTCTATACATCATTATATACTTACATACATATTAACATACATACATATGTATTTTTAATTTTTTTTTTTTGTAATTTAAGGCATTAAAATTAAATTGTATACTTTGTGCCATATTATTTATAAATATCACATTCTTATTGTAGTATCAGCAGCCGTAGGATAATTGAAATTGATTATGGTTTATATTTTTCTACATATTCGTATTTGTAAAAAGCTGAGTTTACTTTGAAATTTGACTGTAACTTAAATAATCAAAAAGTTCTTAAGAAATTTTACTAAATATTGCATTTTAAGCAAAATTTATTCAGAGAATTGCTTTTCGCACAAAATATATATATATATATATTTAAGTTTAGTTTGATTAAAGTTTTTCGAAGATTTGTATGCAAGGGGATGAATGAAATTTGAATAGGTTGACTTTTTATGCTAATATTTAAATTTTGTTAGAATTTTTGAGATATTTTTATATACATATACATACATATGTATATGGTACATATGTAACGGGTGTTTTTTTTAGAGGTATAGAACTTCGAATTGAAATAAAACACAAGAAAATCGTTTTAATGTCCATCAATTTGGCTTTATTGGAAGGATAATTTTATGCCATTAATGTTTAAATATGATTTCGGGCATGTGGCCACCGCGGCTGGCTCGAATAAAGCCAATTCTACAGGTCCAATTTTCAACCACTTTTTCGAGCATATAGGGCCGTATGTTGGCAATAACGCCACGAATGTTGGCTTCCAAGTCCCCTAACGTTTCTGGTTTGTTGGCGTAGACGAGCGACTTCTCATATCCCCAAAGAAAATAATCCAATGGTGTCAAATCACACGATCTTGGTGGCCAATTGACAGGTCCATTCCGCGAAATTATGCGCTCATCGAATGTTTCCTTCAATAAATCGATTGTGACGTGCGCTGTGTGGCATCTATCGCCGTCTTGTTGGAACCACAACTCATCCACATTCATGCCATCCAATTCGGGAACAAAATAGTCGGTTATCATGGCTCTATACCGGTCTCCATTAACGGTAACTGACTCTCCAGCATTATTTCGGAAGAAGTATGGCCCAATGACTCCACCAGCCCATAGAGCACACCAAACAGTCAGTTTTTGTGGATGTAATGGCGTCTCAAGGGTCTCATGTGGATTCTCTTCACTCCAAATGCGGCAATTTTGCTTGTTGACGTAGCCATTCAACCAAAAATGAGCCTCATCACTGAACAAAATTTTGCGATGAAAATCAGCATCGAGATCAATCTCATTTTCGGCCCATACACCAAAATCACGACGCATTGCATGGTCTCGCGGCTTTAATTCTTGCAAAAGCTGGATCTTGTAAGGTCGCAAGCCAAGATCTTTGCGCAAAATCTTCCATAAAGTTGATGGACAAAGCTCCAATTGCTGTGCACGGTGGCGAATCGATTCATTCGGGTCCTCTTCAACACTTTGCTCTACAGCGGCAATTGTTTCTTCGGTGCGCACTGTTCGACGTCTCTGCGGATGCGTATTATCACATAGAGTAAACGTAGTGCGAAAACGATCCATGGTTAACCGAATTAATTGCTCTGATGGACGATTATGTCGACCATAAAATGGACGGAGCTTGCGGTAAACTTCGCGAACTGAACCATTATTTTCGAAATAAATTTGCACGATTTGCAAGCGTTGTTCTTTTGTCAACCTGTTCATGATGAAATGGCAAACCAAACTAAATATTAATCACTTGACAGCTGACAAAATGGCCGCCAGTTAAAAAAGTGATGCCAACTTAAAGTTCTATACCTCAATAAAAAACACCCATTATTAATAGTATTTAACCCAAGAACGACATCTTTTTTTTTTTTTTTGTACGTAAATTGTCGCTTGCGATAAAATTTTACAGTATCTTAAAAGTTATCAACAATTTTGGCATATTGATAATTCTAAACTATAATAATTCTAACCATAAAATTTGAATCTCAATAAAAAAGTCTATTTTCGATAACATGTCGCTTAATAAGGCTCGAGATATTATTACAGAAACAATTGAATTAAACTTTCAAAGTTTCATGCAATTAATTTATCTTAAATAATTTTAATTATTCGTATCATATTTAATGAAGATTACTTATTATTTTTTCATCCATTTTTGTTTTCATTGCACAGAAATGTTATCTACAACATAAGTCTAAATAGTTTACGTGAAAATAGCCGGATTGAATGGCACTCATCTGATGCAGATCGTGAATTGTGTGCACTAAAAGGTAAACGTGAATCCGATTGTCACAATTATATCAGAGTATTTGCACGACTGGAAGATGGTCAGATATTGTTGTGCGGCACTAATTCATACAAGCCTAGATGTCGCCATTATGCCCCCGTCATAGATGAAAATCAGACTAGTTCAGCAGCTCCCATCTATGAAATTGTACGTGATGTAGAAGCTCAAGGTCTGTGTCCCTACAGTCCGGTACACAATAGTACTTATGCGTATGCTAATGGCCAGTTATATAGTGCAACAGTGGCCGACTTTTCGGGCGGTGATCCCTTAATTTACCGAGAAAATCTGCGGACGGAGCAATATGATTTGAAACAATTGAACCAACCTGATTTTGTAGGTGCTATAGAACGTAATGGTTTTATTATGTTCTTTTTCCGTGAAATAGCCATGGAGTTTATGAATTTTGGCAAGGTAAAGAAAGTTACTTTAAAGAGTTAACTTAATTTTCAAAAATTATTTTTGATATTTGTGTTCATAGACCGTTTACTCTCGTGTGGGTAGAGTTTGCAAAAATGATAGAGGAGGACCTTATACTTTAAGCAAAAGTTGGACTTCGTTTTTAAAGGCCAGATTAAATTGTTCAGTGCCTGGAGAATTTCCATTTTATTTTGATGAAATACGTAAGTTCATCAAGCAAGATTTTTTGTAACAAAAACCTCGAAAATTTATATGTTAAATTTGTTTGTTTCATATCTCCAGAGGCCATATCACCCGCTATTGAAAGTGGTAAAAATGCCTTAGTTTATGCCGTCTTTACCACCTCAGTAAATGCTATACCCGGTTCAGCGGTGTGTGCTTTTAATATTGATGACATTATGGAGGCTTTCCAGGGGCGTTTTAAATCGCAAAAAGATAGCCAATCGCAATGGCTGCCTATACAAGAAGAACAAGTGCCTGAACCTCGGCCCGGACAATGTGTTGAAGACTCGCGTACCCTCTCCTCCATAGCTGTAAACTTTGTCAAAAATCATCCTCTCATGGAAATGTCAGTACCGCCTGTGTACTCTCGCCCCCTCTTAACTAAAGTCAATTTACATCATCGTCTTACCACCATAGCCGTAGATCCTCAGGTACATGCATTAAATGGTGAATACCACGATGTCATTTATACCGGTACTGATGACGGTAAAATAACTAAATTCATTAATATACCCACCGCCTCAAATGGCGGCACCTCAGCCAGTATTGATGATTTGAGAACTGTATTAATCTCTGAACTACAAGTATTACCTGTGGGTACACCAGTACGTGAGCTGGTTGTGTCCTCCAAAACCAACACACTGTTGGTCGTAAGTGATGGCAGTCTGGTGACTGTACCTTTACATCATTGTGCTCACATTGTAGATTGCGCCAGTTGTTTGGGACTGCAGGATCCCAATTGTGCTTGGGATCAGCAGACGCATGAATGTAAAAGTCTTTCCATAACCAATCACAAATTTGGTACAAAAACTTTCCTGCAATCCCTCAATACTACAAAGAAAGCAGCCAAAAATATATGTCCCAAATCTTCATCACGCGGTACTGTTATAGCCGAAGGGCCTGTTATTAATCTGGGAGCGGTAACTGACAACAACCTCGACTCGCAAGCCAATACACAAGTACAAATTGAAGAAGATTTGTCTAAGAAACACATGTATGCTAATGTTGGTGCGATAGGAGGAATTTCAAATCCCATTGTACCTGATGTTAGTGCACCCGAACTGGATATTCCCACAGCAATGGGTGGAGATTTTCTATTGAATACTTTCAATGATGATAACAAAATAACACTGCATTCAGTGGATCCTCATGATTTAATGAATTCTGTTAATGGTGAGTTATTATTTTATTTTTTTTAAATAAGATTTTTTTATTATTATTTTTATTATTTTTCTTAGATCCTTTACATGCCACTGCCATTAGTGAGGAAGAGAAACTCCAATTAGCGGGAAAAAGTTTTTATTGGGGCTTTGGTGCTTTGGCGCTGGCTCTTGTTTTCATTATTGGTATGGTGGTGGGTCTTCATGTATCCAAACGTCATTGCAAGCCGCCGTCTCTGCATAGTTCACATCGCAATCAGTTTAATTCAAATCCGTGAGTATTAATGTTAAGCAAACTTTTTTAAATTCAATTGAACTATATTTGAACATTTTTATTAAAATAATCCCATATTTGCATGGCACCAAATTTAAAAAATTTATATATCCCACACTGATGATGAAATATCCCGGCAATTTTCTAGATAAACATTTAAATTATTGCCGCCTGTTCCCAAGATGTCGACAGAAACGTTCAATCGGTTATTTATGTACATATATTGGAAACAAAAATATTATTTATCAGTTTTTTTCTTGTTGTAAAAAATTTACATTTTTCCTTTTTCCAACAAGAAAAAAACCTATGTGAATACCTTTATTGTTGTTTTCCGTACAAGTTGTCGATCGAATGAGGGCCAGGCCAGGCCGCCAATCTCAAAAGTTATAGTTGGTTTTATTTAAAATTTTATCAGTGATGCATTTTTCTTCCGGTGGCGTTTTCTTTTATTTGAAACGATTTGACGCTAAATGATGGAAAATCGTTCCGAATAATGAATTTTATATTGAAAAATAGGTTATAATATCAATTTTTAATATCATAACTGTTTGAGAATATGATCATCGTTTGAGTTTTAATTAATAATATCTGTTATTTTCCAGCACTTTTGGCCTCAAACACGGCAAAGATATTAATTTACTGATGAACACTAATCACTATTGCAATCCCGGCAAGCCCAGTTTGGACCTGGAAAAGGATCGTAGTCATGAGTGTAAAAACTCAACAGAGAACCTTGAAAAAGAGTTGCCCTGTAAAACGTCGACATTAACAAAAGTTAAACGCACATATATATGATCAAATTCATGCATGCATCTACGACGTACATATAATTATACTCTGGATTTTAAAATAGAAGAAACGCAGAAAGGGTACGAAAACATTTACACACATATTTAGTAAAATTTTTTTATACAAAGTTTTTTTGTTTTGTTTAGTTTTAACATTTTTTTTTAGAAACGACGAATTTTCTTTTATATTTCAAGAAAATTCGTTTTTTAAATTTATCGAAAGGAAAATAGGATATATATTCGAATAGGGTTTTTAAATCAAGCTTTATATGGACACTAAATTATTACATATATACATATATATATAGTTTTAAAAAGACAAACAAAACAATTCCAATTGATATAAAACGATTGCTATTTGGGGGAAAAAAGAAAAAATTATTTTGAATAATGGTATAAAGATTTCAAAGCAATCTTGTATTATAAACTACTACTTATTGTTGTTAATTTAGAAATTTGGACAAATTTAAAAGCAGTTATATCTGTTTTTTGACGTATTTTTTATACAAAAAGAAAACTTTACTTGAATTAAATATCCTTATTATTTGTTTTCGAATATAAAATATTATACAATATTTTTCAATATTTGTTGATACTTTTATTTTATAAGGTCCCTATTTTTTACTTGTTTTAAAGAGAATTTCGTTTATGCTCTTTATTTATATATTTAAGGAATGTTTGAGTATGAAACCGAGGTGGAGGCGTTTAAAACGTTTCCATAATTGTAAGTAATGTTTTATATAAATAGTCTAGTTTTTTTTTAAAGGGAGTCTATAGTTTTTAGATATACACAGTGAATTATTTTTTATACATACAAAGCAGTAGTAATTTAAAATTATAACCATAATAAATTAAAAAAAAAACAAAAAATCTACATTTAAGCTTAAGTACAAATTAAGTATGTTTTAATTTTTAATGATATACATATACCATAAACTTACGATAAAAAAGAGAAAATCTTCATTAGAATGAATAAACATATCGTTTTTTAACGTCTTTTAAGAATTTAAGGACATTAACGCAAAAAATTTATATACTTATGACACACTTTTTATACATGTTTTTCAATTTAAAACAAATAATAAAAGAAGCTTTTGAAGAATTATAAAATGAAAGTTGTAAAACATTGCAAAGAAGATAATTACAATGCTACAGCGAAAATTCGAAAATTCGAAATTCGAATATAAATTTAGGAACAAATTTTTTAACGATAACAAAAAACTCGATGAAAGAGAGATAAAGCATATAATATTGATATTGATTGCCTTGATTAGCCTTCTTGAAATTTAATGGAAAATTAAAAAAATCTGTTGATTTTATAAGTCAGATTGCCCAACGTGAATTTGCAAATTTTTTTCTGACTAAAACTTCCGTAACATATTTTGTGCTGGCATGAATTTCAAATATACGAATATAAGTATTTATTTTTTTCTACAAAATAACTATTAGACTGATCATATTATTATTTAGTGCTTTTTTGTAGCAAATATTCAACACACATACAAATACTTTATTTTTTTAAGAAAACTAATACTATATTTTTTTAAGGGAGTAACAATGGTCATTTGCTTATGTTTTCTATTAAATGTTAAATTTCTAAGTTAATATGATTAAATGACTGGTATTCTTGTCATAGCTGAAACTAACTAATTGTATGTCCTTTAGCCTACGTCCATTCCCTTATTTAGAATAGAAATATTTATTATGTGTGTTTGAAATTGTAAATTTAAGCCTTCATACATACTAAAAAATAATTTGTGGAATGCTTAAAAACTGTATAAAGGGGAATAAAATAACGAAAACCTTAATAGTCTTATCAATATTTGAAAAAGTATTAGTTTTGCATTCTGATGAAAATAAAATGACTGTGAAGAAGCCAAGGTATCACACGAATAGGACCTTTTCTTGGGTGGTGACAAACGACCTGTACTTATATGAGTTATTATGAGTTTCCAAGCCAAATTGCTAGAGTTGTTTACGTTCTTCGCCAGTATAAATGCTGAGGTAATCGATTTATTAACCACTGCCACAGTCAGAGCAAAAACCGTCATAGAAAAAACAACAACTACAAGACTATTGTAGGTAAGAGCGGAAAATCATTTGTGCGATGAAACATTTTTATTGTAAACTCAATATCAAATAGTCAACACAATTTCATAATTAATGTGTAATTTCCAAAATGCAAGCAAAATCACATATAATTTTTCTAGAAATTATGGAAGCTACATGTTGTAAAAGTTGTCTTGTTTAAAGAAACACTATCGAATTTGTTAAAAAAAAATTGTTTTTATCAATTATGTGTATGAAATTATAAAAACTTCTCCAAGTTTTTAAACAATACCTGCAAATTTCTAAATCTAACACTCTCATTGTGCACTAAAATCTGACAAATACAAGAAAAAATAACCTAGACGAACATACACACTTATATGTATATTTCACTAACCTAGAGGGAATTGATAATTTGTTCAAATCAATATACATACATATAAATATAAACATATATTTTTACCAACAAAACAGGGTAAGTTAAGCACAAAACACAGTAAAATTTTACTCAAAACATGTATAGAAAATAGAAGAGGCCTTTTTGCAAAAAGAAAAAACCAAATTTAAAAGTAAACAAAAATTCGTATAAAATTTATAAAATAAGACTGTTTAAAAATAAAAACTACAAACAATTTTAGCCCAAAATTATTAAAATATATGATTAAAAATAAAAGCAAAATCTAAAACCCCTCCTGTAAAGGTTCAAAAATAAAACAGAAAAGTAATTGGAAAAAATATGGCCTTATTGTCAATTATTAAAAATTTGTATTTTATACATATAAAAATATTTTTTTACTGCAAAGTATAGATTTTAATTAAGAAATGTACTCTTAAAAAATAATAAATAGGAAAGCTCAAATTTTTTGTATAAATAAAACACATTAAGGAAAAAAAGAAAAGAAAAAAGCATGTCCGTCCCACTAATATTTAACAAGAAAATAATTAAA
Source organism: Tachina grossa (assembly GCA_949987645.1). NCBI lineage: Eukaryota > Metazoa > Arthropoda > Insecta > Diptera > Tachinidae > Tachina > Tachina grossa. The sequence goes on from OX465278.1 coordinate 146,107,394, forward strand.
AAATTTAAAACAGTAAATATTAATGTAGTTTTATTTAAACTTAGTTTGCTTTAGTTTAAATTTAATATATTTTTCTATGCTTAACTTGTGTAAAATTGTGTTTTAATATCTTAATTGTAAATAATTGTAAGTCAGTTTATATTTTATATAAGCACACATTTGCATCTTCTTCGGGCAGAAGTAAAGTTGCACATCAAATGTTAGTTTAATTTCTTTCAACTTTAGTTCTTTAATATTTTCACAATTTCCGCTTTTTTTAATTTTAATTAAAAAAAATTGTCTCTTAACTAAACGAAATTAATTATTATTTAAAAAACCTTGTTGTGATAGCTTGTATTTGTAAATTTTGTAAGTTTTTTACCTACGCAATGGTGTCTTCTTAATTTTCCTTTAAATCAGTTAGTTGAGCTTCATTACTTGTGTTAAAATTTAAAATTATTTAGCTGCCAAGTTAAATGGTCTTCCTTGGAAAAGAAATGCTTGGCTAGCTAAATAATAAATAGCGTGAGTTTTTAAACTTTCTTTGTACAACTGCTCGTCAGGCTAATTTTAAGGCTTAATAATAAGTTTATTTCTTGTTTTAATATGTTTTATTTAAAATTTGAAATAAAGTCGTATTTTTAAAATAAATAATTACCATAAAATGTGTTTTAACTTATAAATAACTACATAGTGTCCGACCGAAGCCAATTTTTAAGCTCGAACGAAGCTGACATTCACCAAAAATTTCTAAATTCAGCCGAAATTTATATTCATTCAATTCACACTACGAAAGAACTTTCGATATTTATTATATACTAAAAAAAATTGGTGTGCTCCCGATGAATCTGGTAGCTGGGCCATAAATTGTTAATTCATTCCACATTTTAAAATTTTAACCAACAACCTGTTTCCTATAGCAGCTCTGACTTAAACCATACGTGCTATCATTCCCTTGAGAATGTTATAGTTAAAAAAAAACTAGAACAAGCTTTTACATAGCATTTTGTGTGTGATTTAAATTGTACAGTGTTTTCTTGTTAAAATCACAGATATAAGGTTAAAATTGTAAAATTGCTATGAAATTAATTACAGAAAGTAAGTGAGAGTAATTTTTTATTTAATTATGAAAAGTAATTATACAAAATTCCCTGTGTATCCAAAAAGCGAAAGCTGCCAAACTGTTAATAAAATGTGAAGAGGAAGATGATGGAGTACCGCATCCTCACTGTGAACATGGGCCAACTTTATTGTTTTATTACGATGACAAGGGCCCTGATGAAGGATTTTATGCATGTTCAGCATATAGAGATAAAAAATTGTGTTCATTTAACTTGATGGCCAAAGACTTGACAACTAAACACCTGAGTCGAATCTATGATGTGTCTTCATTGGAACTAAAAGCACTAAGAGCAAAGGTAGATTTAAAAGATATGTATGATAGATCTGTATATTTATTAAAATAAATATGTATATGTATTTCATTTCCATTTTCTTAGTTTCTAGATACCACTTATGAATGTCGAAAACATTATTGTTTAACATGCAACGAGCCTCTGAAAGAAAGTGATTTGCAGCCACATCTTAAGCATGATATAAAACGAAATATTTCCACTAGATTAATAAAGAATCCTACGCTTCTACTAACCCCACTCAATAATGATAAAGCACAAGCTCAATATTTTTTTGATGTAAAAGCCTTGGAGTTTTTTGAAAATTGTTTCAAAGACTTGAATATAACGTAAGTTATTATTAATGCAATGTACATATGTATATATGTAAGAAGTTTTAAAAATGTTGTACTTTTTTTATAGAAAAGTAGTTTGCATAGGAGCTCCGCGCTTGCATGCACATTTGAATAATACGTGTTCACCAAGAATAAGAAGTTTCCTATTGGACTTTGATCATCGTTTTAATTATTTTTATACTGACGACCAGTTTGCCTGGTTTAATATGTGCAACAATCATTTTTTTGACGAAATGCAAAAGCAGGAGTTTTTTCGATTCTTGAAATGTAAAAGGTATAAATATGAGAAATCCCAGTTTGTGATTTGTATAAAATTTGTGAAAATTTTTATTTTTAGCAATGAAAGAGTTTTAATATTTATTGATCCGCCATTTGGCTGTCGTACCGAACCAGTGAAAGCCACTTTACTTAAACTCACGAAACTTTTCAATCAAATCAATTTATTGCCCTATCGACCATTGCCGGTTTTCTGGATATTTCCTTACTTTTCAGCACACTACATACAACAACAAATGCCCGCCTTGCAAATGTCAGACTATAAAGTAAATTATACCAATCATACTTCCTATACTGATATTGGTAATAAATCTCGCAAATTAGGCTCTCCCGTTCGTGTTTTTACCAATGTACCCTTGCAACTTTTAAAATTACCCATACAAGAGCAATATAAATATTGTTCGAAATGTGAAAAATATACCGCCTTGGAAAATCGACATTGTGAAAAATGTAAATCATGCCCGTCCAAAAATGGTGCCACTTATAAGCACTGTGATTTATGTGGCCTTTGCGTTAAACCCTATTATGTCCATTGCAATAATTGCCGACGCTGCACGCAATTGGAGAACCATAATTGTGTAGAGTATCAAAGTAAACAGAAATGTTGGATTTGTCGCAAATTGGGACATACTGAGAAAAAGTGTTTATACTGGGCAAGAAAAGCCAAATTCCATATATTTCCTCAATGCAATATAAATAGTAAGCAGATTGAAATTGTATGCCTTCTGTGTAACTGTAAAGGTCACAACGAATTAATGTGTGATAAGAGAGAAAAATATCTCAAAGAATTTACATTTATGAGTGAAACGAAATTAGTTGACAGTGTATAAATAAAACTACAAATTATTTTAAGTTTAAAATACATTAAAAATTGCTAACAATGTATTTAAGTCAGATAGATGTAATAAAAAGTGGATTCGTGTGCCCACCCAAAAATGCCTTTCAACATATTGAGCCATAACCGCAAAAATAGCTTAAGCGACACATTTTCGGACCTCGTTTTTTTTTACGAAAATCGACTATTTACGATCGCAAATAATAAATTCTGATCAAAAATTGAAGTTCGAAAATTATGTCGCTTAAGCTATTTTGGCGGTTATGGCGCTATATTACTGACCCAAAACTAATGTTTGCGATATGTACATTGTATATAATTTCACCTTTCATCAATGCAATAAATTGTCCATCTACCTCAAGCATTATTAAAGTGACCATATTTTAATAACATTTTTTACATTATTAATTTTGAAACAATTGAATATACATATACATAACTATACATCAAGAACTCAATTAATTTTTACTTTCGAAATCTTAAAAAAAACTTAACTATAATTCACAGTACATAAATCTATAACTTTTTCTTTGTACAGTATTAATATTGTTTAAAAGATCCCTATAACTTACATACTATATTTTGCAATTAAAAACATACTTCACTAACTTAGATAGAAGTGCCCCTTTTATGCGACATAAAACCTCGACTGCCTCTGCTTCCAGACGATCCAGCATTGCGAGATGTTGAAGGCATTTCGTCAGTGCAATCGAAATTCCATGAGGAACGATTAGTATCAAGTATGGATCAGCTTGTACTTTGTTCCGGTTTGGTGTTATATTCGCTACCAGTATTGTAGTCAGCTTCAATATCACGTAATTCTATCTTTTGTTCTTGCATGGCTTTCTAGACGATTGTAATATTTAATAAAAGTAATTATTATATATAACGAATACATACCTTTACACATTCCTGATAAACTTTAAAAATTGGAGCACACATGCTTTCGTCATAGTCACCTTTGAGAAATCTTTCCGAGAACCATAAATTGAAGCACTCGTCATACTTACGTTTCAATTCATTGCAATCATCACCCAAACTATTCATTTTTTTATTTTATTCAAATCAACACGATTCTTATTCACAATTTTATTAATAAAAACCCAGTTTTTGCAAATATGATTGTTTTCCAATAAAAAAACACCCTCCTTCCCTTTTAATAAATGGAATGTAACAAATCAATTGATCACAACAACAGTATACTGTTGTTCTATATATGGAACAGAGCTGTCATGACATTTAACTTGGCACTACTTATTATGTTGCAACTGTCAAATTTGTAGGTTATATTAATTTCAATTTAGTTTTTGTGCAATTAACATAACTCGGCACGCGAAATTGCATTTAATATTGTTTTTAATTGTGAAATTGATCGAAGCACTATAAAAATTAAACCATGAACAACTTAACTAAAGCAACTTTGCGTTTTGTGGCCAATGCTTCCTTGAAGAACGCCTTCGGTGGTAAACGCGATTTCACTCGCACTTTGTGGCACATGTCCAAGAGTCCCGAATATTTCGGTAACCACAAAAATAGTGGAGTATTACACGTAAAAAATCCTACAATGAATTGCAGTTGTGGCTGTGGCATGAAACATATGCACACTAAAGGTAAAAACCATAAAAGCTATTAAAAGGCAAAAAAATTACATAACCTCAATAGTTTATGTAGGCAATGATGAAATGAAATTTGAAGCCGGCTTTTTAATGAATGAATAAATGAATTCAGATGTTATTTTATTTAAGGTGAACGTGAGTTGGTAGAGTTTCTAACTGAGGAGATTTTGGCGGAACGCAAGGCTCAAAAAATTAAAGCGGTACCCACCACTTTGGAAGGTTTCGCTGTAAAATTGGACGGCGCTGAAGTGGAATTGAGCAAACAAACTGAAAAGGAAAAGTAAGTAGAAGCTCCAAAGTTGTCTTATTTTTTTTTTAATCAGACGAATCAAGTAAATGCATGGGAATGCGAGCATACATGTTGATACATATGTACATATATTATACAATTGATATGTCGTAGCGAATTCTACTACTGGTAGATCTATTCCCTATTGTACAAATTATGCAAGAATTATTTTCATTAACTACACCTTTAATATGGATTATTATGATATGCATATAACTTTATACAAAAAATGCATTATCTTGAGTCAAGGTCCGTGTACCTAGTTTTAATTAGGATAAATTTTATTGTCCAATAGTCTCCCTGAAATTTTCCTGTTTTGCATATACATAAAAAACTTTTCAACTTGTAATTTCGATTAGTGAGATTATTCGCTAAACAAACTTTTGTAAAAAAAGAGTTTAATTATAACGTTATTTATTATCTAAAGAATCGTTGTTAACTTTAATGTAAATCACACTGTCGATACTGAGGAGGACGAGCCAGAAATAAATCCTAATGCCGACAAGCCAGATATGGGCGAAATGAAAAGTAAACCACAATTTGAAGTGGATATTGTACGCGGATCAACCACACTTTCCTTCACCTGTTCCTTCTTGCAAGGTACCCCTCAAGAGGGAGAATATAGTAAGTATTTATTGCAAATATATGGGTACAAAAAATATATATTTGAATTTATTTTAGATGATGTCTACGGCATAGATGAAATGACTATTTACCAAGGAGAATGGAACGACAAAATTTATGCTGTTGCTGGTGAAGTTTTGGATGGTGTATGTATTTCAACGTTAAAAGAAATATTGTTACTTATTTTGTTTGTCTTACAGTATCTCTACGATTTGTTGATGAACTTGTTGGAAGAGAAGGGCGTTGGCAGTGAATTTGTTGAAAAAATGTCGGATTTAGCCACTGCCTATGAACATTCTTCGTATATTGGCTTGCTCGAAAAGCTTTCGAAATTCACCACCGGAAAGTAATTTCTTTCCCCTCTCCTTTGATTTCTGTTATTTCCAAATAGTTTTTAAGTTTTAATCTAACTTTATATTTCCGTTCAATATTCTTTTCTTTTTATTTCTTAGTACTAGTTACGAACAAAAAATTTCTACAAAAACTGTTGCCTAATTGAAAGAAAATCAAGAAAACAAGATCCAAGACTCAAGTTGCACACTTTTCATATAATCTTTGAAACAAAACGGGATTTTCTTGTAATTTTTTTGTTATATACACAATGAAATATCTTTTTTTGTTTTGTTTTGTTAAGTTACTGTCGATTTTCTACCAATCTTTCTATTTATCTAAATATACATATTTTTAAAGTTAATTTGTTCAAGCAATACTTTAACTGATTAAAGCTTTTGCAAAAATTAACTTTAAAAACGAATGCATTTTTTAGAATACATCTACTTATATACAATTATAAGTTGTTACGAAGTAACAATAAAAAAATAAAGTTTAAAACAAATAATTCTAGTTCATTTCAGCAATTTGTTGTTGCATGCTGTGACATCTATGGATATGATGTCCACAGATGCAAATAAGATACGATGTCATTACATTCATTATGTTGATTCTCCAAATGAAAATTTTGTCCATAAAAATGGGAATATGCTCATACGCGAACGCTTGATTGAGTAAAAATATTCGGGCTTGCTTGCTTTTAGCCTTTAACAGGAAACTTAAAGGCAGGACGAAAGAATCTGGTTTTCCGTGCAAGTAATTGGATTTTCAAATATGCCCATTCAAACTAACGTAATTTTTTCTGTAAATATTTGCAATATGGCATCACCGTTGCTTTAAATTATATGGTAGCTCTGCAGTAAGAATCTAATGAAACTCACCACATAAATACATCTTCACCATCTTGTGCTATTTATAGAAAAGTGGAAGTATTTTAGTTTGGTAACATACTATTCTAAAATTTCAGATTCCATAAGGAATCATCTAGAACCTAGATTCTACTGGAATGCCTGCAAGAAGCAAGAAGACACGTAAGCCAACACTCAATAATAATGAATATAGGCAATACACTGACGAAAGCAATAGTGCGTTGATAGCATATCAGTAGGGTGGTATTGGAACTCAATAAATATAACTCTTTTATATGAGCAGGTTCGTATCCCAGGATAATATTATTTATTTACAATTCACACCCTCCCCTTCTTAAACTGTGGCAAGGGTTTTTAGTAAGTCCTACTAGAGACTGAAAACTCTAATCCAAAGAAGGTAGATAAAATCGTTCGCTCGTTTGCCGTACCTACGATGGCTCTCTCAATGGCCATCATTAGGTCCCGTGAAAAATAGGCGAGTGCGTATATTTTTTTAAAGTAACAATTTATTTAAGAGATTTTATGTCTTTTGCGATAGTACGTGTTAAATTATATCGTGCCATAACAGCCGAAAAAGCTTAGGCGACATAATTTTCGTTAAAAAAACGATATCCAAAAAATGTGTCAACCTTTTTTGGGGGTTATGACTCGATTCACTTTGAGTCAAGAAAACGACTTTTTATGGATGTGCATTTTTTGCACTAAGTTAGTATTTTTTTTAGCTTTGGTACATCAAAGTGCCGTTCTGTGGAATATGTTCATACATGTGTATGTATGTACATAGATGTTTCCATATTATGACCAAATAGAATGTATTTTTTATAAATAATTAAATTTTATGAGTCTAGAATTGCAATTTGTAATTGAAACTCAAACAGTATGGGTTTATAAAAATTCCCAAATGGGAATGATTTTTTGCTGGTACAATAATCGGCGGTAATTCTTAACTTTATAACATTTTTAAAATTTCCCATGATCTTTTGCGGTGTTACACTCATAGACGTCTAGGCCTTTCTGGACTTGACTTGATTTTGCCCCCCAGGATTTATTACAAATTCTTTTTAAAACATATTCTTTTGCCTGTAATATTAAAAAAATCTATTTTTAACCTCCGACTAAAAAAAAGGGGTGTTATAAGTTTGTAGTGTGTGTCTGTGTGTCTGTGTATCTGTGTGTCTGTCTGTGTCCACGTACAGGCCAAACGGCTGGACCGATTTTGATTTAGTTTTTTCTGTTTGAAAGATGACTTGATCGAGAGGGTTCTTAGCTATGTTTGAAAAAAATCGGTCCAGCCGTTTAGAAGATCTTTTCTGAAAAAATTCGGGGGTTTTTAAAATTTTTAATTTTTGTTATTTATTTATTTTAAAATTACTCATGAAAATCACCAGTAATTTTTATACAAACTTTTCGAATAATCGCTAAATATGCATACTTTTATTAGATAACAAATACCTAAAAAACTATAAGTTTACAGCACTTCAAAACATCACAAAGTCCCAATTTTCACGAGGCAATTTTACTTGCACAAGTCTTGAATTTGACGAACAAAGAAGTGAGGAAGAAGTGAGGAGTGTAAAAACCAGCAGAATTGCCGTACAGACTTGCCTGTACATGGCCATTCTGTTTTTGCTATCATTCGCTCTATATCAAATTTGACATTCCTTTTCATTTGTGTTTGTTTTCTGTTCTGGTTTTTCGTCTGTAAAATTCATTGTGGCTCGAAGTGTTTGTTTTGTGAGAATATTAATAACAATTGTTAATTTGCTTCAAATGAAAAGAAATAAAATGGTCAAGTAAACTTGCTCTATCTAAACGCTACAGCAAATTTAATAAAAAATTTTATGACTTGCGCAAGTAAAATTGCCTCGTGAAAATTGGGACAAATAGTAAACTCCATGTGATTTATAATGCATGTGTGTAGATATGTATGTGTGTATTCTTAATAAAATTGTATTAGTGTACGTAGTTAGTAGCAAGACAAGTTGTTTTAAGGTGTTCTTAAGATTTTCTGCTGTCAAATTGTTTGTAACAATAGCCACCAATTTTTATTTAGAGTAAAATTAAAAAAATAGCGAAAAATTATGATCTGCAAATACCTTGTATATATTCATATACTATTGGGGTATTCACAAGGGTGTCTTAAGTGTCCTAAGTGTCATAATGTCTTAACATTTTAACATAGTTTAAAAAAATTGTTGTTGTGGCTCAAACAAAAAGGTCATAAAGTAATAAGACTTTCTCAGCTATGTTTATTGTTTGTCATAACTACAATGTAGTTACTACATGTAGAAATGCGTGAGAGTTTACCAAAGGAATTGAGAGAGAGAGAGTAAGAAATGTACAAGGTGTTAAAACCAAAATACAAATAAGTACAATATTTATAATTGTAAATTATAAGGGGTTGCTCACAGCAGTCATATATTTTCGTTTTATAACTTTAAAACGTGTTAATTTATGAGTACCATTTGAATACCCCATATATATACTCGTATACACACATGTATGTATGTATGTATGCATATTTATAGTTCAATCGAGTGCTGCCAGATAAAATGATGGAAAAATCACTGAAATCCCGATAAAATATAAAATAATCGTCATTTCATGTCCGAAAAATCGTCAGAAAATCGAACAAATCAAAATTTCCTCTTTAAACATGTATACATATGTTTTATTTTTATTAGAAAACAAAACAAAACAATTCATGTTCATATACAACTTTGTTAGACTAGTGGAAAGCTTGTGCAAAATATTCCTAGGTCCAAATTTTGGTATCAGTACTTTTGATGACCGAAATTTTTGATAGTATATCAACTTACACAGGTCAATATATCGTTGGTCTCAAATGGAAAGGCCCTAACGCAAATAATTGTAACTTTACAGGAGAAGGTAAAACATAATAGAAAGTGTAATATTCAAAATGTAACTTTTTTGTACAACTGCTTGTAAAAGCGCTATTTTTTACACTATTGCAATAAATTTTTGTGATGAGGTGTATTAGTGTGAAATCTATTGAAATCACTGAAAAACTCAACTATCGATATGTATGCATGTACATATATGCACATAAAATTTTTTTCAATTGAACACGTATACATACATACTTGCATACATATGTTTGTACTTATTTATGTATGTATGTTCATTCATCGCAACAATATAGTATTGATTCAGAACTTCAATATTGGAAGGGTAACTAAATAATAAATGGCAATTTTCTATTTTTATTTATGCACCAACAGATATATTTTTTTTTTAAATTAAATAATAAATTATTAAGAAATGAAATCATGAATGATGAATGAAATCATTTCTTGCTTGTATCTTTTCAAAATATTGTATTCAAATATAGTATATACATAAATAATTTTTCCATATGAACATATAAACTTTTTGGAAACGAATATTAATTTTATTATTATTTAGTTTATTATTATTAGATTATTATTATTATTATTTAGTTTTTTTCTAATACATACTTTACTTTTTGTCTATATATTGTTTTTGTTTTGAATGTTTTGTTTTTTTAGTTTTAATTATAACTTAATTTTTGTTATTGAAACTGGACTGTTAATTTATGTTTTAATTTAAATAAAAAAAATGTTAAATAAAAAAAATTTGTATAAAATTTTTTAAACGCACTAATAATCCCAAACCAATATTTTACTTATTAAGTAAAATATATTTTTTTTAATTTCCAATTTCAATGTATTTTTAATAAAAAATATATATTTAACTTAAGTAAAATATTAATTTGGGATTATTAGTGCTTTTAAAAAATGTTAAGCTTAAATTTTAACAATTCCCATAAAAAACACTATTTAAAAAAATTGTGTTTGCCCCCCCCCCCCCCCCACCCCCCCAGAAAAAATGTCTAGTTACGCCAATGGTTACACTGTTCTTTTGTAGTTACGCGAACAATTCTTTAAGGAATAATTTCTTAAGGTCAATTCTTTAAGGAATATTAATGAAATTGATTTTCAATAATTCCAAAAAATAAATACATGATCTTAAGCTATTAATTTATGTACAAGAGAAAAATAAAAATTTTTAAATAAGAAATTACTCTTTATGTTGTACATTACTCTTCATGTTGTACATAATTTTTTCCTGTTGTAAAGACTCGAAAAGAAATTATAAAACATAAAAGTTTTTTGTTTTTGTTCTTAGCTAATTCGAATTCCACTCACGCAATTGCCTTAGAAAACGTTTTGTCGAAACATGAGTTCATAGCATAAATTAACTCTTTTTTTTTTTGCAATATGAGAGTACAATTAATTTATATGTAATTTGTTATTTCAATTTTTATTGCAAATTGCTATGTGACATCATCCTCAATTTTGAACAAATACTCGTATTTATATGTGATATAAAATTGCCTAAAGGGAGGTCTGTCAATAGAAGACGCATGCAAAAAATTTTCAGAATGTTGTTTAGTTTTATTTATTATTTTAAATTATTATTTTATAAAAAAATAGAACAAATGACTGGCCAATTTGTGTTATTGAAAAATAATCATGTTTATTTATTTTTTATTTGCAGGAAAATTGAACTCGGAAAAATAAAGGTTTCATGAACTGAACACAGAAGTAAGAGGTTCTCAAACCTTTAAGTTTTTTGGGCTTCTTATTGTAAGCATAGTTAGGACTCTGTAATGGTTTCAGTAGTCTGATATATTTAAGCCGAATGGTGTTGGTGCTGGTAACATGGGACACAAGGTAAGTCATTCTTCTTTTATTACAATTACTATATTATGACAATGGAATAAAATAACATCCATTGTCAGTGCGATTGCGATTATAACTGAGATTTCTTAATTAAGATTCACTTTTGTGTTTCAACCTCATTTACATTTTTGAATCTGCTATTTGTTTTTTTTTTTTTTTTTTGACTGAATCATGCAACTCTTGCATTATTCTGTCGCCCCCCACCTGGCGCCGATGTAAACCAATTTGGCAATCGCAACTTCATTTCATGTAAATATTATTATTTAAAAAGGTGGCTTTAACTGACCGCGGGCACTAACAAATTACTTTTCGAATTGCTGTTGGTTGCTTATAAAAAGATGTATTAAAAATAATTAAAAATATGTCCATGTAATTTGTAGTAATTTGATGCGAGAAAATCTAATAAGGCTCACAAATTATTTAGGTAAAAAAAATAAAATAATGAAAAACATAATAACACATGGAAGTGACTAAGCAAATGTTATTGCATTGAAGTTTTAATTACAAAAGATGTTAATAAAACTCTTAAAATATTTCCGTTGAAAGAATCACTCAACAAATAGAAATAATGAAAGGGTCAAACAAATACATATATTTAAGCTTTCAGAAAATTTTGTGAAATTTATTATAATTTCTAGCTCATATACTTAGTCCTCGTTCAGACTTGGAATTTTTGTTGCTGCAATTTCTTAAAATTCTGCTTTGAAATTGCATTAGTATCCACATTATGAAATTTTAATTTGGCAATTATGCATTAAAGAAATTCTACTGCACCACAAATTTCAATAAAAATTAACAATTCTATTTAATTTTTGTTATATTTTTTATTTTTCTTACAACTGGAGAAATAAAATTATAAAAAACGTCAAATACAACTAACAAGTTGAAATTAATAAGTACGAATTTCAAATCAAAAGATAATTGCCGAGCACATGAAACTGTGTACCCCTTTCCAATCTTCTCACCTCTCTCACTAATAAACTGAAGAATTGCTGCAACAAAAATTGCAAGTCTGGACAGGCACTTATTTTGAGCAATTTCTTACCTTCGAATCTTGGTTGACTGTTCGAAAAATTTCGATTTGATTCTATGAATCACATTCAGCGAAAAAATTTTTTATTAGCTAATACTAAAACCAAATACAAGGAGAATGAAAATGTATTTAATCAATTACTTTGAGGCAGTTTATTTAACATAATATGTAATTATAAATCGAGAAATGGACTGCAATTCTAGAATAAAAGGTTATATTTTGGTTTTATTGTCTTTCCTATAATAATTGTTTGTTAATCCTTCACAAACTGCAAAGACTCACGTTTATAATTGCATTTATTTTGGTAAGGGCTTTTAGACAATTTGCAACACACACAATTTGTGTGAAAAAAATTTCTTACAAAAATATGTATTTTTGTCAGCATGCTGCTCTCTAGACGTTGAAACGTGCTAAGTTATTGTTTGTCTCAAGCTTTTTTTTTACAGTTATTACTATTTTTTTTCATACTGCAAAACTTTACTGCAATGTCTTGCATTTTAAGCCATTAACCCTTTTGACCAGGCACGCTTAAACAGCACCCACGACTTTTTATATCTTTTTTATATCTTTTTTATGGTATTGTAGATTTACTGTTTTATTTTATTTTTTGAAGTAAAAACTTGTTTGCAATATACATACATACATATGTATGTACATACATATAAAGGATAACAAAAAAAAAAAAAAAAAGAATTCTCGCAACAAAAAATAGACGACATCAAATATTGAATGTGACTCGTTTAGAAAAGTTTTTTTTCTTTTAATTTTTGTAACACTTTAATCGATTTTTCATAGAGAGATGAAAAATTATGCATTTGCAGCATAATTGTGTTACACATTTTTCTTTGTTTGCTTTTAACAAAAAAAAAAAAAAAAAAAAAAAAAAAAAAAAAAAAAACAACAACAACAACATTACTATAATGATTATGTAATTTCGCTTAGAGAAATTATTAAAAATATATATTTTTATGCTTTATTGCATTTATGGCGGGCTATAATTAAAAAAAAATATTGCTTAGGAGTAGCTACACAAAAAGGTGCCCACACTGCAAAAGGAAAAATATACTCTGACAAGAAATACCTTGTTTATATGTACATATATAAAAACCAAGCCCACTCATTTGCTTTTACAAGTGTTGCCTTTTGACCAGCAAATAAAAGCAAAAATAATGAGATAAATCAAAATGCAATTGCTTAACATAAAAACCACAGTAACTTAAAATATAACAAAAGCCACCATGAAAATGAAATATTTATTATAATTTAAATTTCATAACGAGTACCTTCCTATTAATGAGTACAGAAATAAATAATGCAAAGTTTCTTTTGAGATCAAAGCATGATCATGTTTAAGTAACATGAATAGCAAAATACAATCGTTAATACATATATTCGAATTTATCAAATTTGATAAAAATTCATGATCGGTAATTCACATAACATTTAATATTATAACAAAAATTAAAATATTCGTATTTCTGCAAGACCTAGAATTTTTTAAAATCAGTCATTAAAATTAGTGTCTTTCATATAAATATTCTACTTAAGTTGACCGTCTGGGCTGTGGATACAGGGTTTAAGATGTAGCTTCCACATTATAACCATTCAACTCGTCTAGCAAATGAAAAGCACTCAAGTTTTTGAGTAATTTCTGTTAAAAAAAGACCAAACAAACTGGCCCTTTTACGAAAAAATTTTTTTCAAGTTTCTTGGCAATTTTAAATTGAAAAAAAAATAGCTCAGCTTTGTTATCGTTACCACCTATAAGTGAATTTGTTTTGATCTAGATTTCGTAAACAACTGGTTCGTTTGGAATTGAATGGCGCAATTGGCCCTCCAACCGAATAAAAATCAAAGAAATTGTTTTTCAAATTATTGCAAAAATACATTTCCAAACATATGTACGAGTACATAAGTTTTTTATTTCAAAATATAAAGTGTGAAAATGCTAAAAGAAATCGGTAATACATATTTCTTTATATTTCTTTTAACATTCTAAATACTACACATAATTATTCCAGGGCTTTATGTATTGTATTAGATTGTTTTCAAAGCTAATGAATTGTAAGCCATCACACGGGTGACCTTAACTGTTTTATTTTTTATTTATGTTATTTTTGTTCCAAATTTAATGCTCTGGTTTTCAGTATTTTTTTCTTTCTTATTTTACCCAAATAAAAACACGATTTTAGTATTTTTTATACTTAACCCTCTCATTCATTGGTTGCATTAGAAAAAAATATACATATTCATGTATATGGTTATTTTTTCAGTACTTGTTTCCATATTTATTTAAGAGCATTGTTAGCATTTAGCACTCATACTAGTTTTATATTGTTTTATTATTTAGAATTGAAATATTTAAAATGCAGTTATTTACTATTTGATTGACTGCAATTGGTAATTGGCTAATGTTTTTATTATTTCTTTTCAAGTATATTTCTCATTTGGTTTTCTGTTAGTTTCCTCGCTTTTATTTTTCTTGTTTTATTTATTAAAGTCACGAAATTTACAAAAGATCTGGTGTTTTATGGTAAATATAATTTTGTGGCTACTTTTGCTTCAAATCGTAAAGGTTGTTTTAATACAGATTGTTTAAGTCAAGTAAAAAATATTATTTAAAATGGTTCATTATGTATTGGTTTTATATTACACGAAAGCTTTATTTCAAGATTACAAACGTACTTAAAAAAAACAAAACGCTACAAAAAGTAAAAAAAAAAATACCTTCGAAGTATGAAAAATGTGAACAAAAATTTTTATAAATATTCCGCAATGTTATGATAAATTAAAATAAAATAAAAATAAAAATGTAATAAAGTGTTAAAATAAATTTATTTGTAACATAACAGCAGGTTGGTGTCTTAAGTCTTTTGTTTTGTATGCAGAAACCAGAAAATATTCTCATCAGGTTTGTTTCTAAAGTCTTTTGTTACATTCTGTGGTGTGTTGTTACAAATAACAGTGTCAGCAGCGTTACCATATGTGAAGATTTATCTTATTTTCAAAGTTTTTCGGGATGTTAAAAAGACTAAAAGATTTCTTTGTTAAAAATAAGATTTTTAAGAATATGGTATTTGCTTCTTTTAGTCTGTTATTTAAGGTTACTTTGAGTAAAATACTAACATTTTCTTCTTTCCTTCATCTAAAGTATAAATTATGTGCATACATATATTTATCTTATAGTACATATTCTATTCAGTAAATATTTTGTGTTATTTACCTTTACGTTTGTTAGTTCATTTGAAACAAAATAAACTTTTTCTGAATTTCAATTCAGTAAAATCAATGCATATTAATATATTTTGAGTAAAATCACTAAAAAAAGATTTTTAATGAGAAAAAAAGATTTTTTTTGTTCGACTTGAAGATTTTTGAGAAAAAATATGGCAACACTGAGCTTCACACACATTCATACATACATACATACGTACGTACGCGCATATAAGGGAGATACAACTATTTTTATTGCCTGCAACTATTCAATTGTGTCAGAATGTAACAACTATGTTACATTACATGCAAAAGTTGGGGTGATTCCAAAAAAATTTTTTTGTACCAGATGTAAACGTAATAAAATTCAATTACACCAAAATTCATTTAATAAAATAAATAAACAAATACATACCTGAAAATAATTCATAGGGCCGTCCATATGTATGTAAATTAAATATATTGAAAAAAAAATAATTCTACTCAAGCAATATATTCATATTACGTTCTTGAGGACTTTTCAACGTAAGCAAGCAAATTTTTTTTCATACTATGTTCTTGGCAACTATTGAACGTAAGCTTATATTTAGTTTCTGTAAAAAAATATCTTATAAACCTGATTACAAGAAAACTGTAATGAAAATAATTCGTTCAAGTGATCTATATACAAAAAAATGTGCAATCAATAGCACACCTACATGAAATTAGCTTTTTAATCTACATAAAAACTCAAACTAGTTTATTGATTTAAATAAATTTAAATATACATATGTATTTCTATCTAAAGCAACAAAAGTGGGTGCTAAAAGCTTTAAAATTTATTTGAGCAAGCAGCTGGAAGTATTTTTTTTTATTAAGATGAAGAGAAAATAAGCATGTATTTAAAAATATTTATATGTATATATATTTTAAAGGATATTTATTATTATAATATTGAGCTTATACGCCAGTAGAGTTAGATCATAAAATCTGTCAAAGTTTTTCTAAAACTTTATGCTAAACTATTTTGTGTATGCCACTTTATTTTATTCCCTACAGCTTCTTCTAGCAAATGAACAGTTTTATGCTACGAATTTCACGAACAAAATTCAGAATGTATAACTTTATTTTTCATTATTAAAAACAACAACCATTTTTTAAGTAAATAATTTAGAGAATTAAAAAAAACAAGAACTCAAAAGTATTTTCAAACAAAAACGTCCTAAATCTTTTTACTTCTTAATTTTTATATAATTTATTTCTTTTAGTTTTGCCATATTGTATCTACTTTTTAAACTGCTTTTTTTCAACTTATGCCCATTGTACTAATTTATTCGCTTTATTAAAAGTTTGCAAAATCCTTTTATTTTTTGTTGCTAAAGATCTCTCAAGCATAACAACCATTAACTTTACTTTCAATTACCCAAAACAAGTTCAATTGTAATTGTTACATTCAATATATATTTCTTCTTTTTCTCTTTCTTGTAACTATAAAGTTTTTCGTTAACACACACAATTCTTACTAATTGTTACAAATTTATGACAAATTATGAACATTTTGTTGTCATTTAATTGGCAAAAGTGTAGGTGTTTTAAAGTATACACTTTTAATAAAAAAAGCTAGTAAGTTTTATTACTATTGGCAGCATTCTATATACAATTAGTATTAAGATTATTCAAATAGTCTTGTTTGTATGTTAATACTGTGAAAGGCCTAAATATTGGAATTTAATTAAAATTATCTGAAAGGTAATAAAAGACAAATTTTAGTATCTTTTTTTGGAATTCATGTATAAAATTAAATACGTTTTTAATTTTCAAACGGATATTGCAAATTTATGATTAATAAAGCAAAACAAGAAAAGGTCATTGTCTTTCTTCTCTTTTTACGAGTGTGTAGTCATTTAAAATTTTTTGTTTTGCGTTGAAGTCATTATTGAGTGTCCCATTTGAAATAAAAAAATTAAGCCAAGTAAAGCGAGAGAAAGAGTTTGTGAAAAAGAGTTGGTGTTAATTTGCTTTAAGTCCCCCCAGTAGTATAGTTAGGTTTTTTTTTGGTTATGACTAAAGCCGCATTTCTTTTCTAATACGTAGAAATGTTTGCCTTTATGTTCTTCTTTCATGATGCGGGCGTTTTTATACTTGTATCTTACCAAACATGACTGTCATCTTGTTGTAGCTTAAATATTTGTTTTAATTTTATTTTATAGAAAATAAAAAAAGAAATCATCTACAACGTATCAAAAAAAAAAAAAAAAAAAAAACCAAGATACAAGATAATGAAATTAAAACTACACACGAGGCCAGAACCAAGCAATTTAATGAAAAAAATATCAACAGGGATATTGAGATTTTAGTTAATAAGAAGACGAATTCAAAAGCGCTATTAAAAGCTGCGATATGAGTCAAGCACACACAGTCTTTACCACAATTACAAATTTACACATATCGCTCACTAAATCTTAAATAGTCACAATTCAGAATTATCAAAATGGTTTTTGTATTTTCAGAAACCAGTTCGATGAACAAATCTGTAATGACCGTACAAATTTCTTTGGCAATATAGTCTTCCTGAACAACATAAAATACCGTTATGCCTGTTTTTATGTTACATTATGTTTAGTGTGCGATATGTGTATGTTCCAGGAAAAAAATTGTTAAGTTATTAAAGAACGATATTCTTATTCATTGGTGTAGCCAAACATTTTTTTCCGGGGGGTGGAGGGGAGGGCATTACAGAAAGATAGTCTTTGAAAAACCCGTGGGAAAAAATGACGGCATTTGACATCGAACGAAATTTGTAAATTTTTTGATTTTTAGAAACTCTTTAAATAAAAGTTCAACATTTTTATTACACGAAACTAATGCTTTATTAGATTTTGGAAAAAATCGTGATAAAAATAAGGAATTTCTAAAAAATATTTTTAATTTATACAAGTTTTATAAAACAGACTTCCATACAAAATTTGATTTATAGTATTTTCACATTGACATGGTTTTAATAAAATTTGGTTTTAACGTTAAAACCAACTGTTAAAACCTGGTTTTACTATACAAATTGTTTCTGTTAAAACCAAATTAAAACCATTTTTGAATTGGTTTTAATTCAGATGGTTTTATGAAATGCAACCTTGTTTCCACTATGATAAATTCAGTGCTGCCAAGTTGAAATGACCGACAGCAGATGATAATGTTTATGCCAGTGAATAACAATGGCGCTTAAAAGATTTTCAACTTAAAAATGGATGCAGCAGCAACAATAATCAAAAAATTATGGGAAACAAAGTTTTTTTTTGGAAGGAAAACAAAGAATATAAATATAGTGTTAATGTATTTGTGCATTTTTATATATAAAAACTTTATTTCCAAGCACTTCTTCATTCTGTATGAGAAGTTCCATAATTTAAAAAAAAATTTATTTACAAAATATAAAATAATTTCCATTTTACAGCGCATTGTGAAATATCTCAGTTTTTCATACAAACAAAAACAGTTCTTGTACAGTTTGTCCAACAAGTCTTATTAAAAAGCAGAAAAAATGCAACAACAAATATACGCATTTCTGCAGGAGATTTATTTTATTTTGCGCAAAGTTATTAGACAGTCTGTGAGTTAAAACCTGAATTTAACAAACTTGCAATGTGAATGCAAAATCAGCTGTTTATGGTTTTAACGTTAAAGCCAGGTTTTAACTTTCGGTGTGAAAACACTATTATAAAGCCTTTATAAAACAAACTTATTTTTTATGCACTAGCATTTTCCCGCGACTTCGTTCGCATCGAGAAAGAAACTGAATAGGCTTTAAATTGTATTTATACCAATCTTTTCAAAAGCAGAAAAAATACAAACAGCACAAATTTTACCGTTTTACCCTGTTCCGAGCAACTTTCTCAATTTTTTCTTTCATATAATTTTTCTCAAGACAATAACAAACAAAATAAAAAAAAGGAATGGGGGATCCGTTAACATGTGAATCCATGACAAAGAAAAATGGATTCATTTCTTTTCGAATGTCATAATTTTCTTCCGTAATTCTCTTCCTGAGTACTTCGTGAAAAATTGCAAACGATTCAAAGTATATACAGGGTGGCGCAGAATGAGTAGAATGTTTTGAATTCTTTATAACTTTTTTAATTATTATTCTTTCTTTGTTTTTCTTCTTGGGGAATTAACTATGAATCATTACACAATCGAACAAACGTACAAAAATAATTGCATTCTATTTTTGAAAATGATATCCTGTAAGTGATGTCCATTTTTTGCTTCGCACATGCGTGCTTTTTTTCCATAACTTTTTCGGTTCGAATTTTGGTATTTAGTTGGAGTAATGTTATTGGTTTGTTAACGTACACTCTTTCTTTAAAATATCCCCAAAGAAAACTGTCAGGAGCTGTGAAATCTGGTGAACATGAAGGCCAGTTAAAATCGCTTTTGCGCGAAATAATGCGTGTCAACACAATAGACTGTTGGTTTGAAAAATAAAATTCAATTATTTTTGTACGTTGTTCGATCGTGTAATGATTCATAATTAATTCCCCAAGTCTTCTTCAAAAAATGCTGAAAAAAAATAAAGAAAGAATAATAATTAAAAAAGTTATAATGAATGCAAACCACATAGCTCATTTTGCGCCACCCTGTACAATGTAGTAAATAAAAACTTAAGAGATTTCTAGCGCTTTTTAAAACTTTTTCTGGTGGTAAATACTAAAAAAAAAGACTTGGCAACACTGTACATATGTGTGTTGTTTTAAGAAAAAAAAAGTATTGTGCGAGCGAATAGTAGTTGTCTTGGTGATTTTTATTTTATGATTAAACCTTTACAAATTGTGTTCTTGGCTAATCAAGAATCTTGTAAATTGTGTTCTATAGAATAATAAATTTGTTTATATAATGGCTAACAAAAAGAAACAAACTCACGTTGTTTTAATATTACATATCCACGTACATATGTACACATAAACATGTGTAAAGAATTTTTTTTATTAGCGTTAAATCCAATGGAGAATATAAAGTTATAAAGTTATAAAGTTTAATGTTTATAGTATAGATAGAACATGTTTGGGTAAAAAAAAAATTCCAAACACCTACTATAAATTTTAAGCTGATCAAAAATTATGAGTTTTTAGGTAAAATTTAATGAAAGTGTAGTGAATAGTTGCGGTGCATTTAATTTCTATTGAAAATTAGCAAAATATAATTAATTACACTTATAATTCCCTAAAAAATCGCGATTATTTGTTAACTCTCAAAATTCGCACATGTAGGTTTTTGTATGTTATTTTTTTTTGATTTGATATTTTTGATTTTGATTAAGGTAAAGTAACATTAATTTATTTGAGACAGCAAATTTCGTTATTTGTAAAAACATGTTAAAAGCAGCAGCTATTTTCCCACTATTTATTTATATATTTATTTTATGTAAATTTTGTAACATATTCTCTTTCCCAACTCTGACCTTGTTTTGCATTTTTATCTCTTTAACTAAAGAATAACAAAAAAATAAAAAAAAAAATAAAAATACCCTACATGTATTTATTTATGAATGACGTTATATACCTGAATGCCTAAAATATTTCTGACATTAAAAAAGTTTTTCTTCTATGCAAGCCCAAGCAATTTAAATATTTGCTTCACTTAAGTGTTACAAGAAAATAAATCATTTTTATATTTGTAAATTCGTATTCATTTTGACATGCGTTAAAAAAAATAAGATAGGTATTTTTGAAAATTATTAAAAAAAAAGGTCAGTTATGGGATAAATCTGAAAGAATTGAAACTTCTGGTCAAGGTCATTTACACCACAACATCTTTTTTAATAAAACGTTATAAAGCACTTAAGAAGCTAAGTTGGCTTTTTATGGTCTTATTACCTGTTTTTTTTAGTTTAATTTCCACTTTAACTAAATTAACCTTGATACCTGCGGATGAGAACGAGAACAAGAGATCTAAGAACTTAGAATTCAATTAGTTTCTTAAGTAGTTTGTAGTTTATTACTTTGAAATATCTTTTTACAAAAAAAAAAAAAAAAAAAAAAAAAAAAAAAAAGTGCGACTTAGATTGCTGTTGTAGCTAATGTAAACAGTGGTTTGCATAGGAAAATATTGGTTTTAAAATTTAGTTTAATTTTTTTCATTTAATTTTTGTGTAAATGCAAAGTCAAAAATTTCACTTAAATATTGAAAAAAAAATCATGAAAAAATTAAAACCTCCTTATTGCCTAAATCACGTCACCAGTGGAATATGAAAAAAACCAAAATTAAAAATCGCACTTGTGTCTAAGCGCCCGTTCACATATTACATTACGCTATTTTCGGAGTTTTTATAAACCCCCGCCTTCCTTCCTAGTAACGATTCTTATAAAAATTTTAGTATACATTTGCTAAAACGTACAAATCCTTAACTCCACATCCCCTGGAGCATTACGTAATATGTCAATAGCCTGTAACTCAAATAAAAATTCGTATACAACTTTCTCTCCAAAATAATACTGTTGTATCGCTCTTTTTGATATAAAGGTGCACATAGACTATGCAATACAATTATTGAGTACTTTATTGCCATTATTATTATCGTTTTGCTACACACTATTCAATATTTTGCACAATATTAAACAAAAATATATTGCTATTAATTTTTCGTGATATATAGATAAAAAATCCTACTCAAATTAAATAATTTTTAATTAAGTAATTAAAAAAAAAGAAAATAATGTTGGAAACAATTATTGAACAATGTTGTCAACACATTACAAAATATTTCTTGTTGCGCAATATAAATCAAAAGAATTGATTTTGTCCAATAGATTGTACCATATAGCAATATAATATACACACAGGATACTTTATTGTACAATATCAATTATTGCACATGTGTGGGTACCTTAAGAGTATGTCAACACATTACAAAATATTTTTTGTTGCACATTGCGGAATATAAATCAAAATATTTTTTATTTTATCCAATATATTGCGTCATATACCAATATAATATGCGCAATTTTATTGTACAATATCAATTATTGCATAATAATATTGCAAATATTTGCTGAATCTATTGAGAATTTGCAAAATTTTGATATGACTTCCTGTAGAGGAACAATTGCGAAATGTTGTTTTGTTTCTCAAAATGCTTCACCAAAGAACAGCTTGTCCTTTCATAATTTTAAGAATTTGTATGAAAATAAAAACAAATTTTCAAAAAACAATTTTTGTTTTCATATAAACATTACTATTAATATAACGAGCCATTACCGCCAAAGAAGCTAAACCAACATGATTTTGGAAATGCGTTTTTTTTATAAAAATCATTAACTTGTTATCATTGCCATTATATGTCAAAATTTTACAACCATAGGATATACCGTTTAAATTTTATAGCAAAAACAATTTAAGCTTAAGCACAAATTATTTTTTGTTTACAGTTTTTGTAACAGCAACATGTTACTTAAGCTAAAATTTCCTTTTGAAAATAAAGCAAGTAAGATATAATATTCGGATTAGCCGAATATTATATACCCTTCACCCACATCGGAAGACGTATATGCATACATACAATGTTAAATACAAACATATTTGTTTTGTAAAAGAAAAATAGTTTACTTATTTTTTGGTCTATTGCAATTTTTCGAGTAACCAACTTGATTCAAATATTTTATTTTCGATATTAGCAAAGTTGAATAATTTACTTTGCATTTTTTGCATTATTAATATTTATCTATTTTTAAAATAATTAACTAGAGACGACTTCAACATGGAACAGCCTATTCTGATAGCATACACACCCACATCTAAGAAACTCGAATATACATTAGACCACGCAAATTGCCGAAAGTATTTATTTTATTCGCTCCACTGACAGTTTCTGATAGACCGGCCATAAAAAATCACATGTGTCTAAAAATTGCACTGATACCTCGCGTACCTACCGGCCATGCGCATTGCACTTTTCACCTAAAAAATAACCTATCCTGGCTATAAACACTTTTGGCACCATAACTTTTAAATGCGGCGATTTTCGGAAAATCCAACCATTTTTTTAGAATAAATACCGCAACATCTTTCTTGTACATAATTTTCCCCTAAATATGGCCTTGCATAGTCCTTTAATGGGATGAAACTAAGTTTTTTCGGACAGACTTTTTTCAACGGCTCTCGCTAAAAATTGGATAGCGATAATTATAATTCGTTTTCATTATTTTATAAGGTAAGATGTGTATATATAGACGATAGAGGAAAACATATTTTCATGCAAAAAAATCTGCATATATACTTGTATACAAATATTATGTAAATCCACGAACATATCATTAGAATTCTTTCTACAAAAATAATAATAAAGGCAAATAAATAAAGTATTTTTTAATCTAGAACCAAATTTTTTTAGTCGAAGTCGAAATGCGGTAATCACGATAAAACCCATTATTCAACTCTACACCTAAACCAAAAAATATGATTGTATTGAAGTGAGTTACCATTGTTTTAAAGGCTATGTTTCCCAACTTGACAAGAAAAAATCATCCATAAGTCTTAAATATGGTTATTTTGATAACTCTGAAACAGTTCATTATGATTTAAATTTGTTTACGCGATCCAGGCAAAAAAACTGAGATAGCCGCTATAAGTCTGTAAAAGATTCACTACATGGAGCCGATCAAGAAGCCAATAATTAAATTTAGATTTTATTTTTCATTTTGCCTTATAATTACTTTTATTGTTATCCAATGGATTTCTAATTGTATAAAGGTGTAGAAAACTAAAATAGATTCAAATCGAATATAAATTATTTGCTGGGTTTTTTGTATTAGTTTCAAAGCCTACTACGCTTATTTTGCTTTTGTGATTTTCAAAAATATTATTATTTGTGAATTCTCAAATAGTTCTTGAAAGTCTGTGCATAAGATAAGAGGTTTGTGACTATTCAAAATGTGTGGTTAAAGTCTACTGATGATTTGTTACAGCAACAATGAAATATATAGACAACGCTGAACCACCAGCAAATAAATTTCAAATTTGGAGACAAGTTTACGTAAAAAACTGATATTTACTTCTTCTTAAAAAATGTTTTTTTTAGCTTAACCAACACAAAAATATACACATTAGGTTGTCAGGGAGATAGCAAAAAAAACTTAAGAGACAAAAAATACCGTTATCATAGTGATATTTAGTTAAAATTCGTTGCTTTACTTATATTTAGCATAAGAACACCTAAATACCTAAAATTCAATGAATTAACTTAAATAACAGCGAAGATAATTAAAAAAAACCTTCTCCTGTAAAATTTTGTTTTTGTTACTTAAGCTTTTTGTGGGGTTATGACTCGATATGAACATAGTTAAAATTAAGAGTTGAATTGTCAGATTGCCTAAATATTAGGTACCAAAAGTCTAAAAAAATATAATGAAAACATTTATTTATATCAATATTTTATTTTTGTTTACCGCGTGTCAAAATGAATACGAATTTTAAAAAATTGTTTATGCATGTTTACATTATACTATACCACTGTGCATGCTACTCCTAAGACATTGAAGTTCATCTACAGCCTTAAGCAAAAATAATAGATTCAGGCTCAGTTAGCTACTCCTGCTGCTTGACACCTTAATAGACTATTTAATGAAAAATTTAAATTTTTTCTTTTACTTTAAAGAGCAGAACAACCAGCCAGCCACCCAATCAGTAAACCAGACAACCAGTCATCTAGACAGACAAATGAAAAAAATGCACAATTTGAACACAATTTGCAATAAAGTGTTGGTGTTGAAAATTGAACTGAAAAAAAGTTATGGGTGTGCAGTAGCAAAATATTATAGCATCAATTCAAAATAAAGAAACAAAAAACTAGAATACCATATAAAGCTTGAATAAGAGTAACAACTTAATGATAAATTAAAGTCATAAATTTTGTATTAAACTCAAGAAGCAAAAGCAAAAAATACCAGCCAAAGCAAAACTATAAGAACTGGCAATTGTCAGTTATAAATGTAACAATTATTTGAAATAATATACATATTTTCAGCTAAACTAAGGCATAAGGCAATTTGTTAAAACTCTTTTATTTTATTTCCGCTTGGCTTTATACACAATTGTTGTTTTGTACGCCTGAACGATTAAACTAAAATGGTTTTATAATTTTGATGACACATCACAAATGTTTATGGATGGTATTTCAAATAGATAAAAAAAAAAATACTCATCAAAATATTATTTAAATTTAGATACAAAAATATTTTGTAGTCTACAAACATCATACATGATACAAAAAAAAAAAAAAAAAAAAAACGATATGTGAAAAAGACCAACCTCTAAGACAACCACGTAAAATTTCTACCACATATAATTAGTATACGGTGTTATTGTCACCACCCCTCTCCACCTGAAGGTATCACAACCTAAATGAATAAATATATAACCTTGATAACAATTTGTGTTTAATTAAATATCATTTGCCATCATTTAAACACACGTTAACACTTTTTTTATTAAAAGTTTTTATAAATCTACTTGTCATACAAGTTTTTTTATACATGATTTATTCTTATTTACTTTTTATATGTACTTGATGAATATGGTTTTT
This sequence comes from Tachina grossa, assembly GCA_949987645.1. Lineage (NCBI taxonomy): Eukaryota > Metazoa > Arthropoda > Insecta > Diptera > Tachinidae > Tachina > Tachina grossa. The sequence continues at coordinate 146,133,484 of OX465278.1, forward strand.
TTTTGTAAAAACTGCATTTAAATTAAAAAATAAATGTATCTCATTAGAGGAGAATTTTGAATAATGTTTAAGCGATGCTTCATATTATTTAAGTTTCAGGATAAACAGCAGCTTTTAATGCGTTTTTTATTTTTAAAATAAGATGTTATAAACAAACTTTTTCCCAAATAAAATAAATGTACTAAGCGAAAAGCGCTTGCATCAGTATTTCCCTTTTTATAAAAGGAAAATTGCCCTTTTTGTACATTAATATGCGGAATATGCATGAGAAGCCCTGTAGCGCTTACATACTCGTATGTCTACAATTGTAAATATTTTTTTTTAGAATATTTCACCACTTTCATTCTTCTCCATGTGTGTCTTTTTTTGCAATTTCCTTAAACAGGGATATGAAAACTTTCAACAACACTACAGAAAAACATTTCAAATATTAAAAAAATAAAATATTTTCAGACAAGCGTTTGTCTGATTCAGAAAATTTTACATTAAAAAAAGCATAAAAAACCAGTTTTTGCAGTTAATTAATTTTTTGATTTAGCGAAAAAAAAATTTCTATGCTTTTGTTTCGATTTTGAAGTTTTTTTTAGAAAAATTTCTATAATAAATTTATTTGATTAGCTAAATGGTTTTATAAAAAACAAAATTATTTATTTATTAATATTGATATTATATATAAATAAAATAACAATATAAGAGGGGTAGAAGCACTGAAGCTACTGAAGCCATCGGCTAATTTATAAATAAGGATATTTTCTATACAAAAAGTGTGCTGTAAGACAGTAAACCATGTTTTTTATAGAAAATTTAAGTCAACCATGTTTTTTATAGGAAATTTAAATCAACCATCTTTTTTTTTATTGGAAAAGTATTTCAACCATTCTTTCAATAAGTATAGTGCGATGTAACAGAGTGAGCCATATTTTTCATAAAAATGGTAAGACAATCAATCATCTTTTCTATAAGGACACTGTGTTCTAACACGGTCATGTTTTCTAAATAAAAATTAAGTACACCATTTTTTCTACAACAACAGTGTGCTGTAACACAATCAACCATATTTTTTATAGGAAAAGTAACTCAATTATCTTTTCCATAGGAAAAATGTGTCAACCCTATTTTCTATTAGAACATTGTGTCGTCACACAAACAACCACCTTTCCTATATCATAAGTGTGCTGTCAAACAAACAGTCAATCATCTTTCCCATAAAAACGGTATGCAGTCACACAGTCAACCATCTTTTCTATCAGCCCAATCATGAATATTCCCTCGGAATTTAGTTCCCAGGGGAAAAAATTTTCTTGAGAAAAAAATTCCTCCAATCATGAATTCTTTGGGAACAAAAAAGAGTAATAAGTGTGGCATCACCGCATTACGAAGTCAGTTGTTTTGCTGTTTGTTGACATTTTGTTTTTTTTCCTTTTTTTTTTGGATTGTTAAAATTCCACAAAGTGAAAAAATATGCAAAAATGTATTTAGAAATGATGTATTTGTGTTTTTCGAATCACAACAACTACAAAATACTATTTATTTATATAAATTTTTTTGTTTGAATGTAATAATAATTATATTTTTATGTAAACTCCCTTCGGTTTTGCAGGATTTTTGTTGAAAAAAGCAAGGAAATTTTTTATTCCCGCATTTAGTAAAATAAAGTGGAAAAACTAATTCATAATAGGAAAAAAGGGAAAAGTTAAAAAAACTCGCGCGGAATTTTTGTTTATGATTGGGCTGTATATATTATATGTTAAACAGTCAACCGTCTTTTTTTTATTAAAAAGATGTTCTATAAGAGCAGTGTGCTGTTACAGAACACAGTATCATTATACAGTCAACCATCTGTTCTAAAAGATCAGTGTGCTGTAAAATAGTCAAACATGTTTTTTTTAGAGAAAAAGCAAGTCAATGATATTTCCTTTAGGAAATCCGTGTCAATAATCTTTTCAATGAAACCAGTGTGCTGGAATAGAATCAACCATGGGTTTTATAGGAATAGTAAGACAATAATCTTTTCTATAAAAAAATTGTGTTGCAACACAGGCAAACATATTTTCTATAGGAAAAGCAATTTAACCATATTTTGTATAAGTGCACTATGCTATAACACAACCATGTTTTCTATAAAAAAATTAGGCCAAGCATGTTTTCTATAGGAAAAGTATGTCAACCATATTTTTTATAAGAACAGTGTGCCATAACACAGTCAACCATATTTTCTATTGGAAAAGTAATACCTAATTTACATTAAGCATTTTTTCATAAAATTTCATGAATTTTGTTGCACGAAACTTTTTCTTTTTGCTAATCGCAGCGCTATAGAAGAGAACTTTATATAAAAAAGGACGTATAATAAATCTCCGATGCATTTTCGGCAGCTTTTTCTATATGAGTTGCTTCCACAGGCCTCCTATTGACAAATAAAAAATTTTCATGCAACTAATTTCATGAAAAAAATGCTTAATGTAAATCAGGTATAAGTCAATAATTTTTTATTTACGATAAGTATGTCACCTATCTTTTCTAAAAATACACTTTGCTGTACAGTTAACCAAGTTTTCTATAGTGTGTCAACCATCTGTTCTATAAGAATAGTGTGCTGTTACACAGTCAACCATCTTTTTTTATGAACAAAAACTAATGAAATTTTAATTTTTTTTTTAAATTAATATTAATGTCCGTGTTACATAAAAAAGTTCTTCAAAATATGTAAATAGTTTTTGTTCTGTCATATCATCCATTTATTTTATTGAATCTAGTTCTTGTTTTCAATAGTTGGAATTTTTCAAGATTGGTTTTTTCTTCGCTATTTTATTTTAAACAAATCATTTAAACACCAATTTTCTGTAGGCGTTGTTAAGCAGCTTAAAGATGTTAATGGCAATAAAAACTATGCTAGTGATTAAATTAGCTAGAAGATGAGAAAAATGTTTATGTAAAATCATTGAGTTAATTGATGTGAAATCACATACAAATTATTACTAATTTTACATATTATAGAAAACGAGTGGTTGAGCTAAAGCCGGAAGTTAAATTGATGAATTTTCTTATGAATTTTACTATACCACACAATTTAATATTTTTATTTTAAACTAGGCGAAGCAGTCGATAAAATTAAACTAAAAATTTCCTTTTATTTTATAGTAAATATTTTCTAACACTGCTTCAGTCATCTTCTTCTTTCCCATTTTCCAAGTGTTGACTTGTAAAATTTTCATTCATTTAAGTCGTGAAAAAGATATTAATAAATATTGTTAAAATTTTGGCAAAAATCATTTAAAACAATTTGTGTGTGGAAAATTTTTTTAGTTTTTTCTTTTCAATTAATTTCTTGACAATCGATAAATCTGTCGCTTGTAAAATTTAAAATGATATTTCTCGTTCACAACAACTAGAAAACGAATTTGTTTTTATTTTTTCTCTTAGTGAAGGAATCATCATTTCCATTATGTTGCATTGCAAAAGCAGCAAATTTGAGATGGCTTGATTATATAAATAAATTTAAGCGAAAAATAAAACGAAAAATTAAATAAAACTTTAAAAAGACACCATTAATTTTAAGTACTTATACTTCTCCTAAAGTCTGCGCGTATGTGAAGTGATAAAATGTCGTTTAGTAAATTTATGTGTGATTAGGTCACGACAAAATGCAATTTTCTATTTAACAATATTTCGAATCTTACAGATTCACTCATTCACTTACACATTAGCACACTCACATACACTCACTTCTTAAAGTCTCTTTAATCATTTGTTCACTTACTCACTCACATACCGTGTGGAGGATTATTACGGTTAAAAAAAAAAAGAAAATTAATGGCTGCAAGATTTAATTGAAAGCAACTAAACTAAAAAAACTCAGAAGAATTAAGCTTAAGTTTGTGATTAAATTTTAAAAAATTACTTTGATTTAAAAAAAGTGTGTATCTACAAAAAATATATAAGCTTTAAGGGTCTGTGGACATAATGACAAATTAAAGTATATAAAAAATGCGCGAGCAAAACTAAAAGGAACTTATGCAAAGTCACACATTTATTTTAAAAATATGAAAACTTTTTCAAACATTGGCACGTTACTTAAGCTATGTACAGACGGTTGTCAGATCTTACAATATTGTCAGTAAAATGTGCTCAAAATTTCTTACAACCGTGTGAACTGATAATTTTTGTCAGACGTCGTTGCAAGAAAAAGCATTGTCAGTCCATTGCAAGACTAGGACCTGACAACAAATTTTCAGACATCTTACAATCGTGTGAACACATTGTAAAATTATTGCCAGATATTTGTCAGACATCTTAATATTGTCAGATGTGCGAAGTTCATGCATCTGACAATGTCGTCATTGTAAGATAATTCTTTCTATGGGCAACACTGCACACGCTTGATTTTAAAGAAAATATTTAAAATAAAATATATGCAGACAAAATCATTGCAATTGGTCTTCTTCATGGTCCATAATAATTTACATTTTCACTTTTTACATTTAACACAAGCACAAACGATAAATATTTAACAATTTCTAACACATGCTTTAAGTCTGGCAACGCATAACAACAGATCTAACAATTTGTGCATATGACAACCGTGTGAACTTACAATTTTTCTACTGACGATTTTGTCAGATGAATTTATCGTCATACAACCGTCTGACAATAAATTGTAAGATTTTCTGACAACCGTGTGAACTAACAAGAAATATTGTGCTGACAATTTTCAATTGCCAGTACGTTGTCAGCACATTGCCAGATCTGACAATATTGTAAGATCTGACAATCATCTGTACATAGCTTTAGGGCCATTATTATAACTTGTCGTTAGCTAAAGGTAGGATTTTATTGGATGGATAAACACTTTTTTATTCTTACAACTTCATTTTAACCAAAAGTGAACGATAAGTTAAAGACAAGTTCATTCTACCTGTAACTTTTATCGTAAGGTATAGTCATTTGAAGTTGCCATATTTTCATCCCTTGCCACACTTTCTACTTTATAAATTACTGCCAAATTTATGTGATTAAAATATGGTATATAACAAAAACAATACAACACAAAACACATAATAATAAAACAAAAAACAAAACAATTGACAAAACTGTTTTCATTAGATTGTAATTTGACAAATAAACAAAAGCAAGTTGCCACTAAGCATTTTTGACAATCAATATCCACAAAATCCACAGATATGTTGCCACCAAACAAAAACTGTATTATTTATTTTATCGGACAGTTGTAATAATGGACAAATTTTAAAGGTCACTTTACAGTTCAGTTTTGCTAAAGTTAAGATTAACTATCCGGAACTTTATCGTCAAGTCATAATAATGGCCCTTACTCTTATGCCGAGTTTACAGCTGGCAATTCTTGTGGTTTCATTTTCAAAATGTGTTCAACGCCATTCCCATTATATTTTTTTATATGGAAAGTAATGCCACGAAAAATATTGGAAATGACAAACGTTGCCACCAGCATTCACTATTGCGATGTCAAAATATGCCATATTGTGTAATCGGCATTAGTTTATTTCGTTATTAAATTTTGCTCAAATTGTACTAAAATACCGAGTGTGAAAAATTCGTTCTTGGGATGTCAAAAAAATATACTGAAAATTGTGATTGAGATTTAAATAACAATCATGTGATATGAATTCGCTTTGACAATGCCCTATTTGTTTTCATTAAGCCTTCACGGACAGGAGCAATTTTTAAGCGCAAAATATTTGTTCTTTTCATAACACACGGTATGATTATTTATCTGTAATGAAATGTCTACGTGCACTCAGCTTTGTGTGTATTAGTCACCCTTATTCCAGTTGTCGACATCGACGTCACTTTAACACAATACCAAAAATTGGGGCTTGTTTACTCGAGCTCGAGAGTAATTTTGTGCTACTGACAATCTATTTCCTTTCCATAAGGTCTAGAAAATATCATAAACCTGCCAACAGAAGTCAGTTGTTTTCGACAACGGATACACAAACTGCAATTTTTTAATGTTGTGTTTACGTGACGTCTATGTCGACAACTGAAATAAGGGTAAGTGCTTCTTGCATTCATTTGATGCTTGACTTTTTTTAAGTTGTGTATGTATTGACTTTGTGCTGCTAATGCGAGGTTGTAGCCGTTTGAAACTTTACTTCAACAAAAAACCACAAAAACACAAACCAAGGTAAAGCCAAATAACACAAAATATTTACTGCATAGAATATATGTAAGGTTATTATGAAGCAAATCAGAAAATATCTAATTAGTTTAGTCAAAATACCCTTCAAAATATATTAAAAGTACCAAAAGTCTCCTTTTTAAAAATCTTATTTTTATATAAGAAATTTTTTTTGTCGTTTTAACAAGTCTAAAAATTTTGTTTAAATTTAATCGATCTTTTGTTTATTAATTTTGTTTTTATATTTATTAAGCTTGAGATCTTGTTTTTTATAAAAAGAATTAATTAATTTTATTTTTATTCCAATATTTCGTTGCCACAATGGGTAACTTCTTCCGGGAATATATGTTTATATTATATAATAATTAATTAATTCTTTTTATAAAAAACAAGATCTCAAGCTTAATAAATATAAAAACAAGTCTAAAAACTTAAAAAATAAGATAAATCTTCACATATGGTAACACTGATGTCAAAACACATTTTTCAAACTGCAAAGAACTTAATGCGGTGTCAGATACAACTTCGTGACGTTTCTAACTTTGGAAAAAAAGCGTGAAGCACAATGTGTATGACACAATAAAAACTTTGACAACACTCACTGTTTGTTTCACTATTCGGTTTTATGTATGAAACACAGCACAATTCGATTACTCTGATGCCACGAACTCGTTTTTTATGTAAATTCACTGACATTTTAATAAAAATTTCACTTTTACATGCGAGTTTGGTCAAAAAAAATTAAAATAAGTATACCAAACGATTGTCAAAGCACGCAAAAAGTTGAGAGTTGCCTAACTTTTCGCTTCGCTTTGCGTTAAAAATTCTTTATGTGACATGTTTCATATAAGCACGTACATTTCATCTTAGATGTCAAAGCGAATCTTCAACGCAACGCGAAGCGAAACTTTTATCTGACATAAGCTTTAACACTACGACCACACCAGCAATTTGATGTATCTTAACACAAGCAATAACGCCGGCAGAATGATGACGTCCGATTGCTTGTGTTCAACAATGTATTTGGAGGTGGTGAGCACGTATATTCAAATATATTTGCTTTTTATTCACATAAATGCTTAAATTGTCAATCATTTCATCATTTTCTAATTTTAAATTGAACTTTTATTGGTTTTATGTGGTTAAAACTTTCGTTTTCTATTTTTACGTTGAAAAAAAAATTAATATAATTTGTATTTGACAGCATGTGTTAAGGGATTGTTGCTCAGCAATGTATTTTAACATTTGTTGCTGAATATATATTTGAACACATATTCATACGGTCCACACGCTAATATCTTGTGTCGGCAATCGAATTTGACAGTTGCCACGGCAATAATTGCCAAGATTATTGCTCGTGTGGTCGGCATGTAAGGTTCAATCGGACGTGCCATAACCATAACCATAGAAAACAGCTGTTCGAACCAAACTAATGGGCAACACTGTGTTCGATTATAGGTGACTCGCCATAACGCAATAGCCATTACCATTACCATAGAAACCAATTGCATTTTGGTTTGCTTATGCCTATGGCATTATGGCCATGTCACGATTATTTGCACCTTTAAAAATAACAACATAATTAATAATAACTAAAGATTTTATTCATAACATTTCTTTTTAATTTATAAAAGTTTTATAAAACATATCTCCATAAAAAATATGTTAGTTATATAAACATTTTATAAATTAGAATTATTTTTTTTAACTTAAGATTAGCTGGTTACCTTAAGCTTCATTTTATACGTCTGTTCTAAAAATATTTCTTTTTTGTATAAATAATAAATAATAAATTTTATAACGTAACTTGATTACGTTATTAAAACTCTCACAATGCAATCAAGTTTTTTTATTCTCTGCTATAGCCCATATTGTTTTGAAGTCTTGTTAACTCTTTTTCAGTTGTGAGTCTTGTTGTTGTTGCAATTAGCCGTTTATGTACAAGACATTTGGTCTTTCAGCTTTTGGTAGTAAACTACCTTGATTTAGTCTGTCGTGATACGTGTTTTTGAGAAGTGCTTCGAGTAATACTTGCGGTTGGTCTAGTGTTTTTTTAGATATTTTTTTTCTTTTAAATTAATTCAATATTTTGGTGCATTTTGGGCATGCGACGGCAGTTGGTGACAAATGTGTTTTTTAGTTTAATACTAAAAAAAAACAAAAGAAACTGAAAAGTAAAAGAAACTTTTTATTTTGCTCAAAACAAAAAATGTGTTTGTGCTTACAAGTAACATAATTTTGTGTATGAAGGCTTATTATTAAAATATATACATAATAAAGGCAAAAATATTTTTTTTTGTGTAAATTTATTAAACGTTTTTTTTCTTAATTGAAATGCAAAAAACGTATATTTACATTTTTCCTAAGCAGACGTAACACCAACGCGATTTCTATATAAAAAAAGTAAAAAAAAATAATGTATTGAATTTTGATTAAAAATAAAATGTGAATGCATATGAATTCTTGTGTGTGTACCGTCTACATGTGTATGTGTGTAAGCTTACAGTATTTGCACTATAAATGATTCAACTATTTATATTAAAATAATTAAAAAAAAAACTTTTAACAAGCGAAAAATATTTCAGTTTATTGCTATTTATTAACAAAAATAGCTTTTACTTATCAAAAAATAATGTTCGACCATATGACCAACGAAATATGAGTTTTTGTTTAAACAAAATTGCAAACTAATGGATTTTGGTTATTGTTGTTGTTACTAGTGTAATCAAGTGTTGTGTAGCTTTCAACAATATTTTATAATCATAAAACTTATTATTATTATTATTATTAATCAAATGCATTCTTGCATTCAAGCGTGTCATAACAAATATTTTAATATTTGCCAATATTAATAGTAATTATAAAAACCAGAATTATATACAATTACCATAATTAATAACACTAAAAAGTGTTCATGTGTTTGTGTCAATGTGTGTATGTGTGTGTCTTAAGTCTTTCGTTTTGTTGCATTTTAGAAAGGAATAATAAATAAATGATCTAATTTTGTTGCACAAAGCTGAAAAAAAAATTTACAATAATACGAAGAAAAAAAAAACTGCTAAATAAATATTAAATTAACACAACCAACAACTAAGTTGTACAGGATTTGAGTTATAAAAGTTGAAACACAAATGTTGTAAAATTTGTAAGCAAATTATTTTAGAAGTGAGAACAAAATAACTTAATAAATATATTGAGCTAAACAGACATTTTTATATTTGCTCAATTTAATAAGCAAATTAATTATTGCGAAATGCGTACATATGCTGTTGGAACTCTTGCTGAATTTTAATGAATAAATAATTCAAATTATTTTTGAGAAAATTATTTGTTAGAGATTGCTTTTAATTTTCAGATAGTTATATTTGATTAATAGTTTTATGAATGTAAAATAATCTTTGTAATAGATATGCCACAGCCTTTCGGATTTGAGCTAAGCCAGCACTTCAAAATTTTCCAAAAACAGCCAATCTTGGGGCTTGAAGCGACATCTTTTCAATTAACTTTAACATGCTTGACTATGAATAGTCCATGACTAGACTACGAATGGTTCATGACTAGACTATGAAAAGCCCATGACAAGAATATGTTCTGAATATGACTAGAATATGACTGGACTATGATAAACTACGACTAGACTATGACTAGACTATGACTAGACTATGACTAGGCTATGACTAGACTGTCACTAGACTGTTACTAGACTGTGACTAGACTGTGACTAGACTGTGACTAGACTGTGACTAGACTGTGACTAGACTATGACTAGACTATAACTATACTATAACTAAACTTTTGCTATGACTAGAATATGACTATTTTATGGCTGATCTATGACTAAGTTATGAACAAAATATGACTTGAATAAAACTGGACTACTAGATCGTGGTAGACTCAGACTAGTTTATGGCTAAGTGATCATAGTCTAGTCATACTAGACTATGACTAGATAATGACTAGACTATGACTAGACTATGACTAGACTATGACTACACTATGAGTACACTATGACTACACTATGATTAGACTTTTGCTATGACTAGAATATGACTATTTTATGGCTGATCTATGACTAAGTTGTGAACACAATATGACTAGAATAAAACTGGACTACTAGATCATGGTAGACTCAGACTAGTTTATGACTAAGTGACTAGACTATAGGAGGCTTCATCTAAGAGGTGATTGACAAATATTGCTTCTACTATATTGCTTTCCAACATATGCATATTTAAAAAAGGGGGCGGCTATTAAAATGAATTAACTATTTTATTTACTATTGACGCCACAAATGATCTAAGGTCTCTTCCATCTATCTTTCAAAGCCTGTCTTATTTCATATAATTTTGCACTACATCATGCCTTAATAAAAATCCAATGACTTGTAAAATGAGGTTTCTTTACTAAAAATTAAAACCTCGTTTTGCTATGCACGAGCATACAATCGGAATCACAAAAAAATGCTGCTCTGAAAAAAGAAACAAAAACCAAATTCTTTTAAGCACAAACAAGTTCGTGTCTTAAATCTTTTGTTTTTTTTAGTTGATACACAATAAACAATTTTAATGACACACATTTATAGAAATACGAGTACATTATTTACAAGTATTATTTGCTTAGACAATATAAACTTAAAAATTTTTTTGTTTCGTATATGTAGTTATGATATATTACTAGAAATAAATTAGCAAAACAAATGACCTTTAAGTTACTAAACAGGATCTTAAGTGGCAAATGAGTAGAAAAAACACATTTATTGACATACTATTACAATTTTGAAAGTGTTGTTATGGAAATTTTGAATCATAATAATATTGGATACTTAAGACTAAAAAAATAGTTTAATTTCAGAAGTAATAAGTGCACAAGAAATAGGAAAACATTAGCAGCCCTCATAAAAAATAATTTACAGTAAATAACAAAACAAATAAAAAATTTTAACTACTATAAACTTTCTTAGTTTTCTTCATAATTCGATAAATAAATCAAACTAGTGACACATTTTTTTTCGATTTCAGCTAAATAAGTTATTTCTCTCAAAATATCTAAAAATTAAAAAAAAAACTTCAAAACATGTTTTGAATAAAACTGGTTAAGTTCGATAATATTATTTTATTTTATATTTTTTGTTGTTTAATTTTAAATTCACAAAAAAAAAAAAAATACTAAAACTTGTCTTTTGTTTATCAAAAACAAATTTTAAATTCTTGTATTAAATTATTTTTTTTTTAAATAATGACTTTGCCGGCTTTAAAACATTCAGCTTTGGTGCAAAAACCACAGCAATACAACAACGTTAAGCCAAAAAATATTCGTTTCAGTTGTTGGTATCTTAAAATGTTTAACATGTCTGCGACAGGCATAATGCTGCCCATAATGCTGCTATTAATGCTGCAGCTGATGATGATGATGATGACGAGCAGTTACGTTAACGCACAAGGTGAGTAGCTTTTAACACTTGTTTGGAAAAACACAATAACTTGAAATTGATATTTAGTTTCTCTGCTACGAGTGCGTCTTCAGTACATCCCAGCAAAAAATTTCAAAAAAGGTAATCGAGTTTGGAATTAAGCATTTGTGGTGGAAGCTGTTCCTTACTGGATTACCAACTTAATGATTTTAACAAGGCGTGAGACTAAAATAATCGATTCTTGAGAAGTAGTTATGTTGTTTATTGTAGGAATTAATTATATTTTCCGTTGTGGGAAATAGTTATTTTTTTCTTGATTGAACGAACTACTTTTTTAAATTTGCCGCTGTTTGAGTAAATTGAAGATCTTGGTTAAAAAAAATTTAAATAATTTAAAAAAACTTATTGTTTTACTACGAAATACACTATTTTGTAAAATATCTTTTATAAACTCAATTCAAGTGGGTTATATTTTATTCGTATCAGTGCCTCTATTGTTACTTTTAAATACTATATTTAGAAAAATTTCAATTGCTTTCATTGATGAACTTTTATTAAAACCGTAAATCAAAAAAAAAATTATTTAGAACTACTTATATTTAAATAATTATTTTCCAAAATGTAAGTACTTATTTTTTAATTTAAAATAAATAAGTAGGCAATTTAGAAATATTTATAATTTATTTAAAACAACTACTTATTTTGGCAATATTTTAACGTCTTCTTTTAAAACCCAAAGAATATGTTCAACTTCTGCTTCCTATTTTTAAAAATTTGCGTAATGTGTTTTGTAAGCGAGTACTTCAATTTGGCAATCTATAAAGTAAGTCATTATATGGCAAGTAGTTCAGATGGTAATGTCTAATTTTTTGCTGGGATGTAATATTAAAAAAAGTCATTGAATTCTTGGCTTTTGAGGGAAAATCTTGTATATTTTGTGTGTCAAATCAATTGCAGGTGTTTGTGGTTCTTTGTTTTTTTCTTTTGTTTATTTGAAAATCATAAACATATTTGCAAGGAGTCCCCCATAAGTTGTACATTAAGTTTTTAGCATTTATACCATGATGTTGACTTAAGTTGCAGTCGTTAAACTTACTTATGGTGTTTATTTTTATTTTTTGTAAAGGAAAGCAAGAAAAATATGTAAATGTGTTCATCCTTAAGTATTATATCATACTTAAGGACAGCACATGCATATTTATTATGTAAAGGGAAGAGTGCTAAGTAAAATTATTGCTGCATTTTCTCTTTGTAAAGAATAAGGGATCGTTTGAGTTAATGCTAATTGAAAACTGTGCTGTAGTCGAAACAAGTTGTTCTCATGTTCGCCTAGGTTCTATATTCGTAAAATGAAATGAAAGTGAAATTTTCTCTTGATTTGTGTTCTCAATTTCGTAAAAGTGATTTAAAAAGTAACATTTCATTTTCAGTTTGTTTCAAATGAAATTGAAGTGTTCTGTAATCCAATTTCGCTACAAAAAAAGTAATTTGAATTCGGCAGCAAACAGCATTGTGAAAGAAAATACTTTTTGGTAAAAATAAAATATTTGTAACTACATATTTATTGCAAAAATACGAAAATGTAAGCACATAAATAACATTTTAATATAAATTATCTTTTTATTGTTTATTTTATTTGTGCTTTAAAGGGGTAAGAACAAAAACCCGCAGTAAGAGGTGGCGTTGTTAAAATAATTATGTGGAAAAAATCCGCGATTAGCTAAAGGGTTCTGTAAGTGATTTTCTCAATGCGTTTAGAAATTTTTAGCGAGCTTGCGATTTTTCGCGTTTTTTTCGAGTTTATTTTCCTTTTAAAAGCTTTGGCGACTTGTAATGAATTTCAAGGCTTGTTTCCGATTTTGCAACCTCTCGCGAATTTTTACATTGTTCGCAATGAAGTTTTTGCAAGTTTTCTGCTTCCTATGAGTTTTCGCGAATTTTAAACAATATTAGACTTTGGTATTATGCCACTGTTATTAAGGTTTTGTGAATTTTCGCGATTTTTTACCGAATTTTTAGCATTCCTTAAAGTTTTAGCAATTTTTAATAAAAATTATGGCTTTTTTAAAATTTTGAAATTTTTCGCAAATTTCTGTTATTTTTGCGAAAGATGTAGTTTTTGCAACGTTTTAGTCTTTCTTTATCTATTTTAAATTTTTGCAACGTTTTTGGCTTTCTTTACTTATTTATATTTAGGGACTTAAAATTAAAATTTTTGCAAGCTTTGGCGAATTATCATAATGTTTTGCGCTTTCTCCCGAGTTAACCTAAAAGTTTCAGCGAGTTTAATCAATTTTAGTTTATTTTCAACATTTTCGCAATGTGTGATTTATTCGACTTTTAATCAAGTTCAAGACTTGATATAGATTTTTGCATTTATTTTTATTGCAAGTTCATAATCATAATTTTTTTGGTGCGAATATACATATATGCAAATATTGGGTCGACAAATTTAATTCTGCTTTAAAAGACGAATTTTCGCAAAGAATTCTTGAAGGGAAGTTCGTCGAACTATGCGAAGTTCGCCGTTCGTTCGAATTGTGTTTATAGCATAAAATGTGTGTTTTCTATGTTGCTTGAAATATTTATTTGAAATAAACTGGGAATGAAATCGTCGTGGAAAAAAAGTTTCATTACTTTTCTAGAACACAGTGATATCGACTTTACGGAATTAAAAACGTTTTCATTTTCATATTGTAGTGGAATGTAGAACCTGGCCGTATATAAAAAAAATTTGTATATCGTTTATTAGAAAGCCAAATTTGTAACTAACAGTGGAGAAGTACTTGTTAGTGGTAAAATCATACAGCCCACACTGAAAGGAAAACCTTCATTCAGCCAATGAAATTCTTCATTGTATTAATGAAATGTTTCATTAAAAGTCAGCTAATGAAGCCCTTCATTGGATCAATGAAGAATGATTCATTGTATTTATGAAGTTAATTTTGGCGGATATGTCATAAATATAATGAAACTATTTCATTAGTTCAATGAAACTTTTTCATGAGTAAAATGTAGTTATTTCATTGATTTAATGAAGTTTTTACATACCATAAATGAAGTTTATTCATTAATATAATGAAAATTTCATAAATATAATGAAATATAAGCAGTAAAAATTTTCTATTAAAAACATGAAATCATACCCCTTCAAGACCATCTACTTAATAAAAGATTTATAGATTTTTTTAAATTTATTTAATATATACAAATACATATGTACTTAATATGTGTACATATGTACTTAATATGTGTACATACATATGTACGTATTTATTAACGTAAAACATTTAAAATTTAAGGAACTCATCAGTAGAGTTCAACCCAAATAATATTTTAAGTAAGCCGAAAAAGTTACATGTTTATAGTAAAACTTTTAATAAGTTGTTGAGAATCACAATACACAAACATAAGTTTAAAGGAATCAACCAAAAATCTTAGTTAAACAAGCATCTTTATAAGATGTTTGGCACAACCTTTTTGTGTTTATATAGAAGTGAGGAACTTGAATGGATAAAAAAAGAGAAAGAGAGACTATGTGCTATACAATGAAGAATATTACATTGTATAAATGAAATGATTTCATTGCATTTATGACTGCCATACTGCTTTAAATTAAAAGGGATTAGAAAAATAAGAAAAAGTTATTATTATATTATTAACAAAATAACTTTTGATTTATTTATGTTTGATAAACTGTGTACAGTAAGAAGACAAAATTTGTGGAACTTACTCATATTTGCCCCAAATTCGGCAAAAAGAAAATTCGTTTAAACAATGTAACGATTTTCATTAATACAATGAACTATGAAGAACAAATAAAGAGCAGAGATTGAAAGATGTCATGCATACAATGAAATTGTTCATTGTATTAATGAAAAGTTTCATTAATATAATGCAGAACATTTAATGAAACCGTTTCATTCTCTGAATGAATGATCTTCCTTTCAGTGCAATTATGCATAACAATCCCCCGGGAGTTTTTTTCCTTTTCCCATTACTCCTATTATGAATTAAAATTTTCCAGGAAAAAAGTGGGTATTCCACATATGGGACAGAGAATTTTTTGAGAGAACTAATGCAAAAGTTTAAAAATCAAATTAATAAATGTTGTATAAGCATTTATTTAGAATGAAAAGTTTAAACCTCGGGATGTTATATTTCTCTCTTGTTTTAGGCATTTTTATCTAAACTGCTCACATCCACTTCAAAAACATAAACTACTTCTGCCTTCAGAAAAAAATACTTAAACGCTAAATTTTGTACGGCTACATTTTGTACGCCCTGATCACATAATAGGTAAATGGAAGATTCTAACTGTATGAAATTTACAATTTTCTTTGTACATGCAGTCATTGGGAATTTAATCCAATCGCATCTGGCCAGTTTTAGCTGCACTTTCTTAGCATAAAGTTATTCCACATACTTGTGAATAATTACGCTGTTTATTTTATTTTTTATTTAAACAAAAAATTATATTTATATTAACACTAATTTGTATTGGCAATGAAAACATAAAATTTTTAAAATTTAATCTCTATTACTGAAATCTTGCGTTAGTGCAGAATAAAGGTTCAGTTAGCCGACTGTAATGTAATGTAACTGTAACGTAGAAAACAGCTGATCGATATTTTTATATGACAAGTAGGTTACGTTACATTACATCTCTATAATCATTTTCATTGCTTTTCACATAACAAAATCGATCAGCTGTTTCTTACTGTTGCAGTTACATTATATTACAGTCGGCTAACTGAGCCTTAAAATGTAAACTTTAAACAGCTGATCCAGATTTTGCTCTCTCCCGTATTTGCTTATTTCTTGGATAATGCTAGGGAAGAGAAAAAACTCCCCGGGAAAATTCATAACTGGGCTGATAGTCTTTTTGATGAGATAAGGGAGATTCCAAGACTGGAGTACAGATGGTGGCACTGGTTGGGTAATAATTACTTTGATAAAACCTGGCAACCTTATAGAACATGTGGTTTAACGAAAAAAAGGTGCCACGTTGTTTAGTATTTTTTGTGAACCATAAAAAACCTTCTCAAGGAATTTGCAAACTTAAAAAAATAGGTCTGAGTACAAGTAATATTAAGGCAGTGCTAGGCTCGACTGTAAGGGAGCATGTTCCTGCCCCAGTTCGTATCCCGGCTGGGGCAATATTTTTTTTTAATTTTTTGTTTGTTTTGTATTTACCTGAAAAAACGTCAGCGAATCAGATAACTTGCATGGGTTCAATTCACTAATTTTAATGGAAATCAAAGTATTCAAAATTAATGTGAAAATCATGCATCTTTCACCTAACAACACATTTTCTGATTGAAAAAATAATTCATTATAGGGAAATTATTTAGCCTATAAAAAGTAAGTTGTGTCTCAGTTAAATGTTCTTTACTGAAAAAAAACTCTTTGCCGATAAATTCGTTAAAGGGAATAAAAATGTCAGGAAAATCTTAAAAAAATACACTTCTCAGAAATAATTCGTTATAGTGAACATGTTACACGTAATTACACACATATTGGCAACACTGAATGACTATAATCAATGCATGAATACCACGTCTGCAATTGTACTTTAATAACCTTGTAATTGTTATTTTTAAAAACAAAAGACATATGTTTTTGACTTATATCTGTTTGTTTCTACCAACAAAATGAGTGTGGTTTTTGGTCTGTTATAATTTTTTCATGTTGTTGAAGTTCCACTTTCAATGGAGAAAATAAAAATCTCTAAGAAAAATTATTGCTCTCTTTGTCTAAAAAGCTGGAAATGTTATGCACAGTAATCATACAATGTTGTCATATCAAAGAAATCTATAAATTGTTTCGCATTTAGTTCCTTGTTTTAACAAGAAATTGTGCTGTCAAAACGTAGTGTAAAAAATCATGAGCACAAAAAATTTTAAATAAAATTCCCAGTAATAAATAAAGCAACCTCTTGACATTTGCCAAAGCCTTATTTAATGCTACACCTAAGCTAAACAAATACTCTAGCAAATTATGCTAAAAGTGTGCCTTTGTTCGCTTCTTCTCCTTATTGATTAAAATCTTAAAGTGTAATAATTATAAGCCAAACAAAACAATAACCGCAACCACCCAAACCACTAATAAGCAACACCACTTCCACTGGCTAAAAATAAAATTAAAATTAAAAAACAAAAATGCCGCGGAGGTAAACCGCTTGTTAAACTACTAGTTTTCAATACACATATTTTATTTGTTTCTTATTATTTTTTTCTAACTTGACTTGATGTCTTCTCTACTACTTCATGTTTAGGTCTTCTTCTTGTTTGCGTTGACTGTCAAAGTTGTTTGTTTTGCTATTTGTATTTTGTTGCTCTTCACTTCTTTTGTTTTGCATTTAAGTCTTTATGAATTTATAAAAAAAAAATCCAAAAATAAAAACAATAGGGTTTCTATTACTTATTACGACAATAAGAAGGGTTACTTCAGCACGTTTGTACATGTGTAAATACATGAGAGCTAAAGATGGACAACAAACTGTTTTGTTAGTAAATCTTGCTGTCCATTATTTTTGCTATGGTTTGGTTAGACTTTTCTATGGTTGGTTTTGTTGTTGTTGTTTTGTAGGTTTGTGTATTTTCACAGTAAAAACTGGCAGGCGCTTTATAAAGGTTTTATTCGCTATTTGTTTGGTTTTGTTAGCTATTTTCTTATTTCTTGCTGTATTTATTTTGTTGTTGTTATTTTTCTGTGCTTTCAAACTAAATGTCAGTTTGTTGTTTTGCTGTTTTGCTGATGGCTTGTTTGTAAAATATGTATGTATATTTTTTTTTTATTTTTTCAACTTATTTATGGCACAAGTTTGCCATGAGCAAATAATTGCACAGGGCAGTAGTTTGGACATTCATGGCTAAAACAAATATGTTTAACATAATAATAAAATAACCAATTTTTGTCTAAGACTTAAGCTATGTACAGACGGTTGTCAGATCTTACAATATTGCCAGTAAAATGTGCTCAAAATTTCTTACAACCGTGTGAACTGACAATTTTTGTCAGACGTCGTTGCCAGAAAAAGCATTGTCAGTCCATTGCAAGACTAGCAGCTGACAAAAAATTGTCAGACATCTTACAATCATGTGAACACATTTTAAAATTTTTGCCAGATATTTGTCAGACATCTTAATATTGTCAGATGTGCGAAGTTCATGCATCTGACAATGTCGTCATTGTAAGATAATTCTTTCTATGGGCAACACTGCACACGCTTGATTTTAAAGAAAATATTTAAAATAAAATATATGCAGATAAAATCATTGCAATTGCTTCTTCATAGTCCATAATAATTTACATTTTCACTTTTTACATTTAACACAAGCACAAACGATAAATATTTAACAATTTCTAACACATGCTTTAAGTCTGGCAACGCATAACAACAGATCTAACAATTTGTGCATATGACAACCGTGTGAACTGACAATTTTTCTACTGACGATTTTGTCAGATGATTTTATTGTCATACAACCGTCTGGCAATAAATTGTAAGATTTTCTGACAACCGTGTGAACTGACAAGGAACATTGTGCTGGCAATTTTCAATTGCCAGTACATTGTCAGCACATTGCCAGATCTGACAATATTGTAAGATCTGACAATCGTCTGTACATAGCTTTAGTTAACAGCATTATTATGTTGCAAAAATTATAATTTCTAAAATGTTCATATATAAAATAAATTAAAGCTTGAAATATTTGCTGATAATTCTACCTGATAAGAATTATTAGCTTTTTTCGAAGTACTTTTTGCAGAGTAGTTTTTGTTGACTAGTTTTCATAAGGTGCTTTCTGTAAGATACTTTTTTCGAAATTAAGTTTTAAAATGTATTTAATGAACATTTACTTCCGTATAAAAAAAGAATTATATTAACTTCAAGTGTTATTTTGTCAAAATTTGTATGGAAACTTTTTTTAACGTACACTTTAAGCTCAAATTATTTTTTTTTTGGATACGGTATTTAAGGTATTAGGAATTTATTTTTGCTTGTTGACTAGGCAAAATATTTATTTATTTAAAAATGTATACAAAATCGAATAACCATGTTTGCTTTATAAAGTTGTTTGTTTGAAGCTTTTAAGCTTACTATGTTTTTGTACGTAGTTCTTAATAATATATTGACTGTCGTATTCATAAAAAATAATTTTATTTTACAAAGAAAAGGGAAACAGTTTTATAAACCTTTTATAAATTAAGAAAAAATTTTTATGAATAAGGCCTTAAGCTTCTTTCTATAAACATATGAAGCTTTTTAGCTTCTTTTAAAAATCTTTTGAGGTAATTTTTTAAATACTTTTGAAGCTTTGGAAATTAGAGTTAAATACTTTAACGGCCATTATTACAACTTAAAGTTAGTTAAAAGTAGGATTTTATCGGACGTAAAAAAGCTTTATCATTTGCAAAATTTTACTTTAACCTAAAGTGAGCGATAAATTACAAGCAAGTTTATCCTACCTGGTAAGTTAGAGCCAATTTACAATAATGGAAAGCTTTCTATATGTCTGATAAAATCCTACTTTTAACTAACTTTAAGTTGTAATAATGGCCCTAAGAAGTACTTTGAAATTAGTTCTTACATTTTGTACTTCTTTAAAAATTTATTTTTGCCATCTGTGCGGAAAAATAATTATTGAGTTAAATATTTTCGAGCCCTAATACATTATTTTGTTATTCTACAAGACAAGTAGCTTTTTATAGCTTTTATAAAGTTACATATTGAAAATTTATAATTAAAAGTAAGGAAAGAGTAAGCTGTAGAGATATTCAAAATAAAGTGCCTAGTAAAGGCCAGTATTACAACTTAAAGTTAGTTAAAAATAGGATTTAATCGGACACATAAAAGCTTTTCATTATTACAAATTTAGTTTAACTTACCCAGTTAGGTTAATGATAAACATTTTATATATCCGATAAAATACTACTTTTGCAAACGAAAGTCATTGAAACACCAGTTGAATTAAATGTACGAAAAACTTTTGTTTATACTACTCCATTGTATAAAATGAATAATAAAAAGCTTTTGCGCAAAAGCTTACATTCTGTAATTGATCATAAAAAGTGTTTGTTTGCTTTAAATTTAAAATAATTCGCTTTAAAATCCAATTATTTCTTAACATTTTTATTGAAAACTTTGAAGCTCAACAAACAAAAAAAAACTTTCTATATGTTAAGCTTTTCACTTGACATTGTTTGACTCTATTATTATATATCTGACTGTGGTATTTTCAATATCATGTCTCTGCAAATTAAAAAGAAAGAGTTTTCTTCGTTTAAAAATCTAGTAAATGAAAGCAAAAGAAAAAAAATGAAACGCATTGTCTGGGTAGCAGGAAAAATTTATAAAATCGTTAATGGTTTTTCTTGAAAAACAAAAATACAAAGGAAAATTATCATGAATTTAATTTTTTTATTTTCACACTGATGCTCATGAAAGACTTAATGGCTGAGTACATTTTGGTTTTACAAAAAAAAAAAAAAAAAAAAAAAAAAAATTAAATACAAAATTAAAAAAAATTGTATATTTTCTTGTAGCAGATTCAAGAAAACATGCAAACCCACAATTGCTGCCAACAAAACGAAGCCTCATGCAAAGAGAAATTTAAAAATTTGTTCAGTATTTGTAATGGCCCGCTAGCAATTAAATTTTAGTTAAATTAATTAGAGCATATTTAAATATTTTCTTTTTGCTATATTGAAACTAATTTTTAACCAAAAATGTAGTTTTATTTAACTTAATTCAATTTAATTTGTAAAACTTCATAGCAGGTGTGTAAGCTTATGTAAGTCTAGATTCTCTAAACAAACATAAATCCTGCTAGATGAAGGCAGATACCAGCCAGCTACACAACAAACCATTTTATAAGTTTTTTTTGTTGTATTTTAATGCAGCAAATCAATAGTGTTACAGTTTTTTTACATAAAAATCTTGAAGATAAAATACAATTTTGCACGAGTTTTAAATACGTTCAAAAAAAAAAAAAAAAAAAAAAAAAACTTTAACTAGTCAAACAAAGTTAAGGAAAATAAAAAACTAGAAAAACTTGTTGAAAAATTTGTTTATTTACAATTTTTATTACAAATCCACTAGATACTTGCATGTACTTGCAAACATTATTTCAAAGATACAAACTAAAAGATACGAGCAAATATGCATGTGTTCGTAACTACAATTTGATACTTTTAAGTCTAAGTCTTTGTTGTTATGCTCTAGAAAAACCATATTAGTATGACAGCAAAAAAAGTACTTTAAAAAAATCTTAAAAAAAAGATCTTAAAATTGCTTTAGATATACAAGTTTTATATGCAACTTTTAAGAAAAAATATGAGGCTGTTAAACTTAATTTACTTTTGTTTTTGTTTCATTATTGTTGTTTTTAGTAGTTTTAGGAAAATCTGTTGCTTTTTTGTTTGTTTGTTAATGTTTATATACAAGTTTAGCATGAAATAATTGTTTCGTTTTGGAGAGGGGGAAAGAAATATGTATTAATATAATAGTAAATTGAATATTGGCTTGATAAAATCAAAAGACTTAAGCTGCAAACTTTAATATTAAGTCCAATCCTGAAGTGACGAAAATAAAAAGTGTGATTCAGTTTTTCCAGTGAATTATTTCACATTTAGGCCCAATTTTTGGGTTAGAGATTAAATCTAGTTTCTTTCACTAATTAACTAATCCGAAAATGAACTTAATCTCACATTCAATGATTTTGATGGTGGTAGTTTAAACTTCTTCTTGTGTGAAGTATTACTAACCTGACCAGATATCCCGCTTTAGGCGCGATTATCCCAATTTTCATAGGTCGATCCCGCCTCAAATTTCTATCCGGCCTTATTCCGCTTTTTGGAGTTTCGAAATTTTAAATCCCTTATTCGATTTCTACTAAAATGTATCGGATAAAATTCATTCCACGCTCACTTTATTATTTATTATTTTCTATTATCGGCAGAATCAGCAGAATTTCAATTTTGTGTTTGCAGCAGATACTAAAATATTAAAAAATTAATATGTATATAATTTACTTAGGAGGTGACACACTTTTTGTTCCATTATTGACTGGTTTTTATACGAGTACAAAAAAAAATTTAAAATTTTTTTTTACTGTTTTGGCTTATAAGATATCTTCAAGTTAATGTTGCTTCTATGTCAACTTCAGTCATTAAAAAAACAATGACCTCTTGTTCCTTCTAGACCATCAGTATAGGCTGTAAGCAAATCAGCAAGACCGCTAGGCTGATATTATTCTTGAACACAAATGAAAATTTGCACTATATAAGAGGCACCATGCTTACTTGTTTAATTCTGAAATGGATTTCACAGACAATGCGCAATATCAACAGAGTTATCCCTACAAAATTTTAAAATTCTTCCCAAATTAGTTTTCCAGATATTTCAAAGGAAATATTGGGCCTTATTACGAGTGTCGTATTACGACTTCGACTACGACGATTTTGTAGAAGACTAAAGAATATTGCAAGATTTTTTCTTTAATCTATTACGAAATCGTCGTAGTCGTAGTCGTAATACGACACTCGTTATTAGGCCCATTTTCTCTTTATGAATATTTTCTCTTAGAACTTTTTTGTAAGACCACGCGTTTCACGTTTCTTGCTGCATTAAAGTATAAAAAAAGTATATGAGACGTTGGTGCCACATTTAAAAAATAGCGAAATCGAAAACGAACGACATTTGATTTTTATTTACATATATAGATAAACATTTTTGTTTATTCAAAAGCCTTTCTTTTGATATGAAAACTGTATTTCCTAATTATGTAACATACAAAACTATGTATTACACATCTCGCTTTCTAAAAACTGTATTTTTAAATTCCATTTTTGGCGATATTTTCTTGAAAATCCCGCTTTTTGATCGATCATGTCCCGCTTTTTGCAAAAACCATCTGGTCACTTTAAGCATTACCATACTGAGGAACGAAATAGTGGCAACATTTTCTATGCAAAAGTTATAATGCTATCAACACGCTTTGATTATTTTGGGGGAAGAAGAAGAATTTCTCTAATTTTATTATTCACAAGTAAAATGTGCGTGTTAAAGGAAATAGATAAATAATATAAAATGTATAATTAATTAATATAATTGTTTTATGATATAATTAAAAAAAAAGTTATATGTTTCACAAGTGTATGCTGTCAGTATTAATGTAAGATTATCATTAATTATTAATTGTCTCATAGAAAATGTGACTGTGTCGTAAAGGGCACCCTTTTCTTAAATAATCACTGACTGACTGTGCCATGCACACAAAAGTTGTCAGTGTTATATACAGCACACTTTTCTTATAGAAATGAGCATTGTGCCATATACAGCGCACTTTGCTATACGATGCATATTTTTATAGAAGATTGTACAGTGCCATACACAGCACACTTTTCTTATAGAAAAGTACCATACACATCACACATTTCTTATAAAATAGTTTTCTGTGTGTCATATACAGCACACTTTTCTTATACAAAAGTTTACTTTGCCATACAAAGCTTACTTTTTTTTTATAAAAGAGTCCACAGTGCCATACACAGCACACTTTTCTTATATAAAAATTTACTGTGCAATACACAGAGCATTGGTCTTATGAAACATGGGCTGACTCTTCTTATAGAAAAGTTTAGTGCGCCACACACAGCACACTTTTTTTTATAGAAAAATTAACTCTGTCAGACACGGTGCAGTTTCTTGCTCTCAATATTTTGAAATATAAGTTTTCATTTTTCATTAACTTGAGAGTTTTTCTTATCAAAAATGATATACAAATCAATTAAGGAAATCACAATAGCATTTACGTTTTAATTCCTTAATATGACTTGGCAAGTTAGTTGTTCTTTTGTGTTTAAATCAAATTCAATATCAAGTGTCAAACTTAAAAGTGGAAAGCATGTTATTTTCAATATGGCAATATGCCAATTTTAACTAAAAAGTTAAAACTGTCAGGGCAGCTGTAGTCGATGAAAAAAAAAATAAAAATAAAAAAAAAAATCAAATTAAATATTAAAAATATTTGTTATTTTAATACTTCAATTTATCGTTGCCTGCTCACAATGAAAATTTTAAGACGACACAAGGTTGCCACATTAAAATTTTAAGATACTCATTGTGAATTTCTTATTTGTTTTTAGGTGATTTAATATTTATTATGTACATACTTTTTAGGGTTCCGTACACCAAAGGTGAAAAGGAACCCTATTGTTTTCGCTACGCTGTCCGTCTCTCCGTCTGTCCGTCTGTCCGTCACACGGTATTTTCTCAAGAACCGTAAGAGCTACGGACCTCAAATTTGGACACAGTATGTAGAACCTTGGCCGCTACAACAACAAATACATGAGAATTAAAAATTAAAGGGTGTTCCAAAACGAGCAACGAAAAATGTTAAAATCCCATGTAATATACATACAATTGTATGAACATATGTAAATTGAAACTTGAAATTTGTAAAATTAGTGTATTTTTATACAGACTACAACAATTAACACTAAAATTAAAAAAAAATAAAATTAAAGGGTGGTCCATCAGTTAATGCAATTTTGACTATGTAATTTTGACAATTTGCTATATCTTGGAAACCGTAAGAGGCAAACACTTGAAATTTTCAAAAACGGTAAAACTAAAAAAACCGAAAATTATACAATCGCCAAACCAAAAAGAAAAAAATCGCCAAAATTAAAAAAAAAATCGCCAAAACGAAAAAAATCGCCAAAATTAAAAAAAAATTTCTAACACTAAAACAAATCGCCAAATTCGAAAATATCGCCAAAATGAAAAAAAACGCCAAAATAAAAAAAAACGCCAAAAATAGAAAAAAATCGCCAAAAATTAAAAAAAATCGCCAAAATGAAAAAAATCGCCAAAACGCGAAATGTCACCAAAACTAAAAAAAAATTTAAATAAAAGAAATCACAAAAATTAAAAAAATCTCCAAAAATAAAAGAAAATCGCCAGAATGAAAAAAATCGCCAAAACAAGAAAATAAAGTGTCAAAACTAAAAACGGAGCCAGAACTTAAAAAAATCACCAAAAACTTTTAAATTTTCAAAAACGGTAAAACTAAAAAACCGAAAATTATAAAATCGCCAAAACAAAAAAAAAATCGCCAAAAATTAAAAAAATCGCCAAAACGAAAAAAATCGCCAAAACGAAAAAAATCGCCAAAATTAAAAAAAAAAATTTCTAACACTAAAATAAATCGCTAAATTTGAAAAAATCGCCAAAATAAAAAAAAACGCCAAAATGAAAAAAACGCCAAAAATCGAAAAAAATCGCCAAAACGCGAAAATGTCGCCAAAACTAAAAAAAATTTTTAAATAAAAAAAAATCGCAAAAAGGAAAAAAAATCGCCAAAAATAAAAAAATCGCCAAAATGAAAAAACGCCAAAAGCCGAAAAAAATCGCCAAAACAAGAAAATAAAGTGTTAAAACTAAAGAAAGAGCCAAAACTTAAAAAAATCGCCAAAACCGAAAAAACTCAAAAACCGCCAAAACAAAAAAACCGAAAAGACCCCAAAAACGAAATAAAAATGCCAAAACTCTATATTATATAGGATGAAGTTTGTATTAAATTACATATCTAGTTTTCGTACGGAACCCTTCGTGCGCGAGTCAGAGTCGCACTTTACTCAATTTATTTCGGAAATATTTCTTGATTAAAAAATTAAAAAATAGTGAAAATTTAGCACCATTTAATATAATTGTCCAAGTAACGTTCACAAAATTTCTGTGTAAATATCATATTTTATTTAAAACCTTAATTAAACTTGAATTTATAATATACATATATAGTCTTCGATAAAAAAAAAAGATTTTAAGACTTGAAATAACATTCAAACTCTTACTAAAAGTTTAATTTAAAAAAATTTATGAAAAAAGAATTCAGGCTAATATGAGACATTTAGGGCAACGTTCAACACATCGTAACAAATCAATCAATCGTGCCATAACCGCCAAAAAACCTTCAGCGACATAATTTTCAAACTTAATTTTTATCAATAATCTAAAAATGTTTCGTTTAAACTTTTTTTTTGGCGGTTATGGCTCGACGTAAAAAAAATCATTATTGTAGTTAGCTCTTAGCTATAAGGTTTCTAGTGTATTTTACAGATTTTTGAAACTTTCCTGCACAATATTTAATATAACGAGCCATAATCGACAAAAAGCGTAATCGCAATCTTCTTGACAAAAATCTATTATTTACAAACGTAAATGATCGATTCGAGAATTATGTCGATTTTTTGTTGGTTATGTCACGAAACGGTTGGGGCTTTTTCAAATTAACGTTTTATAGACTTTTGCAAAAACTGCTAAAAAATTTTTTTTGTACAAATTTAAGTTCAGTAATATACGATAACAAATTATTAAGAAATATGTTTTAAAGCTAATTGTTATTTAATAGTTTTTTGTTGAATTTCAATGCAGTGTTTAACTCTTAAGGATTCACTCTTAAAGTAATTTTAAACTATTTTCTTCATCTTTCACTTTCAATTTAATTTGATTAAACAATATTTAATACAAGCTTGATCACTTATGAAATAAGTTTAAATCAGGTTTTACTTATCATAATTTAGTTTCAATGGATTTTTGATTTTTTTCCTTTTCTTTTTCTTTTTATATTTACCGTATTTTCATTTCAATTAATCATATGTGTGTAAGTTGGTCAACAGGTTTCATTCAACTGATGGCGATTATCACAAACAAAAAAAGCAAAACTAAGTCTGAGTTGTTTTATATGTTTTCTTGGGATTTTTTAATGGTGAAATAATTGCGATACATAAAATGTGATTCTTATATCCACAGTAGAACAAAGGGATTACATTTTAAATAAACTGTGTAATATAACAAGTAATCGAAGAACATTTCTTATTTTGAAAATATAAAAAAGTCAAGTATCTTATTCTATAT
Organism: Tachina grossa; assembly: GCA_949987645.1. NCBI lineage: Eukaryota > Metazoa > Arthropoda > Insecta > Diptera > Tachinidae > Tachina > Tachina grossa. The sequence continues at coordinate 146,160,979 of OX465278.1, forward strand.
ATTTTAACATATTGAATATATGTATGTATTTGTAACCAACATTTTGGCCATTCAAGCGTCGTTTTTTCTCATAATTATAAACCAAAAATATTTAAATACTTAAATTTGTGTTTCGTTTTTAGTTTTGCCGGCTTAAACAAAAGAAAATAGAACTCGATTAGGTTTTTTCCAATTATTTCAATCTGTTATAGTAGAACTAATTTTTTTTAACACTTTGTGGTCTCTTATCTATATTTGATCAAACTCTAGGCCTTGACTCCACTAAAAGCGAACATACTCATTCACTCTTTCGTATTGTTAACAAAATTAATTTATATTTTAATGGTTTTTTTCTATTAGTCACATTGTCTAAGCGCGCTGTTGTATTTCTTTATGTTTTTTTTTATTAAAAAATATTATAAAGTAAAACTTAAATATTCAAACCGGAACCTTTTTTCAGAGTTTATATCAACTCTTTTTTATTCTCTTCAAATGAAAAAAAAAATTAAATAAAATTCATATTAAACTCATACGCCTTATTCACAAAATACCTGTATGGAACGTATGAAAATGAAAGTGAATGAAAGTAATAATACATACAAGCATTACATCTTCCATTCATGTTTTTCTTTTCTTTATTTTTTTAAATGTAAACAAGAAGAAGAAAATGAACTCTTGCTTTTGAATACGGTCTTTATTAACATTGAAGTATCACAGAGTTGGTGTTGGCTGTTAGTTAGTTTATGCTTTTTTTCTCTCGAAAATTGTTAGCGAATGTGTTGAAAAATGTTTATTAAAAGAAATTTATTTATCTTATTTTTTTTCTGTTCATTGAAGAAATTATAACACGTGAGGTTAATGTACATTCAAACTTGCTTAAAATGTTTCACTACATATTTATGTATGTATAAATAAAGTTTTATAGAAACCCAATTTTTTCCAGCAAGTGATTTTTTATGTTAATTTTTTTTTTATGGCAGGAAAGCAAAAAAATGTTAAGTGTAATTACTGATATTTTTCTATTTGGCAAACAAAGTCGTAATGATAGTGACCAAGTGTGACGACTGTTTGTACCTTGTTTTTTGCAATTGGCTTAAATTGCAAAAATTTGTAAAACAAAATAATTATTTTGGAGAAACAAAGATGGCATCGTCCAATTTTATCATTAGCATAAAATGCTGTTAAACTCATTAATAAAAATTCGTTACAAATTTAATTATAGCAGTGCTTGGAAAATTCATCTTAAGGCGAATTTGTAAAAAAAAGACAATTAACTGAATTAACGAAGTTTTGAAAAACAAAAGACTTAGGCAACAAACCTACTTAGTAACAGATAAATTTATGGCAAGCAAAAATTCTTCATTACAGAAAAAAAACACAAAACTGATTTAAGTTATATAATAATAAATTTCCGAAGAATGTTCAGGTTGTTCATATGGTTACACTGAGTGGACGGAAATTTGGCATAAAAATACCAAAATTTGTTTAAAAATTAAAATCTTTATCTCTTCCCAATTAGAAGTATCATTGTATAAATCGAAATATTGAATTTCAGTTTTGAAAGGCTTTAATAAAGCCTTTTTGATAATTCGAAATGTTGGAAATTTGCAATATTTTTTTTTTTTTGAAAGTTCGAAAAAAGTTTTTCGAAATTTTTAACGGAAATGTTGAAATGTCTCCTCTTCGGTTTTAAACAATTTCGGAATTTTTTCCTCAAAATTTTCAAAGGAACTTAAAAAATTTTTTGAAATCGAATGTTCAAAAATTCGATATCAAACTTTCTGATCATTCGAAATATAACAAATTTCAAATTTAAATGTTGCAAATTTTGCAATAAATTTTGTTTTCGAAAGTTCAAAAAAAGTTTTTTAACTTTTCAATGGAAATGTTGAAAGCCTTTCCTCAAAATAAGGTAAGGACACAATTTCATTAGAAATTTGAGTTTGAAGGCCATAAAAAATTTTGTTTCAGAAAAAAAAAATTTTAAAAACTAAATAGTTGATGTATAAAAAAAGCTGAACTAAAGTTAAAAAAAGAATTTAATACATTTGAATCAGACATGGGCATACTGCAGTAAAAAATCTTTATTTACTGGTTACTGAAAAAATTTGCAGTATTTAGTAAAATTTTACTTCTTACTGAAAAAATTTGCAGTATTCAGTAAAATTTTACTAAATACTGGAAAAAAAGCAGTAACCAGTAAATTTTTACTGAAAATGATTTTTTTTACAGTATTTTACTGATAATGAAATTTTGTTGCGATGGTTACTGAAAAAATTGCAGTTTTCAGTAAAATTTTATGTATGGACTGCCTAAAATTTATAAAGAGGGGTTTCCTCTAAGGCCTATATGCTCCCTGATCGATGCACCTTCAATGAATCTATGTAAGTATATAACTAACATTTTAACGAAGATCACGGAATGATCTATATACAATATGAACAATTCGGCACAATTCAAAGAAATGGTGAAAGAGCAGACGATGATGTTGATGTTCTCGTTAGATGTGGTCTGATTATTTCCTAGCGAATTCTGAAATGTTTACTGGAACTTTAAATTCCCTGATGGGAATATCAGGGAAGCAAAGACTTACACTACGTAAACTTATTACTCATTTTTTTTATTCGACTTATAATAACTCTATAAGGGTCACGCTGCAGTATTTAAACATTTACTGGTTACTGCTATTTTTTCAGTAACCAGTAAAATACTGCAACAAAATTGCATTTCAGTAAAATTTTACTGAATACTGCAAATTTTTCAGTAAGCAGTAAAATTTTACAAATTTTTTCAGTAACCAGTAAAATTTTACTGCTTACTGCTTTTTTACTGCAGTAAATATTTACTGCAGTATGCCCATGTCTGATTTGAATATATCAGAAAAATATTGAAAATTGAGCGTAAAACAATAAGAAAATGTATGTATGTATTCATTAAAATTCATGCAGTTCTGCTTAAAAATTTTGTCTTGGTATTCAGAACCAGCTCAAAATTGGAAAACATGTTCTAAGTTTAAAAATAAAAAACAAAAAATTCGAAAAAGCTTAGACTTGTTTCTACGTAAGCGATTAAAACTAAATGCAGCTTTTGGTTACTCGTTTTTTTTGCGGTTGTACCGTTTTTGAAAAGGGGTTTTATTTTATTTTATTAATTTTTTTCTGTAAATACAGACGTCAGCCACTATCAATACAAAATTTTGTTTAAATAACTGATGAAAGAAACTGATATATTAACTTCAAGTGCCTTAAAAAATATGTTTATGCAATAGACAGGCAAAAAGTTTTTTCAGATGATTTAAACAAGAGATACTTATGTTTATAGACATTTACACCTGCAGTGAAGGGTATATGTTCATAATATAAAGGAATGTATACTTTAGCAGACAAAATGACAAAATCACTTATAAAACTTAGTGTGACTTGCAGAATATAATTCTGACGCCAAAGTTGCCCTAAATTAAAATAACATATAAAATTATATTTATTTTAAAAGCAAATTAAAAATTTTTCCACAGAAATATTTTATTTGACAAACTTGTTTTTTTTATTATGTTTTATATTATTATAAAAATATATAACATTCCCTTCATACTAATTAACATAATTAAGACATATATAATTTATTTTAAATTTTAAACATTTGTGGTTCCTTATACCTGTTTGCCTCTTTTATCCCTCTTATCTCTGAAGCAATATCTTAAAATATATCGTTTAGTATCAATGAATGAAATAAACAAATTTCAAGCATTTGTGTAGCCTTCTTGGACATAATCATGATTATATTAGCATAAATTTTTTTTATTTAAATATTTTGTTTAACTTGGTAACATCATCATGGTGTTAATTAAGTATTAGTCAATGTTAAAAACAAATAAAAAAACATTTTCGAATGGAAAATGTTTATCGTTTTTAGCTTTTTTTGCTAGTGACATAAACACAAAAATAAAAAAATAAAATTTAAAATAGCAAAAATGCTGCTTAAGAAACAAACATCTTACAAAAAGGTTTGTTGCTTAAGTCTTTTGTTTTAATGAACGTCTAGTAAAAAAAGGCTTGCATTTAAATATTGAGAAACATTTTTATATTTTGGTTTTATTTTTAATTTCATAAAAAGTTTCAAAGGTAAAAAGTGGTATGTATGAGTTATTAAGGTGCCTAGACACATTCAAATTGTATTGATATGTTCACAAAAATTCTTTAGCTTTGCCGTAGCTAAGACTTTGCCAAATATTGTTAGCAAAAAATCAGGAGTCACTGGCAGTTATTTAAAAAAAGTGAAGAAATATTTTTTTCCTTTAATATTTAAAAAAAAGTGCACGAAGAAACGTTTTTTTTTGGCATAAAATGTTATTAAGATTTATTTAGTGTACTCTTAGCTACGTTATTGTCAGATATAGTTTAGAGCTATCACCAAGTCTGAATTAGCTGTTGGCCAACAACAGATTACACCAATTTTTGAGAGCGTAGTGATTTTTGAAATCTTTGGAGGCCAATAAAAAAAAATAGTCACCAAAATCGACAAACTGAGTATAGCGTTTTACTACCCTTTGCTAGTATATACTATCGAACCTATATTGTCAAAACCGTGTGGTTTTTTCACTGTTGCGCAGTGTAAAAAAAAAGTAATATGAATAATTTTGTAATATCAATCAAAGTATTTGTAATATCAATTAAAAAATTAATTAAACTTTCACCTATAAACAATTTGATAATATCAATTAAGTTTTTCCACTCGAATTAATTAATACAATTAAAAATTTATTAATTGGTGAATATTTTTTTTTGATAACATTTTTGATATTATTTTTACGTAACCAATTGTTAAGAAATTCTGTAAGTGAACTGAACGAAATTGAAACCATTGAGCCCACTCAGATGCCCATCTCAGTTTCAATCTTTGATCAGCCGATATCATAAAGTGATTTTTTATTGTTGCGGCTGAAGAGACCTCAAATGGGCGCCCAAAATGTTCGCCATATTCCGAGCTTGTATGGCTACAATGAAAGCAAATTTTTCATCATTGAAGTTCATGGTGAAGCTTAGTTTCGGTTTGAGCAATGGTTTTTTCTCCAAAAAGGGATGATTAATGCGCACACGAAATTGCCTTTTTTTCATTTTCTTCTCAAATCAAATCTGCTGTCAATGACTATCAAACACAAACTAAATGATGCAGCTAGCTTGATCAAATTTTGACAGTAGGCAACTGACAGTTTTGGTCATTAATAGCAACATTAATATCCATTCATTTAAGAGGCGGGGAATTAAAAAAGTCTTGCTCTTATTATAGAATTTTACGGTCGAAAAATTGGGCAGTTTCGCTTTCTACTTCTATTTTACTTCTCTCTTCCTCTACTCATTAGGTTCTTAAGAAATCTTGCTTTCAACTATTGTTGTATTATGTTGTTTGATTACAATACATACATTCCTTTCACATGCGTACATAAAAAAAACAAAAATCAAATCAAAATCTTATCAAAAAACTAATTCACTTGAAACAAGCTCAAATTTTGTTAAAGCACGTTTTGTTGGAATTTTAAAATTTAAATTGAAATCAATAAAAATTAAATAAAAAATAAAATAATCATAATAACAAATATTAATCTATTATGTCACCGCTATAAGCTGAAAGCAAAATATATGTAAATATATTTGGTTAAGAAAGTCATTAAGTTGTGAAAGATTTTATAAATAAAAGAAAAGGAAATAGCAAAGAAATCAAACTGTCGTTTTGGGAAAACTAAAACACACACACTAGATAAATATGAGAAATATACAAAAAAAAAAAAAAAAATCAAAAACGAAAAATAATGAAGACAAGAAATATTTATGTTAAATACAATTTAATTAAAAATAATTAAAGAAATTTTTTTATATTTGCTTTTACTCTCAACTAATGCAAAATAAATTTCTTTTACAAAAATATAAAATGTAAAAGTATTTGTATATACAAATACAATCATCGCCGCCATTTATTTTTACATCATAATAAAACTAACTTATTTAAAGCTTTTAAGCTTTATAAACTATTCTAAGGAGGGAACTACTTTATTAAGCCAATAAAAAAGTGGTAATATTAGATATAAATAGAATATCAAAACAAAAGACTTAAGTCACAAGCTGAGTAAAGTGTGGCTTAATACAAGTTTTGTGACAAAAAAAAGCTTTAATTAAGTATTATTTCTTAAATAGTTCATATGTTATCAAGCTAATTTTTTTATAGGTTTTCTTCTCATGTATTGGTGGGTTGGTTTTGAAACTAGAAATCATGATTTATTTTCAATTTTATTTTCTGTTATTTTATTTGCTGCTTATAACAATTGCAAATTAGCATAGAAAAAATGTGGTAAATCAAGTCGTTTGCAGTAGCACTCCTTAGAAGAAAACAAAAAACATAACATTATATCGTTCTAGTAAATGGAGTTAAGCTGGTTTCACAGTTTGTAAAGAAAAATATTTACATAATTTTTTTTTTCAAAGGGCTGATCAAAACAATAAGAGTTAGTTACACTTTGTCTTGTCTGCACAGTCAAAATAATATTTATACACTTTTTGAAACAACTTCGTCTATTACAACGCCTTAATTTATTTGTAATGATTTATTATAAGTTGATCGCCTAATAATAAATCATTATATGGTGTCTTCTGTCTTTTCCAACTGGCTTAATTTTTCATATTTATACTGATTACGTAGCTAAAGTAACGGTCAGGCCACACTTGGCAAAGATTTGCAAAACAAAAGGTGTAAACACTACATGCTAATGAAAAAGCTTTTGATTCGGAAACGTAATTATTTAATTAAACACTTTTCCATAATGTTGGATTTTATAACATTGTCCATTAGTTATGTATGAAACTGTAACTTAAGAAATACTTGTCTGAATTAAAAGGGTTTTCATTAGTATTTAGTGGTTACGCTTTTTCGGGAAAATGTTTGCCAAGTGTGACCATATTTTAACAAACTTGATTTTAAGTTTAAAATTTTTTAAACGCACTAATAATCCCAAATTAATATTTTACTTATTAAGTAAAATATTTTTTTTTAATTAAAAATACATTGAAATTGGTTATTGAGGGGTTTAGCTGGATCCTATGCGCATTTCACTGTTTCTAATGCAGATCATCAGGGAACGAACCTTTACCCAAACTTGATTTTAATTCCGCTCATATTTCTTATAAAATTTATCAAGCCAAATTTTCAGATTTAATTTTATCAACTTTTAAAATATATTCTTTGTTGAGGTTGTCCATATTCAAATCTTGTATTGAAGGAGATGATACTCAAAGAGGTAATGAAATTAAAACAGCACCCCTACCATACAAGAAAGTTTATTGAGACGTCATTATAGGAAATTGTACATCATATTGAAAGATTTTTTGATCTAGTCCTTTACAGCCTGGCGGTATTTATAAATAAAGAAGGGACATTCAACAAAGTAACAACCCTTATTGACTATATAGGCATCTTTGAACTAGCCAAGGAAGTATCCTCGGGTAGAGCGTACAACATGCTGTATTGGACATTAGTGTTATAAAGTATGGGATTGGGTCAAGATAGTGGCTGTACTTTTCCATCTAACCTCACTAGAACTTTTGAAAATCTTTGCAACTTTATATTCAAAGTGGAGCATGAGCACTAATAAGATTTTGAAGCAAAAAACTATATGATTTATAATTACCATCGAATTAGGTGAATTTTTATACAGGAGCTATGCAAATGCAATACGGCCAAAATTCGGAAATTTTTAGTTGGGCTTTATTTCATATTTTGGGGCTTTATTTGACCTTGAGTTTGGTTTTATTCGAATTTTTTCATTGGGCCTTATTTCATTTATATTGAATGTTTTTTCATTAATTTTTCCTTAGGACTTATTTCATTCTTTTGGTTGTTTGATTTCATTATTTCCTTAAGCACCCCATACACGTTTCAATTCAATTGTGAATTGAGTCTTTCAATTGAATTGATTCTTGGCTACACACTTCATAAACTGAATTGAAAGATTTTCATTCATCTGTCAAATTTATATATTTTTCACAACTACAAATTTAAAAATTTAAAACTTCTATTGCATTCATTCATTAATTTATATATTTTTTATTTAAAATTCAATGAAATTAAATACAATTTTAAAAATATACAACTTTTACTATACAAAATAAAGCTACAAACATAAATTTTGACAACTAATCAAGAGACTCAAGCACACACAGCACAATCGAATTGAAAGATTTACTAGTCAACATGAAAAATCAAAATTTTTTGATTTTTCTTCAACCAACTCGACAACTGCCAAACTAATCAATTGATAGAGCCATACACGCTTTGATTTGGACAACAACCGACTCAATTGAAAATTGAATTGAATCGTGTATGGGGCGCTTTAGTTATTATTTCACAGCACAATTTTTTTTTTTTAATTTAATTTTTTTTTTTTAAGATAGAGAAGACAGGTGGTGAAGGAAGAGACAGAGAAAAGCTTTATTCTTTTACAATTCTGCTTTTTGCACGTGTTTAATAATGCAGTGTTGCAGCGCCTCTGGTGTTAAATGAGGCGTATTAAAATTTTTTGAAGTTGTGGTTAGTAGCCATGATTCTGCTATACAACGAATGAGGGCGCTTTGATGTTACCTTAGGATTGGTATCTGCTGAAGTCGGTATAGTTCAGTGACCAGTGACTATGCCTTCATCACTTGAACTTTCCTGCATCCACTGACACAAAAGGTCACTAATGCACATCTGAAAAATGTGTTGTGTTGTTATTTAATGACTGTTGGATACAGGGATTGAACCCAGGATCTTCGGTTTTGAAGTCAACGTGCTTACTACTTCAGCCATCGCCACCAGTTACTAATATCGAGCTATAACTACCAAAATAGCTTAACTGACACATTTTTTGGACATTGTTTTTTTTACGATTAGTTACGATCGAAAATAATCGATTTTGGTAAAAAAAATTCAAGTTCGAAAATTATGTCGCTTAAGCTGTTTTTGGCGGTTATGGCACGATATTATAAATGTGAAAGTGAGTTTGTTTGCTTGTTACGCTTTCATGCCCAAACCGCTAAACCGATTTTGAAAATTCTTTCAGCAATGGAAAGTTACCTTACTAGTGTCAAATATAGGGTCAGTTTTATCCGGTTCGGAACCGCGTTTTTTTATTTGGTACGGATTTTTGTCGAAAAGCATATTTTTGGGTTGGTTAGGGCAATTTTCGTTTCGGGTTTGATTGTTTAATCAGTTTTAAAACCCGATTTTTATGTATATTTTTAAACAGATGAGAGCGAAGGGAGCCGGGGGCTAAATAAAGCTGGCATTAAATATTTTTGAATTGATTTGGATTTTTTCTTATTTATTTTTAAATTATGCTAAAGCTTTCATAATATTTTCACCTTATAACAACAATATTGAATTGAATTGAATTGAATTGAATTGAAATCAAAGAAAATTTCAATTAAATTAAGAAAATATCAATTTAAATAAGCCCAACAAATTGTATTTATTTTAAAGATGCGCTAAAATAAAATGTATGAAAATGCTTGCAAAGCCACAATTTATTACAAAAAGTTTGTATTAAAAAATATTGTTTCCATTCAATTGGAGTTTTTTTTTAAGCACAGTAAACACCTAGACAATGTTGTTGGTGGCGGTTGGCAAATAAAGTGTTTGTATGCTGTGAATGACCTACTTTCATTTTGACAACATCATCATTACGATCCTAAACATACTAGATACTCGTACTCTTCTCGTACCACAAATAGCGCAAAATACTAAAAGCAATATAAGACACTGCCTTAGCGATACCAGTCAACTAGTCGACCAGCTAGTCCGCCAGTCAGCCAGTCAGCTAGACAGCCAGCATTGGCAGCAAAGCTGTTTATTTAATTTTATTGAATATAAATTTGCTTTTATGCACATTTTGCTATTGTTGTTAATATGTTTGTCTTTAATGTTAATCATCAACAATTACAGTACAAAAAAAAAAAAAAATAAAAATAAAATAAAAAGAACATGTAAATGAAGAGGAATACCAAAAACATATATACTCGTATATATAAATAACAAAACAAATATTGCAATGTCTAATGCCATTATTAAATATAATAGCCTAGACAAAAAAAATCTTTAAATAAATTACTGTTGTCTTTGCTCTTTTTTTACTTTTCTGGGTCTCCTTTGCAGAGTTTGTTGCTATTGTAACTTTGACTTTTTAAGCAGATTTATTTTAGATTTTCTTATTTGTTTACTTGTTTAAGGCAAAATATTTAAAAATAATATCAAAAGCGATATGAGGCTTAGTTAATAACACCATGAGATGATGATCATGGTGGTGCCGATGATGATCACAGAAAAAAATAAATTTCATTTTCAGTAACCAAATTCGTTGAATCAGCAAATATTTTATTTGAATACGGTCCTACAAATAACTTTGTAAATTCTGATAAAAATTGTGTAAAAAACTTAATCAGAGTTCGGCTGAGAGAAAATGTTATTTCAGTGTGTTGGTGTTTATCTTGCTTGTTGATAGAAACAACGTACTGTTGTGCGGTTGTTGTTGTTTATTTTGATTGATCGTGTTGTATACATGTAAATGCCGAAAAGTAGCAGACAAACGTCGTGGCCTGTTTCTTCTCTACGCAGTTTTTTGGTACAAATTAATTTAGTGGAACAGTACAGAATATTTACTGAAACTAAGTTTGATTTCAAACAAATATTTGTTTAAAATTTTTTTGGGAATAATTTTTTCTGTGATGACGATGATGATGATGTTGACGATGGTGATGATGATGTATAGATTTTAACAATAAAGACACGATGTTTTGGGTATTAGCTGTTCAATATTTTAATGATGTTATTATTTTTATATTTAGTAGCTCATTTTATTTATATATAATATAAAGCTTCTGTTGTTAAAAACTGGCCAATATGTTGTTAAGTTGACTCGTTTTTGTCTTAAATATAAAAGCTGTTGAAACATGTAAAGTATCAATGCAAATAGTATTTGAAAGACCAGCGCCCTAAAATTTATTATTTCATGTATAACTCTTAAGAATTTTACAAGGCTTCAAAATTTATTTACGCTAAGGTATTGTAACCTAAATTGGTGTTTTAGGCCAGTTAACAGTGTTTTTTAATTTACACGGCTGATTATGGTAATATACATATTTAATTGCGAAAGCTATTTCTTTGGTCGGCTTTTGAAAATAAATTATCCGGAAATTTATGTGAAATTTATTTTGTAACAAACTTTGCATTACAATGATTAAGGTTGCGGTCTTAAGTCGTTCGTTTTCTTTAAAATAACTTTTATTTTTTATTTTAATATAAAAGGTATTTTTTTTTTTTAATTTTTCAAGATTAAGTTTTCTTGATATCCAACGCGCTTAACTATGTCCATATGAATATGATTGTCTGTGTTACAGCCGCCATCAATCAATCAATTTTAAAAATATACATGTTTAAGTTACTGTAAAGACTTTCCATTGTAATGTCATTCACTGTAAATCATGTTGTTATAACTGTTTTTAATTTCTTATATTTGCATATTTTTTAAGTATTCTTTTTTTTCTTGGAGCGTCTCAAGTATTTTGGAGGAGGTTGTAAATAAATTTTGTTCCACTTACTTAATGCATAATGCATGGGCGTTATTGCTTGGAAAAAATATATGTATATGTTAAAAAAAATGGCTTTAAAAAATTATTAAGCCAAAAAGTAGCATAAATTTGCATTTATGTAAAACTTCAATCGTCAAAAATGTTTAAATGCAGGCTCTGATAGTAAATAAAAGGTTTGTGTCTTTGCTAAGCTTATATGGTACACACAATTACACACATGCATACATACATACATATATAGGGCTTATATTTTTTTCACATTAATCTTAAGAAGTATTGTATGAAATTTTTTGCAGTTTTATCTTAAGCAATTTAACATTTTCATTAAAAATTCTTTTTTTTTTAAATATTTTTTTGCTTATTATTGTTGCTTTTCTTTCAACCTTTATTAGGCATTTTTGTGCATGTATTGCTTTGTGTGCAAATGTTTTTCAATATCTTTTGGTTAAAATAACTATGGCTGGCTTTTTTTTTTTCTTAAATGTCATTTTATTTTAGTTGAAGTTTTGTAAATAATGCTTGGCATGTTGATGCAGCGACGTTTCTTATTTTGGTGAATATGCTTTGATAAGTATTTTTTAATGAAGAGAGGTGTGTTTATGTAGAAGAATTTGTATTAAAATTAAATGAATGACAAATGTTTTAAAAGCAGGCTACTAAGAATTATTTTGACTTACTTAAATTTTTATTTTTGTTATAAATTCCTGCCTTCAGAGATTTTTGCAAACAAAAATTTTTTTATAGCTAAACCAATTCCCATTAAGTTTTAATACCTTGCTTGGTGATTATTTTAAAATTTTATTTTCTTTAAGTTATGTGTTGGAAACACTATATGGGAAAAAATATTTACTTTTATAATATTTCTTCCATCATAGTGTCTTTATTATATTGATGACACTTCAAACTTTTTGTATCTTTGTCATAAATCATTTCAAAAGCAATATTAATAAATATATCTAGCCTCAATCTTTAGCTTAGTTGTTTTTCTGTTAAACGAAAAATAAACGCTTGAACAAATGCATTAAACGTCAGCAACTTATATCCACTGGTGCTAAAATAACAAAACACTTAATAGCATATACATGAATACAGGCAGTGACAAAAAAATAGTTCGTAGAAGACTTGAATTTTTTAGAGATCTTTTAAAATTTTTTTAAATATGCCGCCGATGTTGTAAAAAAAATCAATTTTTTTTAAACTGATCCTAACCTTTTAGAAAAGAGTCCCTTAGCGTTTGTTGCGTCAATAGATGTAAATTTGAGCCTTTCAAAACGAATAGAATACGAGAATTATTTCCAGGATAAGTTTTGCAATTTACTAATGTCAAAAAGATGAAAAAATAAACAAATTACCAAGCATGTCGTTAGCTAAAATGCAAGAATGCGTGAAAAACAAAAAATTCAAAATCGAGTTTTTGATTTCTTGTTATGAATGCCATTAAACTACATGTCTATAGACAACATTTTACACTTCTGCTATTAAAAATAATGCTTTTATTAACAAAAAAAAAAAAAAAAAAAAAAAAAAAAAAAAAAAAAAAAAAAAAAAAAAAAAAAAAAAAAAAACCAAGTTTGTTTAGTTTTATTTCAGTTTTTTGCTTCTGTGAAATTATATTTCTGTTAGTTGCGTCTTTTTGCATTTTAGCTAACGATGTGCAATAACAATTTGTAAAAAGCAACTAAAAATTGAAAGACTGTTGTAAAATATTTGAGTTTTTGTAAAAAACTTTTATTCAATAAATTCTAATAAATAATTCTAAAAATATATACATGAGTCCCAAATTTGCATCAACTGACACCACACAAATTCGACCAAGCACCAGAACGCTGATGATGAAGGTGTATCAGCCTTATTTTGGTGTTTTTGTTCCTTAAAAATTATCACAAGTAATTTAGCTTCTTTAAAACTAGACTTGGATCGAACTCTTTCAATAGCTTTTTGTGACACAAACCACCACTGGTCATCAAACTTATATAATTTAAATGGCTTTAATCCAGCTACGTCCAAGCCATATGCACAATGTGTGAGCTTTTAAAAAAGAGCTTTGTGCTTTCACAGCGAGCTCGGCTTACTTTGCAAACAAACAATGTTTGCTGGTTACTTTACAAAGAAACAAGAACAAAAATTTTAAGAGCTTTCAAAGTTGTCTTCCCCAAATGCAAATATCTGGTTTTAATCATACTAAAAAAGATCGATCCAAGTCTACTTAAAATACAAAAATTAGCCTAATTCAACCACCCAAAGAGACGACGTTAATTTTTAAAAGACATTTTATTGAAATTCTATCTAATATTATAAATGTGAAAGTGAGCTTGTTTGTTTGTTTGCTACGCTTTCATGTCCTAAAGGCTAATAGTGTTTTCACCCTAACATGGTTTTAATAAAAGTTAACTTCGACGTTAAACCAACTGTTAAAACTGGGGGGGTTATTATGTAATTCGATTCGAAACGGAAACTGTTCGAATTTGTATGTTATTAACATTACATTCGAACACATTTCCGTTTCGAATCGAATTACATAATAACCCCCCTGGGGTCGAATCGTCACATCCGTGAACGTACAATTCGTCACGTAAAAATACTATTTTCGAATTATGACATACGTGAATGTACTAAAATCCAATTCAGCTTATACGATTGACGTATCACTCAATTCGTTTTCGTACGATTGCCGATACGATCACGGATGTGACGATTTGAGCCCTGGTTTTACCATACAAATGGTTTTAATTAAAACCAACTTAAAACCATTTTAGAATTGATTTTAAGTTAGTTTTATGAAATGCAACCTTGTTTTCGCTGTGCTAAATTTAGTGCTGCCAAGTTAAAATTACCGGGCGCAGCTGAAAATGTTTATGCCAGTGAATAACAATAGATGTCCCATGAAAGCTTTTTAACTTAAAAATGGATGCTGCAGCAACAATAATCAAAAAATTATGGAAAAAAAGTTTTTTGAAAGGAACACAATGAAAATATTTTCATTGGCTTCTGGGTAGTGAAAACTTACGATATGACTGTCATCGTTCCGCCGATAAATAAGTTTTAGTAATGTATTTATGCATTTTTTATATACAATAACTTAATTTCCAAACACTTCTTCACTTTGTATAAGTAGTTCCATAATTTAAAAAATTTTTATTGACAAAATATAAAATAATTTCCATTTTAGAGCGCATTGTAAAACATCTGAGTTTTTCATACCAACAGAAACAGTTGTTGTACAGTTTGTCTAATAAGTGTTATAAAAAGCATAAAAAAATACAACAACAAATACACGCATTTCTGCAGACAATTTATTTTATTTTTGAGCAAAGTTATTAGACAGTCTGTGAGTTAAAATCTGAATTTAATAAACTTGCAGTGTGAATGCAAAATCAGCTGTTTATGATTTTAACTTTCACTGTGAAAACACTATAATAAACTAATTTTAACAATTCTTTCACCAATGGAAAGCTATGCTACTATTATAATATTATAGCGGGAAATATGGGATATTTTTTATCTGCAGCGGTTGATTCTTTAACCAGTTTTAAGCCGGTTTTTACGTATTTTTTAAGCAAATCAACGCGAGCGGAGCCGCTTGTAAAAGCTAGTCTAGTAAAGGGTGTTTTTTATTGAGGTATAGAACTTTAAGTTGGCATCACTTTTTTAACTGGCGGCCATTTTGTCAGCTGTCAAGTGATTAATATTTAGTTTGGTTTGCCATTTCATCATGAACAGGTTGACAAAAGAACAACGCTTGCAAATCGTGCAAATTTATTTCGAAAATAATGGTTCAGTTCGCGAAGTTTACCGCAAGCTCCGTCCATTTTATGGTCGACATAATCGTCCATCAGAGCAATTAATTCGGTTAACCATGGATCGTTTTCGCACTACATTTACTCTATGTGATAATACGCATCTGCAGAGACGTCGAACAGTGCGCACCGAAGAAACAATTGCCGCTGTAGAGCAAAGTGTTGAAGAGGACCCGAATGAATCGATTCGCCACCGTGCACAGCAATTGGAGCCGACTAACCGACTATTTTGTTTCCGAATTGGATGGCATGAATGTGGATGAGTTGTGGTTCCAACAAGACGGCGCTACATGCCACACAGCGCACGTCACAATCGATTTATTGAAGGAAACATTCGATGAGCGCATAATTTCGCGGAATGGACCTGTCAATTGGCCACCAAGATCGTGTGATTTGACACCATTGGATTATTTTCTTTGGGGATATGTGAAGTCGCTCGTCTACGCCAACAAACCAGAAACGTTAGGGGACTTGGAAGCCAACATTCGTGGCGTTATTGCCAACATACGGCCCCATATGCTCGAAAAAGTGGTTGAAAATTGGACCTGTAGAATTGGCTTTATTCGAGCCAGCCGCGGCGGCCACATGCCCGAAATCATATTTGAACATTAATGGCATAAAATTATCCTTCCAATAAAGCCAAATTGATGGACATTAAAACGATTTTCTTGTGTTTTATTTCAATTCAAAGTTCTATACCTCTTAAAAAAACACCCGATATAAATGTGTTTTAAATGTAAATCAGGCTCAAGTTCATTGCAGGCTCAAATTTATTGCAAAGTACTCGTATATGAGATCTTAAATGTTGTTTTCATACCACCTATCAGAAAAAAACACTAGGGTACTTTTTGAACTTTTTTGTAAAGCACTTGATTTTAGCCTCCTCATCACTCAAACTTCAATGAAGTCCGTTTCTTTTATTTTTGAAATATAACTGTTTTTTTTATCAGTCTTTAGCTGTATATTTATTCATATGTGCACTTAAACAAATGTTAAACCGGATGTTTGCAATTTTGTGGCCAATTGGATTTCGTTTTTTTTTACAATTTGATTATTTGCTATAATTATGTGGATGTAGGATTAAACATAAAAATTATCAACACTTTGTTATAAAAGCCATACAAATTGAAATCAACGAAATACAATAGAAAAAAAGAAACTAAACTTTTAATACATGTTGTATGTTGCGAGTATTTTTTTTGTTGTTGTTGCATATTTACGTCATTTCTGACCGGTTGCAAAGTGCTGAGTTTAGAACGGAAATTGTTAAAAGGTTAAGATTTTGTATTTGAAATTGTGGCAAAAAGCATAGAAAACCTAAAAATAACAGGGTTATATTTGAACGTATATATTTGGTATTTACACTAAAAAAACATCAAGTGCATTGTGTATTTTGAAGTTTATAAATAAATTCTATGCATTGATGTTTTTCTTGACCAAAAAAGAGGGTCAGGTTTAATGTTTATTGGTTTTAGTTGTTGCTGTTTCTTGTGTGAACATTTTCGCTTGCTAAAAATAATTATTTTAATGTACATTTTCCTCTATTGTAGTAGTATGGTTTCTTTTAAGGTCGTTAACAAGGTTTTTGGTTTTTGTAAAATATACTTTGAATAGCTTGCAGTAAATTTTAAAACTAAACCCAAAAAAAAAAAATTTTTTTTTTAAACGTTCATTTTCATCACCTTACTCGAGTTTAATGGAGAGAAGAGTAAAAAAAATTGAATTGGAAAATATTGATGGGGGAAAGCTAGAAAAAAATAAAAATAGGACATTTACATTGTCTTAAAATCTAGTACTTACGAGATTTCGAGCTAAATCTTGCTGCTTTTTACTAGATTTCCCATACAAAACGAAATATATTCTGTCAATCGATAAAAAAAATATGAGTGAATTAGCTATGGTGTGCTTAAAAAGGTGTGTGAACTGACTACATTGCAGTTGTTTGGTTGTAGTTTTGGAAAATTTTCAGCTAAATGGTTCAAAAAAAGTAAAACAACTTGGTGTAAACGATATAGACTTTTATAAAAATTTTAATGAAAATCTGCTAAATTTTGTGCAAGTGTAAATATCATTGTTTAAAAAACTGAAGTGATTCTCATTTCATTTAATTTTGCTTCTGCTTTCGCTTTTGCAAAATACAAAAGTTTCAGCCAAAATCAAAATTACAAAACGATTTATGACCAATTGCGCAGTATTTTCAGCAGTCGACGATTTGAAAAGTTTGAATTTGATTTGCTTTTGCTTTTGATTAGTATCGCAAGTAAAAGCAGAAGCAGTCTATATGCTTTTAGAAGTCGCAAACAGTCACAGTCGACGAAGCAAAAACTCTTGCTTTTAGAAGTTTGAAGCAATCGCAGTAAAGTGGTTTTTGTTCTTGCTTCTTGTCTTATGTATAAAAACAAAAACAAAAAAAAAAAAAACATGACAAACACCACAAAATAGTTGTTTGAACCTACAGAAAGCTTCTAAAAGCAAGAGCTTTTGCTTCTTCGACTGTGACTGTTTGGTATTTACTAAAGCACACAGACTGTTTATGCTATTACTAGCGAAACTAACCAAAAGCAACAACAAATAAAATTCAAACTTTTAAAATCGTCGACTGTTGAAAGCACTGAGCAAATGTTAATAATTCGTTTTCTGCTTCTGCTTCGACTGCAACTGTTGGTTATTTTCACAAGCACAAGCAAAAGCATTGGTTCATTTTAAACAGTTGGAAAAAGTCAAAGCAGCGAAAAGTAAAAATTGTACGACTTTTGCTACTTCGACTTAAGTTTTTTAAACACTGGTAATCAATTAATAATTAAATTAATGACAATAATTAATATAAGAAAAATCATAAAAATGGTATTGTTTTAATTTTTTTATTTTTGAAAATACACTTTCAACAAAGTAATTCTCTTGAGTTACAAAAATTTTGAAGTATTTATCAGCAGAAAAACCGCCATGTAGTCAAATTAAAAACAAGTTGAAAATCGACATATCCGACAGCCCTTATTGGCAGTGTACTTGAAGTTGAGTACTCGTTTTTCCCCCTCGTCCCTCTCCCCCATAAAGTAGCCATCTTATCAATAAGACCTCTTACATTGTCTGAACACAGACAAACTTATTTTAACAGTTGACTTTTGAAATACGAATTATAATTAATTTATTAAAACAAGCCTGCCTTCACAAACTTGAAACAAAAGCTATTATTTTCTCTTTATTAAATTAATATTCCTTAACCTTTTCTGGTTATCCTTGAAAGTTAACAGTGTATCTGCGAAAAAAATCAAGCTCAAGCCACAACAATTTATTAAAGTTTCATTTGTTGCCAAAAAAAAAAGAAAAGCAGCTTAAAACAATATGCCAACTGCAATAATTCTTTGTTCCCCAAACAATAAGCAATAACAACTTGGTAACAATGTCCCTTGTTGAATACCAAATGTGTAGTAACTGATAAAAACTCACTTTACAGCTACATACGTATTAAACATAAAGGCAAAAGATATAAAGAATAAAATAAAATGAAAAGAGATACAAAATTAATGATAATGTTTAAAAAAAAAAAAAAAAAAAAAAAAAAAAAAAAAAAAAAAAAAAAAAAAAACACAACCACCGCTGACAAATGCAACGGGAATTTTATGTGCTTGGGGAAAAAGTTGTAGTAACAGACACTGAAAAACTTGAGTAACAGGAACTTGAAAACTTGAAACTTTTAAAAGTAGTTAAGTGCGTCGTATTTCTTTAAGGCAAGTCATGCCAAACAGAGTTGATGTTGATAAATCTAGACAATCCTTGTCTAGATTTATTAATGAGAGCAAAAGGTTTTGTTGTTGTTGTTGTTTTTGTTGTTGCTGTATTAATGTTTATTTTTTGTAACCAGTCAAGAAGGACACTTTACCAGTAGTCACTTATCATACTCAGAAAGACACGCAAAAAAGACCTTGAATTGTTTCATTTTACAAATGAACAAGACAACGACTTGAATGTTTCATTAAAAAAAAACAGAAGAAAACAACTTTTAGTCAAACATGTTAGTTGTTTTAATTAAATAACTGCTATTCAAAAGAATTTTTCTTAAAAACGATTTTAAAAGATTTCCCTTTATAAAAAATAGTTTGAAAAATGCTTGCATTTTATTAATAATAAACAAGTTTGCAGCTTAAGTCTTTCGTTTTTTTTTTGAATTGCGTTTTTACTATGTATAACAAATTTTGTGCTTTTTAACTTGCATTTCATTTACTTTTGTTAAATGGCTATAACAACTATTTATTTAAGCTACTCAGCTACATGTGTATGTAATGTTTGTACATCTAACGCCTTGTTTGCATGTTTGTAGTTAGTTTTTTGTTTGTGCCCGACTTTTTCTTAATATTCGTTAGTTCGTTTTTGAGCTGAGCTGGTTTTTTTCTGTCTGAGTTGTTAATTTATGCAGATTTGCAATCGCTATTTTACTGCATGTAATTGCTGAAATAAATCAACAATTAGAGCGTCTAAAATATGCGCTTAAATAGTGTAAAGTATAAATATTTTTTTTACACATTTTTACCAACTACCCTGCTGTGCAGCTAATTGCTTAAAAAAAGATACGTTTTAAAATACTCGTAGCAAGCTTATTATATTATTAACAAATGTGTTTAAGAATGCTATAGAATTTTAAAGAATAGACTAAAAAATTAATTATACTATATGCATACATATATATTTCGAAAATTTATTTATCAGAAATTAAAAATAAATTCAGTAAAGTGCGACTTTGACTCGCACACTAAGAAGTTCCATACGGACACTACATATCGTCACGTAAAATCCAAAAGGCCGTAACAACCAAAAAATTCAAAATAGACTTTTTGATTGATTATGATGTGACTAACCAAAATACATATTTTCCTAAAATTTTACTCACATACATATGTTCAAAAATATCGATTTTATTCATTATTCAATTTGGCACCTAACATATACAGCCCAATTATGAATAGCAATTCCCCGGGAGTTTTTTCCCTTTTCCCATTCCTCCTATTATGAATTAAAATTTCCCCGGGAAAAAACTCCCTGGGAAAAAAGTAGGTATTCTAAATATGAGGGAGAAGGAGAATTTGTTGAGAGTTTTCACCCCAAACATTTTGAAGGGAACTAATGCAAAAATTTAAAAATCATATTAATAACTGGCAGTTTATACAAGCCATGTAAAAATTCTCGGCTGTCTATTTCTATTGAAAACAAAAACAAATTTTGAGTGCTTTGTTTTTGTTTTCAATATAAATAGGCAAGCGAGAATTTTTACATGGCTTCTATAAACTGGCAGTAAATGTTGAAAATCAATAGTACAAGCATTTATTTAGAACAAAAAGTTAAATAAATACCGAATTATTATATTTCCCTTTTGTATTTTGTATTTTTGCATTTTATCTGTATTCAGAACAAATACTAAAACAATCAATTTTGCAGTTCACATAATAGGTAAATGGAATATTTATTTCCTTCTAATATTGTCAAGACCGATAAGAAAAACTTTATAAAATTTACAAATTTCCTTTGTACACACAGTCCACTGGACCTGACTCAGTTTTCACTCCACTTTCTCAGCACGAAGTTATTCCGCATGTCTGAATGGATACACTGTTTATTTAATTTTTATTTAAACAAAAACAAATATTATATTAACACGATATCTTATTGACAATGAAAACATAACATTTTTAATTAAATTTATATTGCTGAACTTTGCGTTAGTGCAGAAAATTATGTAAACATTAAACAGCTGATCCAGATTTTACTCTCTACCGTATTTGCTTATTCCCCGGCTATTTAGAATAGGAGGATTATTCCCTGGGAACAAATGATAGGGAAGGGAAAAAACTCCCCGGGAATATTAATAATTGGGCTGATAAATAGTACTAAATTTATGAAGTTTTTTGCTTCTCCTGTAAAATAGTAAAAAGTGTACTTACGGCCTTTTGGATTCTACGAACTTTAGACTATATAGTCGAATATCTTACATGATGAAAACATTATTAAATAAATTTTAAGTCCACGGTAAACTTTTTTTCGGTTTTTGGCGATTTTTTTTTAGTTATGGTGCTTTTTTCGTTTTTGGGATTTGTTTTGATTTTGGCGTTTTTTAATTTTGTAGTTTTTTTCGATTATATATATATGGAGTATTTTACAATTTTACATGATGTAGACATTTAAAAAAAAAAATGTTTTGGCCTTTTTTTTTGTTTTAGCGCTTTTTTCATTTGACCGATTATTTTTTGCTTATTGTTGATTTTTTCAGTTTTAGCGATTTTTTTTAGTTTTGGCGATTTTTTTGTCTTAAACAATTATTTTCGTTTTGGCGATTTTTTCAGTTATTTTTTATTTTTAACGATTTTTTAGTTTTGGTGCTTTCTTCTTTGCTTTGGCGATTTTTTTAGTTTCGTCGTTTTCTTTTAGTTTCTCGGCGACCTTTTTACTTTTCGTCACTTTTTTTGCATTTCGTTGCTCGCCTTAGAACACCCTTTAACTTTTAAATGTCGTATATTTGCTGTAATAATATTTTATTCGAATTATAAAATAAACTGCACAGCATCGAAAAAAGCAGAGGTATTTTGTAATATTCCATTAAAAATGTTTAATTCGAATAATTTTTAAAAAGCTTATCAATACAAAGTTTAAATTAATTTCGCATGCGATATTTGTATTGTAAAAATATACAAAGTAGTGAAACATTGCAACCAGGAGCATCAGTTTTGAATCCGATGCTTTGATTGCTTTTTAACCCCCGACTAAAAAAAGGGGTGTTATAATTTTGTAGTGTGTGTCTGTGTGTCTGTGTATCTGTGTGTCTGTTCGTGACCACGTACAGGCCAAACGGCTGGACCGATTTTCAGTTAGTTTTTTCTGTTTGAAAGATGACTTGATCGAGAGGGTTCTTAGCTATGTTTGAAGAAAATCGGTCCGTTTTAGAAGATATAACATCTTTTCTGAAAAAAATCGGGGGTTTTTAAAATTTTTAATTTTTGTTATTTGCAGCGTTTTTAATACTTATTGACGACGGTTTGAATATGAAACACTACACTTAGTTAAAGACAAAGAAATTATCCTTTTGGAAGTCAGCCACACTAAGTCCTAGTTTACATTATGCAAGTCTTATTGCTAAGCTGATTAGTTTGTTAAGGGATAGAGAGAGAGAGTGAGAGATGAGGGAAAAGAAATATTCATGTTCTCCTCGCCTCTCTCTCCCTCATAGTGTAAACTAGGACTACTAAAATAACTAATACTTCTAGTTTTTCAGTTACTAGAATTTTTTTCGGTTATTTGAAAAAAATTAAAATTTGTTCTGTTATTCGACTAAACGAATAATTTTTATTCGTTTGCTAGAATATTTTTTTACTTAAGTAAGACGATTTAGTATAAACAGTTAGACAAAATTAAAAAAAAAACTTATTCGAGTAGTCGATTAATTTTGATTTTTATTCGAATAATTTTAAGCACAATATGGCGATAAAATGATAAAATGAAATAATTTTTTTTATTCCAGTGTAACTTTAAACAAAATATGTCGAGTGATAAAATGAAATAAATTTGTTTTATATTCTTTTTATTAATAAATTGAATTTTTTAATCGGAGAAATTTCATTTATGTTCGATTAATGAAAATGAAGTACAAATCTACATCAACTGACACCACACACAGTGGACCAAACACAGAAGAACACTGATGATGAAGGTTTAGTGGCCTTCGAAAACGGCTAGCTGTTCCGTTCAACTATGTGTTGTTAGTCAGAATATTTACAACAGACTTTGGTGTTATTTGTTCATTAATAATTATCACATGTAATTTGGCTTAGAAAGCGATACGAACTTTAGCCCGTTGAAATCACAAATATAGATAAAAAACTTATATTAGCTAAATTTTTTTATTAGTAGTAAGCTCAAAACAAAAAAAAAACATTGCACTATATTAGTCGAATAAATTTTAATTTTTATTCGAATAACTTTTAATAGAAATATTTATATATAAGAAAAATTTTAAACTACAAATAAAGCAACATATATGAGATTGATTTACATTGACAAAAAATTTTACGACTACTCGAATAAATTTTAAATCGAATCGAATGATCGGAATTCGATTAATCAAATATCAAAAAATAAAAAAAGTCATTATTAGCTTATTTTTTATTAGCGGTAAGCTCAAAAGGAAAATCAGAAATAACATGAGCAGCAAAAAAACATTTGATTCGATTACTTTGAATAAATTTTAATTTTTATTCGAGTAGCCCTAATCGAAATATATGTAGATGAAAATAAAAATTCAAATAAAGATTGATTAACCATTGATAAAAAATTATGCGATTACTCGAATAAATTTAAATTTTTTTTTCAAATTTATTCGAGTAATCGAGTATTTGAATAACATAAACCAATATTAGATGCGCGAAATCTGATGACGATTTTGAGGTTTTTGGAAGTGAATATTTGTGTGAGTTGCGACGATACCAAATCTGCTTCAGGAATTGGCTAGATTAAGGGAAGTTTATGTCCTGTCAGATCAGCGGCAAAATGACGAGTGACAAAAAAATTATTTCTTAATTAAAAAAAAAAAAAATGTGATAGCAAAATGCTTTATTTCTTGGCAATAGACTTGATTGAATTTTGTAAGCTTTTGGTCAAGTTTAAGCTCAACAAGTCATAAATCTTTAAAAGCACAAACATATACATATGTACATATGTCCACTTTATATTTGCTTACTCTGATCTCAAGCTGGCCATGATATTGTTTATATATAATTAATTATTTACTGCAATATTTCTTGCTCTTAACAATTATGCTAAGTAATAATTGTTGACGTTGAAACAACTACAAATAATCTTTTGCCAATATATGTATTTAACAATTATTTATTATTTTATTCGATTTCTTAGTACGCTAGTGTTTTTCCATACAGTTGGCTTGAAACGTTTTAAGTTTCTTTGTTATTGAACTCGTTTAGCAGGTTCTAGTTTGTTGGTAATAGAGAACGTGCAACAACTATTTTGATTTTACAATGTATATAATCGATAATTGGTAATCAAAAACTTGCCAATAAATCTCATACACACTTTAATGCTGAAAGTTAAATGGAAGGAATGCTTTTGTTTAACACGGTTTTTGTTTTGTATGGGGGTGGTACGTACTTATTATTTGATTTCTTTTTTTTAACACTTTTCAACTTTTTCTTTCTCGTTATTAGTTATTATAAAATTAATAATAAAAAACCTGTTTCTTTTTAAAAAAATCACAAAAGATTTTATTATATATTATTTATAGTTCTGTTTCTTGCAAAATATGATTGATTATTATTTGATAATTCTATATAAAGCTTGTGTTTTTGTATATTTTTTTTTTATTAATAAGTAATACATTATGAAAAGAAAATTGGTTTAGAATTTAAATTATTGTGATATTTTTAAAGGTGTGGTTTGTTTTTGGTAAAGGTTAAGACGTGTTTTACAAGTAAGGCTAAAGTTTTTTAAACTATTCGTCACTAGTAAGTTAAACGTTTTAGAAATCTTTATGAGTTTTTTTGAGAAGTATTTAGACTCAAGTTCGCTTGTTAATTTTTTTTTAAATATTTTTAGTTAGTGACTTGAATCTAAAAATAGATCATTCACTTTTGAGTCGCAATGTACTGCCTGAGCAGCCATTTATTTAAACATTTATTTTTCCCGTAAAAACGTAATAATTAAACTATATTTTAAGTGTAACTTGGCATAGAAATCTGTTTCCAGTTTTAATATTACGAATATTCTATTATTGTCTTCAGAATATTCTATTATTGTCTTCAGAATTAGCAAATTATAACAAATTCAGGAGTACAAAATCCCCTCTGGCCTTCGTATGACCCTTGCAAACATTCAATACCGTGCCCAAAACACTTGTTTGGCGCTTGATTTAGTTTTAGCAAAGCTTAGTTTTCCTCTTTTAGTTTTTAAAAGATAACGAACTATTGTGCTATATAAATTTTTCAAATTAATTAAGTGTAAAATTTTGTAATACACAGTAAGGGACTCAGCTAAATAAAGGGTGTCCCAACAAGAACGCAAGATTTACATTTAAATAAAACACAGATAATTAAAAAAAAATCGTGAAACTTTATTATATCGTAAAGTAGACAAAATGAGGTTATGTGTGGAACAACATATCGGGCAGATGGCTTTGCTGGCACACACGCGATCTTTCAATGAAATTTTCAATGGCCGCTTTGCATAAATGCTGAGGTATTTCATTAATGCAGCGTCCAATAACCTCTTTTAAGGCTTGAGTTGTCGTCGGCTTATTCGCGTAAACCATCGACTTCAAAAAACTCCAAAAAAAAGTCTAATGGTGTTAAATCGCACGATCTAGGCGGCCAATTCTGGTCTCCAAAACGCGAAATAATACGACCGTGAAATGACTGATGTAGCAATTGAATTGTTTCTCTGGCTGTATGACATGTGGCGCCGTCTTGTTGAAACCACATGCCCTCCACATTCATTTCTTCAATTATAGGCACGAAAAAACTGGTTATCATTTCACGATACCGAACACCATTGACTGTTTGCGCTTGACCTGCGTTTGAGCGATCGACCTGGTCGAAGGCGCGTTGTTGTCTTTACATCACTAACAGACCCAGTTTCTGCAAATTTATCCATTAATCTCTTTACAGTTGACTCTTTTGGAGCATTATTGTGACCCTAAATTGATCGCAAATTTGCGAACTGTAGCCGCAAAACGTTCACCATTTTGGTAAAAAAATTTCACAATGAGAATGCGTTGTTCATTCGTGTAGCGCTCCATTTTTTACTAACCTCGTACCTTCTACTAGCAAACAATAACAATTGTTCAAATGTCAAACAATGACACTTCGAATGGCGCCAAATTTAAATCTTGCGTTCTTGCTGGGACACCATTTATTAAATTTTTAAGGTGAACCAAAAGTAAATAAATATATAAGGAAATTCTCTAACCTGGCAACACTGATTTCTCAGGTGAAGTTTGCTGCTTGAGCAGTAGTCTACTGATCCTAAATGACAGCAATTTGTCATAAATCTGGCAATACCAATCACTCGCAATATTTCCCTTTATTTTGTAAGCAAGTATCCATCTTAAGTCTTTTGTTATAATGTTACTTTTCCTTCCTGCCTTGTAACTCTATAAGAATTAATTGAAATTCTTAAGAATTTAAGCATGATATCATGTTTAAAGTAATAAAAAAATGGTTATTAACAATTTTCGTTAATTCATAAAATTTTGCGGTTTTAGAGTTTTGCGATATAAAATTAAAAGGAAATACTTAATTAACGTTAAAGCAAAGTTGGAAAGAAAAACAGTAAATGGTGATGATTTATCAGAAGTATGTATGTATGTATGTATACGTGCATATTTATATTTTTTAAAATATTTTTTTTACCCATAATTCTCTGGGTCAGTGGTGTCTTTAGAGTGTAATGAACTTCTTTATTATTTTTTTTTTTATTTAATGTATGTTGAGGTGATTTTGGTAATAAAAATTGTACTTTACAGGCGCTGAGAAAAAAAAACAAAAGATATATGTATAATATTTTTTTGATAAAAATTTAAATATAAGATTTTACTTTTTTAACTCTTTTTTAAGAATTGTTGTTATTTAATAGTTATTTTTGCTATACCACTCCCATTATTCTTGGTTTATTTGGCTTTTCTAATACATATTAAAATTTAAACTTTAAACTTTTGTGTGCATAACAAGTTTTTGTTTTAGTATTTCATATTTATTGTTTTTTGTTGTTGTTGCTGATGCTTAAGAGACAGCTTAAACTATATTTTATACTTATGCTTTGCTAAGTTCTTGCCAAGGCAAGCTTAGCTTTAATTTAGCTTAGACAATAATGTTTTGGTGGTACATACTAGTGTAACAACACCTTGAGGCTATTTACTGGGATAAATTAGACTATAATAAATTGCAGCTATTAAGCTGTTTTATTAATAATAAAACAAAATATTAAGCAAGCATATGTAATCAATATGATGAAAAAGGTTTTGTTGAGGCAAGTTGTGTGAGAAAAAGCATGTTTGATAATAATCACTAAATGCTTACATAAAAGACTTACTAGCACAAAGATGAAGATTCCCCAAAAACATATAACTAAAATTGTTCGCTTTAAGCACTCCACTCCACTTCATTTTAAGCTTTAGTACTTTATTCAAATCAAGTGGCTCGTAAATCTTTAAAATATTGTTGAATATTTTTTTCAATAATTTTTTAATAAAAAATTACAAACATTTACATATATACTGATATATTACATAAATGAATATGTACTCTCAAATTTTAATATTTATGCTTTATCATTATTTATTTATTACGGCCATTCATCACAAATTTTGTATGGTTTTGTAAGAGAGCTGTTAATATTTTCGTTAATTTTACTATAGAAATTTTATAAGAAAACAATTGCATTGTAATATTTGTATTTACTAATTGCTGACATGTAACGTCATTATGAAATGTCTTTGTTTTTAAGTTGATAGATGCATATGTTTGATGAAAGATGTAGTAATGGGATTTTTAAAATTAATTTACATATGCTTTGTGTTGGCTTCTGTTTTCAAAATTATTCACTCTCTGCCAGTTCTTTTTTAAGAAACCAGTGCCTAGTCATAAAAAGTTTTACTTTTTTCTTATTAAAACTACAAATAATATTATGGACGAACCTGCTAAATAAATACCCTGAACACTATTACATTCTTACTTGAGAAACTGTAGTTTGTGCCACTAAAATTAACTTCAAAAATATAAAATCAACATGACAGCTTTTAAGGCATGACTTTGAATCAAAATACACTTACAAGAATTTAAAACTTGTTAAAAATAAAAATTAAATATAAACTTGCTTATAAAAAAATTTAAATCTTCCATAACAAATTCTTGAGCAATGTGTTAAAAAAAACTACAAAACTTTAAGAGATTATTTTATAATCAAACATTATCTCTTAGAACTGAATGCCTAAAGGCCCAACTATAATATGATTAAGCTAGCTTAAGCAACTGTGCGGTTCCATATGAAACGCATGTGGCAAACTATAATGTACTTAATAAACTTTTCGTTAAGTTTCGTCAAATGTCATTTGCTTAAGTAAAGTGCCAAACTGAACGCACATTCCGTAAGGAAACAACTGTTTGTGCATCTTTTAAACTCAAACAAGCAGCAGCAGAAAATATTAATTGATTTTAAATATTTTTTTATTGTTTCTTATTTTAAACTCGGAAAATAAAGCAAAACTTTTATTTTCATTGTTTGTTTTACAATACAACTATACACACATACACATGTATGTATTTACTTATGTACATATATTCACTGTTGTACTTTTTAGTAGGCAAAACAAATAAAACAAGTAATAAGGTGATGGATATATTTATATGTGAATTTTTAATAGATTAGGACATTCTTTCAAGTTAGTTCGATTGAATTGCATTCATTTATGAGTTATGAGAAGAAACAAAATTAATACAAAATTATTGACAATACCTAGATGTGCAGCTGTGGCTAAATAATACTTAAGTGCATGTAAGTACATTGTGGCTGTAGGAACCCCTTTTATAATCACTTTCCATTTTACATTTTTAATTTTTTTTTTTTTTTTTTTAGAATTTGTAAGAATGTATCCTTTAAAAAAATTAGATCACAATATGCCTTCAAAATTGGTAATGCTAAATTGTTGACCATAAAAGAATGGATAGTTAATATTTAGGCTCCTGGCAGGATCGCCAATTGATGTAGGAACAAAATAAAATATATTTATTTCTTTAATTTTGGTTAAATTTATTTGTTACAAAATTACAATTCGTATATCAACTCTCTTACACAATGAATTATATAAAACTGAAAAATAATAAATGAAATTTAAATTTTCTAACATTTCAACAAAAGTTAGTTAATGTAAAAAAAAAAAATAAAATTAAAAATGTAAAGTGATTATAAAAGGGGTTCCTACAGTGGCCACCTAAAAGTCACATCTAAATTGTTTAAGCATTTGACAGACTTATCGTTCAATTCTGACATTAGCTTAAGCCAGCTTATTCATATTATAGTTGGGCCTTAACCTTCATTCGCTTTATAACTAAACAGTTTTTCTTTAGAAAATATGGTATTTTTAAACTTGATAATTTAAAAAAATGATTATGACATTTTGATGAAAAAAAAAGTGCCTAACGAAACTGTTGCTCAATGAGAATAGTAAAACATTAAATAGCAACGCATATTATTACGTAATAAAATTAATGACAGTTTGATATGAATTTGCAAAAAATTACAAATAAATTAAATTGCATTTGCATTGTTAATTTAAAAAGAAATACTACTTGAGAGTTTTCAATAATTAGCATTGTAAATATTGTAACAAGGGAATAATCTAAAAAATATATATATATGTATATATTTTGATATTAGCTGCTGCTTAAGTCGCAGAACATGTTTCTCGTTTCTGTAAAACAAAAACAAAAATAAAACAAAAGCAAGGAAAAATACTAACTTAAACCAAGAAAATCAAGCAAAATATAAAAAACAAGTGGAAATGCCAACAAGTTCACATTAAAGAGATCTTACTATAAATATAATAAAAAAAATCTTCAAACAACAAACCTGGTTCACTAGAGAAGCTTATGATATTTGAAATTATACAAAAGAAGAAAAAAAACAAAAAGAATAACGAGTTAAAAACGAAAATCTAATTTATGTTGTTGTTGTTGTTGTTGTTGTTGTTGTTGTTGTAAAAATCATAGCATGCAATAAATAAATATTTCTGCTAGTGAAATTAATTTAAGAGATTAAATTTGATTGCAAAAAATTTTCAAACTAGCCTGAGCCCTAATTATAAAAGAAGATAAATTACACAATTTATTTTAAAATGAATTTAAAAAATTTTTTCGAAAAGAAATTAAAGCATCAAAAGTCTAAATTTGGTGAAGTTTAATTTTGCCGATTTTAAGTTGCCAAGTTAGCCAAGTTTTTAATTGTATATGGATTTAAAATGTATTTATACTACAAGGTTTGTGTTCTAAGTCTTTCGTTTCTTTCCAAAAATTCACAGTTTTCCTTCAATAACTCTAAAAAGAAAAAGTTGGCAGCACTTTATTTAATACAATTTTTTTTTACTACAATTACAGTTATATTTCCATTATCACTGAAGTTTGTGTTCCATATAAAGAACATAATGTGAACGGCGTTGCAAACATTTTGGAAATGTGTGCCAGATCGGAAAATTATATGAAAAGTCCTACAAAAAACCATTTTTCCCAAGCCTTGTGTCTTAAGTCTTTGGCTTATTATGTAACAGTTTTACTTCTTAAAAAATTTGATTTAAAAAGAACAGAAAATTTTAATTATTTTTTATAAATTTTTGTGATTAAATTCGTTATATATTTAGGGTCTTATGCAAAAAACTTAATAAAGCTTTGCCAAGCAATGTTAAGTAAAGTTGTATTCTAAAAAAATTATTGTATAAAAATTCTAAAGTAGGCACCCACGTTTGTTAAGACTACTTTAAGTTGATATTTCCAAAATGTGTATTTTGTACCTCAAATATTTTTACTAATATAGCAGCACATACTGATTCATGTTACATCTGAAAATGAAGCTAGAAGTGCCTGATCTTATCTTAAATTTATTATTTCTGTCATGTAATGGGAAGCATGACCAAATTATCCAACTGCTTCGAAATACATCGCAAAATCCATAAAAAAATATTAAAATAAATAAAATTATACAAAAATGTTTTAGTGACGTACATACAATCAAAACAATTAAAAAAAAACTGGATATTCAAATACTCGTTTCATTCGAATAAAACAAATTGTGATAATTTTTCACATTTTTTACTTTTACTTCATGGTTGTGTTTATCTGTTTTCCTATTAAGTCAGAAGCTCATATTTTTTAAATTAGGTTGCTTTACTCCAAGATAATAAAAATTTATTTAATAAAATAAAAAAATATTTGAATACCCGAATGAAATTGTATTCAATTTTGTACATCATAAGCTGTGAAGTGGTTGTTGAACACGGTGGTGTTACCAGTATTTATTATTAAATCACAAAATATTTAAAGTTGTCTTTTGCATATGATTTTTTAATAAAGCTATGTTAGCCTTAAAGTGCTTATCAACTACTATGAACTTTAAAGCTAAAGTAAAATACTTTTTTGCATAAGGGGGTTATTGTTTAGTTTAGATGCCCAACACAATTTGAAGAAGATATATTGCCATATAAGATATTTGTATATTACGATCATAATTTTATTTTCGGTAAGGTTTGTGTCTTTAGTCTTTCGTGTTATAGTTCACACATTTTATACTTTTCTCTCTTAGTAAATCTTGTTTTAAATCCAACAAAGTAGCTTAGAACCAAAACTTAGCCTACATTTTATAGAATTTAATTAAAAAATTTAAAAGCTTCGCATGAGAAAATTATATGACTGGTCCTGCACAAAAAAGCTTAATTACTTTATGAGGTTTGTGTCTTAAGTCTTTTTTTAATACAACTTAAATAAATCTAGAAACATTGTTATTATTTTTAACATTTAAGCTTAAAAGGAGAAAATTTCATATAAAAAAATTGCCAGTTCACTTCAGAAGTTGCTACACAGCCCACATGACTTTTACCACACCTTAATTAATTCTACACATTTTCTGCATTCTATATAATATACTTTATTTTGTAAAAGTAAAAAAAAAACAAACCGAAATTTAGGTCAATTCTACTTGAAACACTTTACGAATATTGATTCATGTAAAAGAATTTCAGCGCTTTTCGCTTGTATTTTGAGCACAAAAACAAATAACTTTGTATATAAACAATAAAAAAATAGTTTTATAGTATTGAAAGTGTTTGCTTGTGCAAATGATTTGAAGAATTTCATTGATTGTTTGAATTTTTTTTTTTTTAATTTTAAAGTGGTTTTAGTAAGGTATTGGAAGTATGCGTGAGTGTATGTTAAATATGATTCATTTCACTGTGTGTATACAACATAATTTCTATGACATTTAACAAAGTATTTTATAAGCCATTTGTCTATTGCCTATAAATGTTTGTTAAAATATGTTTCTTGTATTTATTTATGGTTTGTTTAAGCTTATTGAATTGCTTTACGTCTGTCCGGTAGAAATTACTAATGCATTGAAGCACGTGTTCGAGTTTGTTAGATCCAATTGTATGTTACAAGATTTCCTTTTTTTTACATGACAGAAAAAAAATAATGTTTGTGAATTATATCTGGTTGCAAACAAATTGTTTAATTGCAATAGGGAAATATATCTATATCTTATACAGGATAAAACGACATGTGTTAGCAAATTGCCAAGCCAGAGGTTTAGAACACAATGACCAGACTGAGTTTTTAATGGCGTTTGTCCAGCTGTTTTAGTTTTAGTTGAAAATTATTTTCCAATGACATTGAAAGTATAAATAAAGGCTTGTTTGTGGCATAAGGATTAATAATTTTTGATGTGTAAACATCTATAGGGTAGGGGGTAAAAATCTTTTTCACAATACAATCACACATTTTGACTGAGATTTCTTTGCTGAGATGCACACAGCGTTATCAAATCGGTGTGAGCTATGTATGAGTGTATTAGTGTTTGAAAGAACCCAGTTGGCCACGTCTTTAAGACATCTTTGACGACGGGTACAAGACAATGGTAAGTCGTAGAAGACATATTAAAGACAACTCCATACAAATCGTTGACGAAATTTTAATACAAATGGCGGCGAGGTCACACAAGACCAGATGAGCGATATTGTCGCTCAGATTGTCCTCAACAAGGCTTTATTGAAGACAAAACGTGTGACATTGTCGCTCATATTGTCGTCAACAATGCTTTATTGAAGACACAACGAGGGACATTGTCGCTCAGATTGTCCTCGACAAGGCTTTATTGAAGACAAAACGTATGACACTGTCGCTCAGATGGTCCCCAACAAAGTTTTATTGAAGAGAAAACGTGTGACATTGTCGTTCAGATAGTCATGAACGCCGATTTCTTTTAAATTGTCGATTAGAAAACTTAATCTACAGACGACATGTCGTACATGAATCGTCGAAGACAATGTCGTCTAGGACGATTTGGACAACTGGGAAGCAATACCAACTTATTTAAAATATTGTAAATACATAGGAATTTGCTGGTTTTTAGGGTTCCGTACACCAAAGGTGAAAAGGAACCCTATTGTTTTCGCTACGCTGTCCGTCTGTCCGTCTGTCCGTCTGTCCGTCACACGGTATTTTCTCAGGAACCGTAAGAGGTACGGACCTGAAATTCGGACACAGTATGTAGAACCTTGGCGGCTACAACAACATGAGAATTAAAAATTAAAGGGTGTTCCAAAACTAGCAACGAAAAATTTTAAAATCCCATGTAATATACATACACACAATTGTATGAACGTATGTATATTGAAACTTGAAATTTGTAAAATTAGTGTATTTTTATACAGACTACAACAATTAACACTAAAATTAAAAAAAAAATTAAAATTAAAGGGTGGTCCATCAGTTAATGCAATTTTGACTATGTAATTTTGACAATTTGCTATATCGTGGAAACCGTAAGAGGCAAGCACTTGAAAATTTCAAAAACGGTCAAATTAAAAAAACCGAAAATTATAAAAACGCCAAACCAAAAAAAAAAAATCGCCAAAAATTAAAAAAAATCGCCAAAACGAAAAAAATCGCCAAAACTAAAAAAAAAAAATTTCTAACACTAAAATAAATCGCCAAATTCGAAAAAATCGCCAAAATGAAAAAAACGCCAAAATGAAAAAAAAACTAAAAATCGAAAAAAATCGCCAAAAACGCGAAAATGTCGCCAAAACTAAAAAAAATTTAAATAAAAAAAAATCGCAAAAATGAAAAATATCGCCAAAAATAAAAAAATCGCCAAAATGAAAAAACGCCAAAAACCGAAAAAAATCGCCAAAACAAGAAAATAAAGTGTCAAAACTAAAAAAGGAGCCAAAACTTAAAAAAATCGCCAAAACCGAAAAAACGCAAAAAAACCGCCAAAACAAAAAAAAAAAAACCGAAAAGACCCCAAAAACGAAAAAAATGCCAAAACTATATATTATATAGGATGAAGTTTATATTAAATTACATATCTAGTGTTCGTACGGAACCCTTCGTGCGCGAGTCAGAGTCGCACTTTACTGAATTTATTGTTTGTTAGGGTCGTTAGGTTTTTAGCTTTATTAGGGTTCCGTACACCAAAGGTGAAAATAATAATTGCCTTATTAGGGTTCCGTACACCAAAGGTGAAAATGAACCCTATTGCTTTCGCTACGCTGTCCGTTCCTCTGTTACAGGGTATTTCCTCGAGAACCGTAAGAGCTACGGACCTGAAATTCGGACACAGTGTGTAGACATTTGGCCGCTACAACAGCAAATTTATGAGAGTTAAAAACTAAAGGGTGTTCCAAAACGAGCAACGAAAAATGTTAAAATCCCATGTAATATACATACACTTGAATTTTGTAAAGTTAGTTTATTTTTATACAGACTACAACAATTAACAGTAAATTTAAAAAATTTAAATTAAAGGGTGTTCCATCAGTTAACGTAATTTTGACTTTGTAACTTTGACAACTTGCTGTATCTTGGAAACCGTAAGAGCAAAACTCTTAAAATTTAAAAAAAAAACGGTAAAACTAAAAAATTAAAAAATTATAAAATCGCCAAATCTAAAAAAAAAAATTGCCAAAAAAATCGCCAAAACCGAAAAAAGCACCAAATTAAAAAAATTCTAGGACTAAAATAAATCGCGAAAAACCGGAAAAATCGTCAAAATGAAAAAAATCGCCAAAGTGAAAAAAAAATCCAAAAACAGAAAAATAATCGCCAAAATGAAAAAATCCCCTAAATGGTAAACCCCAAAAACAAAAAAAAAAAAACAAAAACGCCAAAATGAAAAAAAGCAATGTGAGTCCGATCACAGGGGAGATGTGTAAACATCTAGTAATGAAAAATTTGTTTTAAGTTGGAAGTACTTTTTCTTTTAGCATTTAAATAAAACAAACAAAAACAAGCAAATTCCTACATTATAAGTTTTGATACTTTTAATTGATTAGTTAATAAAAATATACTAAAAGAAAAAGTACTTCCAACTTAAAACAAATTTTTATTACTAGATGTTTACACATCTCCCCTTTGATCGGACTCACATTGCTTGTTTTTGTTTTCAAGAAAAGTTTTGCACTCAAAATTACTTTTCTTAAACAACTTTTTGTGTTTATGAAATAAAGCAATGAGTCGAGTAAGCAGCTAAATTTTTATAAGATCTATTAATGCATTTTGATACTAAAAAAGCTTAAGCTAATATGATGCTTTAACCTGCCATTTACTTTTAAAGCTACAAGTCTTGTAACACACATGAAAGATGACGCTCACATATATAATTATATATATTGATTTGAAAGATTAGATTTCACTTTATTTCAAATTTATTATGAAATTACAATAGGCTATTTGTTAAGAAAGTTTAACTTTCGCTTTTTTTATAATGACTTAACAGAAAAAAAGTTATAAATGGCCCTTGATATGATTTATTATATAAACTTGATCTTTAATGACATAAGCTGTAAAAAACTACATATAAACTATTCAGTTTTATATGGAAAGTACGTAAAAAAATTATTATAACAAAATATACAACATAAATACTTTAAAAATGTGTGAGAAAATATAAAATTATGCTATATTAATTAAAAAAATTATAGTTTTAATCAAGTACTTCTTTCTTTCTCATTTTATTTGTAGATTATTATTTCTCTAATCCAAATACCCAAAATCGTTTTGTGCCATCCTCCTCACAATTTCAAAATACACGAACTTTTGGCCGAGGCAGTTTACCAACAGCGGTCGACAGTCCAGGCTCGTATCAAGAGCAGATTTTATTTATAGGCAATGAAAGCAAGCAGCCGCAAAGTCAGGCCTTAACATCGGCTGCCTATACGCCATTTGGACAACAACAATATACAGTAAGTTTAATAAAATTTATATACATAAATATCTACTCATCTTTTAATTTAAAAATCAAAAAACCAAAAATAAAACCTCCAATATTTTCAACATAATTGAACCCAGTCAGGTAGCAAGACTAACTGAAAACAAGAAAAGAAATGAAAATAAAAAAATTTAAACTGCATTTGGTCAAGTGAAAGTTAAATAGCAATTATTAAGTCATACATTCATGTAAAAATTAAAATTTCTAAAAAAACTCTATATGGTTAAACTTAACTTAAATAGTAAAATTGAAGCAATTGTTAATTCAGGCAATCTACCAGTTTGATTGAATATTTTTGAGCGTGACTTAAGTGTATTTATTTTATGCCATAAACATCCAGCCAGCCAGCCCTATTAATTATATACGATTACAGATAAGTGTACATATATAAATATTTTAAGCGAAAACGCATAACAATACACAAAGACTTTATATGACGACAGCAGGGAAGTTAAAGAAAAATATTTGAAGAAAATATTAAATTGTATAATTGAAATGTCATAGCTGATTGCTTTTGTTTGCATTTTATTAAGGCAAAAGTATAGTTTAAAAAAAGTTCGTTGCTGAAGGCTTTTATTTTTAGCGAAAGAAAAAGTTTACTGCTTGAAGGTTTCATTAGTCTTTACTTTCTGTTGCTGTTCTGTGCCGTTCCTTTCTGTATAAAATATTTTGCAATTACTTTGTCTGTGAAAAAAATTAGCTGGCAACTTATAGAATTGATTACACTTGTACACAAAATATCACAACACACTAATACATACACAATTTTGGCTGTCACTTAACGTTGAATTATATTTTCTACAGATTTGTCCCCAACAGAACAGAACGAAAAAGTAAAAACTAACCACACATACAGATTTTCAACTCAACAGAAACAAAACAGCTGATTCAAAACAGAACAGCACGTACAAACTAATTCTGCCTTAACTTGAGGGTTACACGATCAAGTCTTGCCCTTCAAATTTCAATACATTCACACTTTTTCACTAATACATTCATACTTTTAGAATTTGATTCAACTTTGACTTCAAATTTTCTTTCCAATTATGTGTTCAATTTATAGGCAAAAAAACAACTGACAGCAATTTCAATGAACATTCTTTTCGTTTTTGTTTTTAAATTTTCTGCCGACATAGTATTTCTGTGTTCTTTTATTACAAATAATGTTATATTCCACCGAAAAATTTTAATTACACTTAAATAAATATGTTCAGGAACAAAAATAAAATATATAATGATGTGTTGCGATTTATAGACCTATATAGAAGCCATGAAGTTTTGTTATCTTAAGCTGTTTTTTTTATCAACGGCATATTGAAAATAAATTTGCTTGGAAACTGCGTGCAGCCTATGTCACAGTTTTCAATTTAAACGACTTTTGACAACCAATATGTGTGAAAAACTTGAAAGCAAATCTTGGTCGTGTAACTGTAGCGTAAGTCTTACATTTCCAAGAACATTTTGTAAACTTAAACAATTCCTCGCTCTTTTAAAACTTGAATCTCATTGCTAAATTTAGACGTATGGAGTTTGTAGGAAAATAAGAAAAAGAGAATGAGAGCTAATTTCCCGTCTCTCCAACAAACTCAAGAAAGTGCAAAGTAAACTTTGCGTGTGTAAAAGTATAATAAATAACAAAGACTACATGACTGCAGCGAAGTTAAGCAGAAATATATCAAAAAAATATTGAGTTGAATTGAAATGTCATGAATGATCGCTTGTTATGCTGAGTACATGTCTGGCATTTCTTGTGTTGTCATTTTGTTGTGTCATTTTCAAAATGTGTGCAACGCCGTTCGCATTACATTTTTTTTATATAAAAAGCAGTGCCACAAAACGTAAAATATCGGAAATGACAAACGTTGCCGCTAGTACACACTACTGCGATTTCACAAAATGCCATAGTGTGTATTCGGCATTATTTCATAAGAGTTTCAAATATTAAATATTATTAAGGCTAAAAATTTAATTTTTATAAAAAAAGTTCGTTGCTTAAGTCTTTTGTATTTAGTAAAAGAAAACGTTTGCTTATTTATATCCGGGAATTACAAAATTTTTAAGAGTTAAGGGACAATTATTGGTAAATTTAAGCAATTCCCAGTAATTAAAAATCAAGTACTTGTATTAAGAAAAATTTAACAGAAGCTTAAATCGAGAACCTGAGTAATTTTTTCATATTTTATGAATCTTTAAATAATATTATGACCTTCATTTAAATTGCTTGTTTTAAGAATTTATTATTTTTTATTTCTTTTTTCCACCACAAAAGTTCAATGCTCATGTCACTTTCATTAAATATTATTATCTGCATTTTTTCTATTATTACATTCATTGTGTTTTCTTTTTTTTATTTAATAAAATTTTATTACCAGCTTTTCAGTTTTAATGGCTCTATTATTGTCTGAATCACAGACGATGAGGTTTTGTTTTCTTGCTATTTTTGCTTTGCAAAGTGCAAGTAAAAGTGAAAATTTATATAAAAAACAAGAAAATATAAGGCTGAAGATATAAAAATACAAAGAAAATTAAAATTATTTAAAGCAAAAAAAAAAAAAAAAACATGGACGCATATAACAAGGTTACAATAGATTGTTTCCAGTGTTGCCAAGAACATGTGATGGAAAAATGCTAAATCGGTTTAAAGTTTCTCCTAGAATGTTCTACAGAAGAAAAAATAAAATGCTAGATTTTTAAATTTACATACGTACATAATACATATGTATATGTCACGCGCAAAATAGAAAGGGACCTAAGGGTAAAAACCGGTTTTGTTCAGGATAGCCATTTTAAAGATTTAAATACGTGTATCTTTGGTGTACCAACACTGAATAAAACGCGCATATCTCTGGGAGGGAACACTTTTGTATATATATATATATATATATATTTTTTTTTTAGCAGATTTCTTAAAAACTTGAATACTTCTTTATGAAAGAACATGCTAAATCCAGGTAGCAAAAATAATAATTATTCTTTAATTTTTAAAGAAAAAAATCAAGTACAAAAAACACAACGTGGCCCCAATCACACCATTTTAGCTGTTTTCAACTAGATTTTTTTAAACTCGAATGATTTTACATTTTTTGATATTTATTTTTTAAGCAGAACTAATTTTTATTTTTGAGCAGAAATAATTCTTATTTTCTGATTTCTATATTTTCGAGCATATATATGTACATAATTGTTATTTTCTGATTTTAATATTTTTGGCAAAAATAAAAGTTATTTCCTGATTTTTATTTTTTCGCGCAGAAATAAAAATCAATTTCTGATTTCGAATTTTTCTAACAGAAATGGAAGTTACATTATGGTAAAAAATAAATATATATGCATATAACAACTACGATGAGATCAATGTGCGGGGATGTCACCATTTTTCCCATTGGAAAATACCGGAAACATATCATAAAAATTATAAAAATAGCGCAACAGTATTTTTTTCGGCTGCGTAATCTCAGAATTTGATTTTTGTTTCTGCTCGAAAAAATAAAAATCAGCAAATAACTTTTTTTCTGGCCAAAAAAAAAAAAAATAGAAATCAAAAAATAACAATTATTTTTGCTCGAAAAATCTGTTTCAGATTTCAATTTCTGCTCAAAAAAATAAAAATCACAAAAAATTAAAAAAAAAATAATAATAAAAATAATTAAATAACAAAAATTAAAAATTTTAAAATCCCCCGACTTTTTTCAGAAAAGATGTTATATCTTCTAAACGGCTGGACCGATTTTCTTCAAACATAGCTAAGAACCCTCTTGATCAAGTCATCTTTCAAACAGAAAAAACTAAATGAAAATCGGTCCAGCCGTCTGGCTTGTACGTGGACACGGACAGACACACGGATACACAGATACATAGACACACACTACAAACTTATAACACCCCTTTTTTTAGTCGGGTGTTAAAAAAAAATTACAAAAAGTTATATCTGCTCAAAAATATAAAAATTAAACCATAACTGTTATCTTTTGACTTTTATTAGAAAATTCATAACAGTTACGGTCCCTGGTTAAATCTAGCAGTGAAAATGCTAAGATGGCAACAATGATTGTGTCAAATGTTATTTTCTTATATTAGTCTCCCATGTACATACATATATATCTGTATGTGTGTTTATAAATTTGTGTATGGATTCAAAAAAACCATTAACAGTTTTAAGAGAAAGACTGAGAGAGATTAACGAGTGAGCCGTTATTTAATAATCGTTTAAAAGATTTTTGTTGTTGGCATTTTTTTTTGTATTGAATTGACCTTGATACAATTAAAAGGTTTTTTAAATGTGTCGTGTTTCAAAAAGCTTGTAAATTAATATTAATTAATAAAAGGGTTTTAAAAATTATTATAATATTAATAAATGTATATAGGTATGTAACTATTTTATTAATGGTGATGAATTTTTTAAAGCCAAACAACAAACAAACAAATTTTTATTTCAGAAGATATATGTACATACATACATATGTACAAGTGTATGTATGAAAAATTGAAACATGCAAAGTCATGAATCAAATAATTAAGATTGTGTATTGCACAGATCTGTTAGTTTTGTTGCTATCAATCAGGTGTTCGCTGACAGAGAATTTTGTGTTTTGTTTTGATAACAAAATGCTAATATTTTACATAGAAATAAAAAATAGATTAAGGGTCAATTTCACCAATTCTATTTAAATATCTATTTATATTTTAAAGTTGTTTTTCATATATTTATTTTTATTTTTCTGTGAAAAACAACATTTAAATATGAATTGAAATACATATCGCTCATTTACTTCAATAGCGGCATAACTCAAAAAACTCGTTTTTTGAGTTAATAATGCAGAAAGATGCAGCATTTCGTGTTTTATCTTGTGTAAAAATTTCATATACATAAATAGCTTGTACCATCACCTCCTGAGAGAAGAATTTTTTTTCATTTCTCCATTGAGTTGTATGCAAATTGAAAATTTAAAACGCGTTTTCTGCACAACTGTTTTTTTTTGAGTTGTGCCACTATTGAAGTAAATGAGCGATATGTACATATAAATAGAATTCGTGAAAT
Source organism: Tachina grossa (assembly GCA_949987645.1). Lineage (NCBI taxonomy): Eukaryota > Metazoa > Arthropoda > Insecta > Diptera > Tachinidae > Tachina > Tachina grossa. The sequence continues at coordinate 146,202,423 of OX465278.1, forward strand.
TGGCTCTAAGAATTAAAATAAAATGCAATAATAATAATAATAATAAGACAAATAAATCAGTGCATAAAAATTTTTTCTTACTCTCCGTCAGATTCTACTTTATTAAAGTAATGCAAAGTAATTGGTGTTTAAAATATTGATTTACATACTAAAGAAACAGTCAAGCAACAATTGACAGATATGATGTAATAATGAAAAACTTTTCATACATGCCACAAAATCCTACTTCTAACTAACTTTAAGTTGTAATAATGCCACTTATTCTAATTATAAATTTTTATTTCCAGAATACACGCAACAATGACTACTATGACATTTCACCACGACCTTTTGGCGTAGCTGGTACAGCTACAGGCTCGGCATCTGTCAACACTTACACACGCTCCAAATCGTTTAAGCCCAGCAGCAGTTTTACAGCAAACAGTGGCTTCGTGCCACAACGCACCAATGTGCCACACCAGCAGACACAATTTATACAAAATTTTAATGAACCAACAACAACGGTAAGTCATACAAAACTAACATTATAAAATTAAGTGCTGACTAGCCTTGCCAGGAATTTATAATGCACAGACATGCATAATCATACAATAATAGTTAGTCCCTATTTACACTATGCAACTCTTATTGCTAAGCTGATTAGTTTATTAGGAGAGAGACGGGGGGAAAAGAAACGTTGCTATTCCCCTCGTCACTCTCTCCATGAAACTAATCAGCTTAGCAATAAGACTTGCACAGTGTGTTTTGGGACTTAACGAAGGAAATGCACAAGTATGTAAAACTTTCAGCAAAATAACGCCCATATCTTTTTTTCTTTCGTACTCACGAGTATGTTAGTTGAACTTAATTTTTTTTACAAATGCTGTTACAATATAAAGATAAAGTAAAGAAAAAACTAAGAGACAGAAAGTCATCAATTTGTTGTTTGAGTGTTACAATACATGACAGTTGCTGCAATATTTTACGATGTATGGAATTTGCAAGTTTTGTTTTACAATGTCATTCCCAGCACAGCCGAAGTATTCATGGCTACACCTTACCCTAAAGAGACGCGATAAGAGATATCCTAGCGTTACTAAATTGCAATATATCAATGATTCCAATGATTTATAACATAAACGTCATATAAACTTGCATTTTAATATTCATAAGTTAATGTTCTTGAAAGCTTCTTGTATTTTAAAAAAAGTTTGAAATTAACTATTAAAGAAAACTTAAGATAATATTTTATCTTTCTCAGGAATTACAACATAATTTCATATGTATGTATCTAACTATATCACTGTCTAACTACAGCTATTTATATCTAATAGACTTAATTGTGTGAAGTATTAGAAATCCATGAAATTTATATGAATTACAAATGAAGTAAACTGCTCTAGAAAAATACATTTTATTTTCAAAAAACAAAACAAAAACAATAAAAAAAATGTATTGAAACCACTAATTAAATGTACCAAAAACCAAGCCAAAGTTGAACAAAAGCCGCCACACCAACAAAACCAATGAAAAGAGCATAAACAAAAAATTCAAGTGAATTGAACCTTTTTGTCTGGTAAAACACAATAAATGCGAATATATACATATATATAGAGTAAAATGTTAATGATTCCACACCACCACCACCGACCGCTACACTCTGCTCTAAGAGATAAAGAAACAAAAAATCAGTATTCGTGGTATATAAAAAAAAGTACCATCATTACTAAGGTACTTTACGTGGGAATGTTTTATTTCATAATATTGCCACAATTGTTTTATATCATTGCTGTACTTGTTGCCTGCTGTTGTTGTTGTTACTTGTGCTTAATTATTTGTAAACAAAAAATTGGTTTCAGTTTTAAGAATTTTGAAATGTTTTTCTAAAGCATAGTGTATAGATTTATTACAAAATTAATATTAATAGCAAAATGTTATTGTATTTCCATTTAAGTTTCCGTTAAAACTTAGTTTATTTATTTATTTATTAATATTTTTATGTTATCTTAAAAATCTTGATTTAAGGAATAATAAATTAATATATGCATACAAAATAAAAAATAAAGAAATAAATAATATCGTACAACACAAAGTGGACGCCACTGACGACCAAAAGGCGAATACTTTCAAATGTGTGTATGTTAATATGAACACTTCGAATGAAATCTATAGAAAAAAGTAAAAATTAGTTAAATGCAAATTATTCGAATAAAATATACACGATTCAAAATTATTCGAATAAAAATGTTTTAAGTTGAAATAAGAGATGTTAAAATAAAATTTATTCGAATACAATCATTCTTATATAAATAAAAATTATTCGAATAAAATTCAATGCGGTCAAAATTATTCGAATAACATGTGCTCGAACAAAAATGTTTAAGTTAAAGCTATTGATATTAGAAATGTTAAAATAAAATTTTTTCGAATACAATCATTCTTATTTAAATAAAAATTATTCGAATAAAATTCACTCGGGTCAAAATTGTTCGAATAACATTTGGTTGAATAAAAATGTTTAAGTAAAAGTTATTGAAACAAGACGTAAAAATAAAATTTATTCGAGTACAAATTATTCGATTAAAAATTATTCAAATAACTATGATTTTAAAGAGCTTTTTCTGAGTTATTTAAATAAATTTTTTTTTTCAAAAATGGTAAATAAAAATTATTCGAATAAAAACTATTGGAATTAAAAATATTCGAATAAAAGTAGTAAAAACGTAGATCTAATCGAAAAAAAAATTAAAGAATCATTAAAATGAGATGCATTAAAATAAGATATATTGGCATCAAATTTATTCGAATAACATGAGCTGGAATAAAAATGTTTGAGTTAAATTTATTAAAACAAGAGATGATGAAATAAAATTTGTTTGAGCACAAATTATTCCAACCCGAAACCCATTTGATAGTGGTTCAGCTTTGTCCATATGAATTTTTATTCTATAAAAATTATTCGAATAAATATTCCGAATTCTCAAAATAAAAGTTGTTAAAATAAGAATTATTCGCATAAATATTACTATAAATAAAAATTTTTTCGAATAAAATTTTTTCAAATAATGGAACTAATGGAAAAAATTAAACAATTATGTATTAAAAATTTCAATCATTTAAATAAGATTTATTCGGTTCAAAATTTTTCCAATAACATGAGTTCGAAGAAAAATTTTCGAGTTAAAGTTATTAAAACCAGAGGTTTTATAAAAAAAAATTTTTCGAATACCAAACATTCAAACAAAAATTATTGGAAGAAATTTTATTAGACCAAAAAATTTTAAATAAAAATTATTCGAATAAATATTATTTTTAGGAAAATTATCCGAATTAAAATGTTTTCTTAACAGTTATTAAAAGTAAAGTTCTTAAAATAAAACATATTCGCATGATAATCATACGAATAAAAATTATTCGAATACATTTTTTTTTAAAAATTTTTTGGATTAAAACTAGTCGAATAAATATATTAATTATTTGAATAATTTTTATTGAAACAAAAATTTTTAAATAAAAATTATTCGAATAAAGATTATTGGACTTACTGTATGCCTGATATTTTGTAGTGGACGTTTTATTTGAGAAATATTTCCGAAATCGTTTTAAATATTATTTCATAAATTACCCGAAAAAAATATATATGCGAAAATTATTTATTATTATTACAAGAGCAAAGGTTATAAAAAAAATAATTAACATGAATAAATATTATGCTAATATTCGACTCTAATTATTTATAACAATAATAATTAGCATGAAAACATTTAAGTAAAATTATTCGAATAGGAGCTAAAAAATAGGAATCAAAATTATTGGCATACAATTTTTGAAATAAAAAGAAATGATTATTATGATTAAAATATTTAATATAAACTTTAAAAATTAATTATTATTATTATTGTTTTTTGTTATAAAAACTTCGATAAAAAGTATGTACTCAAATAAAATTATTCGAATGAAAATTAATCGAATAATTTAGTATATGTGCAAAAATTATTCGTATAAAAGTTATTAGACCAAAAGCTTTTCGAATAAAATCATTAAAATAAAAACTATTCGAAAAAACTTTTAAAGTAAAAGTAATCAAAAAAAGTTATTCGAATAAAAATCATTTGGAAAAAAATTATTTGATAAGAAATAAAAATTATTCGAATTAAAGTTTTTGAATGAAAGTAATTATAATAAAAACTATTTGAATATAAATGGTTGCAATTATTCGAAATATATCATTCTGATTAGCTCTTTACAAAATAAAAATAATTTATCAAGATACATATACAAATATAACAAATCATTAAGTCGTGGAAACTTTTATTTAACAATTATGTTGATAACTTAATTAGTAAGTTTTTTGTTATTAAACAATTTTTAAAATTTTAGAGTTATTAATCCCAACAGATCAAATATGAAATTGTTGTTAACAACATTAACGTTAACGTATTTATTTAATTACATGTTTATAATGTTGCACTACGCGAATCTCATACATACATACATACATTATGCTCTAAATTTAATGTAGAAAAAAAGAGCGCTTTAAATGAGACTGGTCTGTGGTCTTGGTTTACTTTTTTAAATTTAACAAAGGCAAAACTAAAAAAAAACTAACATATCTTGTTCGGTTAAGTTTTTAATTTATGTTGGCTGTTATATTTCTGGTTGTTAGTTTTTTTTTTTACTTACTTTTCTTTAATATTTTTATATCACGATGCTTTAAAGCTGTTGTTATGCAATTTTGATAGTTTTATGATGTTTAAAAGTAGTTTTGTTTATTATTTTTCTTCTACTTCCTTTGGTCAAATATTCGCTTGCGCTTTAGAGTATTTTACTTTCATTTTCCAAATTTTCATTTCGTTTGATTTACATTTTAGTGCCTTGCAAGCAAGCAATTTAAAGAAGTAATAGACAACTTTTTTTTTAATTTTTCTCATATTGATTTTTGCCTTTTAGATCGAACGATAATGAATTGCTTATATATTGATTTCTGTGTTTGTGGTAGCAAAAGTTTGGCGGTTTGGCCGGAGGCAGGTGTCTGCAGTGGCTAATAAAAAAGACGTGCTTTTAATTTTTTTGTTTGTATTTTTTCCTTTAGGAATTGTTTATTTTTTTTTAGCTGTGACTTGTATTGCCAAAAAGGGCAACATAAATTTAGAATTGAAAACTATATTTATTTGCTGAAATGTGTAATTATTTTATAATTATAAATATAAATTGGTTTAACTGCGGCTGTTAAGACCAAGTCACAAAATACAAGTCGATTACAGATTACAAAGGCGAATTTATACCAGCTCGTTTCGATTTGCAATTCTGCATATTCGCTTTGTATATTTGTTAGTGTAAAATTATCTGCAGTCACAAAATTTTCAAACATTCTGCTTCGATTTGACACAACAGAAATTAAAATCTGCTCACCATATCTTGAATCGAGATCAGCTGGTGTCGCCTTGACAGATTATATAAACCAAGACGAATCCATACTAGGTGGTCGCAAGGGATCAGATGACTATTTTCACCGCTTGTAATTTGGATATACGTTGGATGTCAAGAAGCATTTTTCAGTAAATATTTTTGACATTTATAGTATATATTTCTCAAAGCGAATTGAGCTGAGTATACCTTATATGAATTTGTCTTGATATAAACTTTTTAAATCTGCCAAAGCAGCTGATCAGCAGCTGATTGCAGTTTAAATGTAAACTTACATGTAACACCAAAATAACAATAGACAAAAAGAATAAAGTTCTTGTTGTTGTTGCAAAAGAAGAGTAATTAAATTTAATTATGGAATATTTAAATTATTCTATATTTTTATTATATTTATACATAAATATGTGTACATATATTTTTTTTACTTCTAGGTGGACAAATCTTCATCGTCAAACCGCTTGTCGGCTTCAACAGGATTTGGAAATACAGCAGCTAGACCTTTTGGCAATGGTGGCTTCTCGCCCAACTCAAATCGCAATCGCCCGTCAGCAAATAACTACAATTCGGATGCTCCCGTTGCACCGCAAATATCCCAACAAGTTCCCTTTCGTAATACCAGAAATCGTTTTCAGCCCAGTTCTGCCACCACCAGCACAACCTCAACCACAACTACGGACTCGCCCTCCACCAGCAGTCGTAGATACAATCGATATGGTGGCCGAACCCAAAATTTATCAAGCGGTTTTAGAGCCTCGACTCATACCAGCACTCAGGCCAATAATCCCGAATCCAGTAGAACGCACACCAAAACAAGCCAACGCAGGCCAACTTTTATAAGCCGTGAGGTAAATGTGCCGCCACAAGCGACTAGAGCACAAAAGAATTACCAATTAAAACAAGGCAGAGTGAAAGTGCCTCTTAAGGAAAAATTATTAAGGCAACAAACATTTGCCTCTTCTGGTCCCTTCAGACCTTCACCGCCTTTTAATACACCAAAAGAAAGTGACAGTTTAAGTAACGAGTACGATGAATCAGAAGAAACAGAAGATAACAAATTAAACACAAACATAGTGAAGGAACTGCCTTTGGAAAAACTTCAATTGCAAGAGGCAGAAGTAAGACAATCACCACCTTTAGATAGTACAGCTGCATCAACGAAAATAACACCCAACAATTTAGCAACTGAAACCAGTAGCGCCCATGGTTTGCAAAGTGAAAAAATACAAAAACTAGATGATAGTGAAGCCGAAGGAGGTGAAAATTACTCCGATGAATATTCTCAAGAGGAAAACCAAGATTCAGAAAACGTTAGCAAGGAAGTTAGTTTAGAAAGTACAACAGCGGAAACTGTACACAGCATCGAAAGGCAGCATTTAAAGGAAAGTGAAATGAACACTGCCCCACCAGTAGCAGAAACTACTACCAAACAAGATGAGCCACAAATAATAAGCACCACTGAAGCCCAACCTGCAGTAGCAGATGCCACGGCTTTAATAACAGCCACCGAAGCATCAGGTGACAAAGAAAATCATCATAATGAAGAAGAGTCCAGTGCGGATTATGATGAAGAAGACTATGAGGAGGAAAGTGGTGATGAGGAGAGCGGCGATGATGTGGACAATGAGGAAGATGTGGAAGAGGATGAGGATGCGGAAGAGGAAGAGGAAGATGAGGGATTGGATGAAGAGGACCATGAACAGAAGCATGAAGGCTCAGCTCAAGATGTGAAAAATGTTGAAGATAATCTCTCCACTATCGCCTCCTTAACTACCACAACTACTTTAGAGCCTACTTCACTGATTTTGGATCGTGAAGTCATATCGGTTGTTACCACCAAGAGTGTGGTTAATGGCTCCACCGCCTTTCCCTCTCCAGTAACCCCACGTTCTACCACCTCATCCTTGGAAGAAGAGGCGATATTTACCTCAGCTAAAGTATCACCTGCTGCTGAGGATGTTTCAGAAGAAATTGATGTAGGCACTACGCCCTCTCCAAAATATGCAAGTGAAGAGATCATTAACAATACCACCGAGGGATATGTGGTCGTAGCTTCCATACAAACGAGTAGAAGTACTAACGGTGCCCGGTTTTTACCATTTCCCGCCATACAGCAAGAAAAATCTAAAAAGTCCTTATCAGAACTGGAAAGCCATGCAAACAAAAGTCAAGAAGTCTCTTCAGCGGAAAACACTAATGAAAGCAGTGAAGTGGAATCTACTACTGCAGTTGCATTCGAATCATCCTCAGAAAATACCACCTCCACGCAGTCTTCTTCTTCATCTACTGAAAGTATTATAGACAAATTAGATAGAGTACAATCGGAGTTATCCAGTGGTTTATTGGCAGGCAAATATCCCCTTATCAGCCAAATGGGCTTATCAACACCCTCCACTACCTCCACTTCAGGCAATAGATTTGCTCCTAATATACGCAAGTTCCAACCAAAATCTACTGCGGCTCCCAAGGTGAAGGTGCATAATTTTGATGAACCCTCAGCGGCCAAAGTTAAGGTTCATCACATAGAAGAAACGGAAATGGATGAATTGACCAGTTTTTTGCCTGAAGGTTTCAAAAGGCCTGCCTTCAAAAATCGCAAGATAACAACCACTACTTCCACCACCACCACCACCACTACCAAGAGGCCCCATTATCATGAATTTGAATTCAAAAAGCCCCTGAGAAATTCCACTATAGGTCGTTCCTTTAAAAATAATCCCCTAGTACAAGATGTGTCTCAAGCTGGCTTATGGCCCAAGGGCTACAAAATCTCTACGACAAGCGAAAATCCCAAAAACGATTTACACGATATCTTAAGCAAAATCAAGTTTGATGATAACCTAGATAAATTGCTGCCCAAAGATTATAAAGATAAGGCCACTACGGCCAAACCTGCGGTGACTTTGGTAGACGATATATCCAAATTTTTACCACCAGGTTACAAATTAGCCAGCACAACAGCAACGCCTCCTGAAAAGGAACAGAAAAAAGAAGTTGAGAGACAAACTTTGGCCGGCGTTACAGTAGCTGAAGCCGACGATATTACCAAGTTTCTGCCACCTGGCTATAAATTGAGAACAACTAGAAAGCCCTTGCCAAAGAATGAACCAGAAACTATTGATATTGCACAACTATTGCCTAAGGGTTATAAGCCTTCGGAGGATGATACATTTAAGAAGCCCGAGGATATTTTTAAGAAAATAGAATTTAAGGAAGTGGCTTCCTTGCTGCCTCCTGGCTTTAAACTAAATAGCAGTGATGAGTCTGGACCAAAGCTTCCCGTACATCCGGCTTCTACCAGCTCTACGTCCACCACAACTACCACAACCCCAAGTCCTAACGAAGAAGCCAACAGCAATTCCTCTTCCAATACAAGTTCAGGTGTTAAAGGTGTAGTATTCCCCAAAGGTATACATAAGCGTTTAGGAGCACACCGTTTAACTACACCACGAACTATGGAGTCAGAAGAAAATATTGCCGGTTCACCACCCGTAGTTGTTAGAAAGGGTCCACCTACCAGAGCTACCACCGAATTCACTGGCTGGCCTACACCTTCTACCACACCCATTTCCATAGAGAAACTATTAGAGCAGGCCAAGGCAGCTACAATTAACTTTGAAGATTTGCTTTTGCCTTCCTCCAGCTCAACTACCACCACCACTACCACTACAACCACCACCACTACTACACCCAAGCCGACTAAACCAGGCTTCTGCACAGCCGACTGTGATCTAGCTGCCACCATTAAGATTGTAAATGGTGTATCCTGGAAACCGGAGTTACTAGATCATAACACAGTCGAATGGAAAAATTTGGCCAGAGAAGTAGAGGCACAAGTAAGTAAAACTATTATAATATAAATATCACCAAATTTTTACTAACTATTTTCTTTTACTTTATAAAGTTAAATGAAGTCTACTCCTCCGCCCCACAATTGAGTAAATGGTACAAGAAAATACGCATTGATAGCTTTAGCAAAGGCAGTGTCTTAGTAGACTATTATGTGGAATTGGCCAATATTACAAAAGATATTAATACGTTGGAAATAAAGAATTTATTTCATCAAGCTTTGAAGCCTCAGCCAATACTGCCGCACAAACCAGAAACAGAAAACGAAACGGATGGTGATGAGGGTGAGCAGAGCAGTTATCAAGAAATCAAAGAGGAAAAGCTAGTCAAAGAAACTTTCTTAATGGGTAAATATGCTATAGATCCAGTAGCGACAGACTTTTCAGGTAAATAGCCAGAAAACCTTAAACAAAATAAAACATTTTATAATAAAATTCAAATTCAATGAAATCTTTTATTCACAACAAAGTCATACCAAAGTCACTGACGCCTAATGTGGAGTTTGCCGAAGAGGATTTATTAATACCCCAATGGGCCATAGTGGTCATAGTCATAGGTGTGGGTTCCCTGGTGTTTGTCGTTATATTTGGTATAACAGTGGTATGTTATTGTTTTTGCGGATATACAAAAGGGCGCGTCAATGAAACTGTTTTCTCTTTAAAGAGAACAAAATTTCTTGATTTTAAATATTTATTTAATTTCCGTTTTTCAGTTACTCAATCGCCAGAATCGTGCTAAGAAGACACCCGTACCATTGACCAATGATATGCTAAATGAACTTAAAATTAATCACATGGGCGGGGTGGAAAATTATGGTGTGGACGATTTCTACAATATAGATGATGCCTGGAATGATACAAAACAGCCCATTAAGCCAAAGGTAGGATTGAAAAGACTTAAATTTCGATTCAAAAACAATAACTCAAGAGATCACTCCCATGCTGATGAAGAGAGGGAGAAGAAAAATGAGGGAGACAAGAAGAAAGTGTGGAAAATTTTTTAAAACCAGTAGCAGTTTAAATGAAACATCACTTATAATTTTTCTTTGTAACATTTTACAGCGTTTTACAAACTCCATACATGATGGTGGCGGCACTGGTTCCAATATATATGACAGTTGGCGTTCAACACGTCATGGTGACTACTATTATGACTCGCAAAATAATTTTTCCTCCCAGAAGGGTGACTCGCTGCAGAGATCGCTCAAGCACCATCCACATTCCCAGTACTCCAATCACTCCCAGCACCAACAGTCACTCTATGGTGGACATCAATATCCAGATGCCTTTGCGGATTCTCATCAAATGTATACGTACAATAATCAAACGAACGGCAGATCGTCACGTTATCAACGTGATTATGATCCCGATTTTTAGCTTAAGGAAATTTAGTTTAACTTACAAAGTGTACATAAAGTCCCTTAAATCTTCTTTACATTATTTAAACAGTTGTCGTTTCTTAAGCCAGCTGCTTAAAATCACATTTATGTCTCTTAACTATTTTTCTTAACTTCAAATACTTATTTTATTGCTTAGCTATACATCCTTATTTATAAAAATTATTGATGCTTTATAAAGAGTTTTTAAGAAAAATTTTCATACAAAATTTTCTTATTAAGCCTTTATAAAGCCTTAATAATTTTTATAAATAAGGCTGTAAGTTTATACTTTCAAACTAATGATGCTCTCCTTAACTTTTAATTTAGTTTATATTTATTGTATTTTTTTCTATAATTGTATAACATGTGATTAGATTTTTTTAATTGTGTGCCTAAAAATTATATTTTTTTTTTAATTTTGGGATTTTTTTATTTTTCATTCAATTTTAAAAATTTCATTTCGTTCACGAAATGGAATAAAGCAAGGCTCATTCTCTAGGTAGTAGCGAAAAGGCAGCTGAGCTATTTTTTTCAAATTAAAGTTGCCCGGAAGCTTCAAAAATTGTTTACGAAAAAGAAGTTAAAAAAATAGTTAAAAAATCTCAACTTGAAAAATATTTTATTAAAAAAATTCTTTGTAAAAAATTTAAAAACATAAAAAAATATTAAAAAATTGCGAAAAGTTATTAACGTTGCAAATTTTGTTAGTGGTATCCGCATAGAGACATTTATTTCAAACTATGTTAAACAAATTCTATTTATGACATTTTGGTCATGTTGTTTTTTCTTTGTTGTATATGTGTAATCTTGATTTGACCTGGAAATGAATGTGCCTTGGAATAAAGTATTTTTTTGTTTTTATTTAGTTGTCAAAAGTCCAAATGAAATATTCAAGAAATCAGTCAAATTTTTAGATTTTAATACTCTTAGTTTGTAGCAAATAATTATAGTTTTAATTTTATTTAATATTGTAACAAAGAAATAAGGTAGTTCTTAGCTTGAATTTTTTTTAGTAATATTAATGTAAGACTCTTACTTAAATTAAATGAAAAATATGAAATATTTAAAAAATACAAAATTTGCAACTATTGTAGTAAAAAGCGGCAAAGCTTTTATAATTAATATCACTTTAATATTTGCATAAATAGTTTGTAAATTAAAATCGATTTATTAATTAAAAAACCAGAAACATGTTAACACGTTGCCTAAGTGGCCATATAAGCTCCCGGTTCTGATGTTTTTAAGCTCTGAAGCTTGCGGAAGAAAAGTAGAGGCATTTCAAAAATAACAGGTGCCGTGGTGAAAAAGTCTTAAATATACTATGTTATCTTACAACAATTTAAAGCAGAATCATGGGGTTGTTGTCTGTATTGTAAATAAAAAGTAGTTGTCCACGATAAACAACTATTTAAGTTATGGTGAAATAAGACATGATTTATGCAGCCATGTGAAAAAGTCGTTCAGTCGTGTTGAATTCAAAAGCTCACGTTAAAGCACTGCCAGTTGGATTTAATTTACATACCAGTGTGTTTGAATTGTGTTGAATTACTAAAAATAATAAAGCTGAGTAAATAAAACAAACGTACAATTTTTTCCGTTAATTGAAAGAAAATTCTTACCATACACTATTATGTAGAGTATAAAAATATGTATGTAAAAAAAAACTTAATAGATGTTGAATTAACGATACTTAGCGATATATATTTTTTGTGTTACTGAATTATCCTGGAAAGAAATTCATAATCACCCCTATTCTGCGTTTCGATTACGTTCCCGCATTCAGTTACGCACGGATCGAAAAGAGGTATTCTGCAAAAAAAAAATGAGTCGAAAGAAAAAGAAGAAGAGAAGAGTATGTTTAAACCTGCTGCTTTGCTTTGCAAAATTTTTAGCAAAAAGTTAAATTTAGTGCAAAAAACAGTGATTTAACATTAAAACAAATAATAATTAAATATTGTGAAAATTTTCATTAAACAAACTCTTGCAAATTTAAATACAGAGAGTTAAAAAAACGAGATAAGCAAGTGGTATTTGTGGCCAAACTTTTCCAGTGTGAAGAATATTTTAATTTTTTACACATAATTGCAACACAAAAATAAAGTCTATTTGTTTAAATTTAATTAAATCCGTAGACAATATCGTTTTTCGTTGCCATTAAATAGGTATGTCAACTTTTTATACTGTTCTACCTGTAATAAATTGAATAAAAATCGCATTTCAGTACAGAAAAACAAAACAAAGTGTATAGTTCATTAATTAAACCTTCTTTTGCATTTAATGCTCGCATTATTTTTTTAATTAATCACTTTTTGAAGCTAAACAATCAAAAATTGAAAACGATCCGCCACTAAAATAACAACTTACAAAAACGTAGCTACGAGCGAAATGCAAAATACATAGAATCGAAAGAAAAATCGAAGAACGGAACGCAGAATACCAAAGTTGCCAAACGGAGAAACTTTCGATTCGAATCGGAACGCAGAAAGAGGGGTGAATAAAATAATTTTAAAAATTATATACATATGTATAATGCCTATTGAAGGCGCATTCCTTGGATAAGAAACTTCAAAAGAATATCTTCATACTAGAATCTCTTCATTGGCTAAAGTATTATGTGCATTTGAGTTTATTGTTGCTTAAAGAAAATATTGCATCACCAAAGTATAAAAAAAACGTTTAACGAAAAATTAGTTCAGTGGCATACTTGAAAATAGAGTACACTTATAATATTGTATATTCGCAAACAATATGCCTAAAATAAAGAGTGTTTCATGTTCAAACAGACGCTTTTCAAATAATTACCAACACATACCAAAAACTTTGGACAAATAAAACAATTATAGTTATATTCCTATTCCACCAACTCTATTAAAAAGAAACTTATAAATCTTTTTTTAAATGTTCAAAAATACACAATGAGTTTCTAATTGTTATTCTTATTTTCTTTTCTCAATAAAATGTGCTCCCAAGTGTATAAAAATATCTTTTCAAGTAATAAAAACTTTACTTAAGAAACAGAAAAACGACAGAACTTTAAAAGTTGTAACCAGAAGAGGCATAAATAAAAAAAGTTGAAAAATATAAATTAATTTAAAATCTGAATGCAAAAAAGTTTCATAAAGTCGTAACTTTGAAATAATTAAATAGAATTAAAAGTATGGTTTTGTTAAATGCAATACGAAAAACAACAAATTATAAAAGTTGACGCATTGATTGCTGAAAATGTACAGGGTGGGCCAAAAGAAACCAAGAGGTGTAAAAGTTTAATAACTTTTTTGTTTAATTTTTTTTTATTGTTTCTTTCAGATTATATAGACAACACTTGGAGAATTTATAATGGAGAGGTTCACAACTGAACAGAGAACCAGAACAATAGAATTTTATTATTTAAACCAGAGATCAATTATTTTAACGCAAAGAGCATATCGTCGACATTTTAACGTCAGAATTTCGCCCTCTGAAGCGATGATTCGTTGCTTAGTTAATCGTCATCACCAACATGGCAGCGTAAGAGATTTGCCTCGAACCGGTAGACCACGTTTAAGTCGCACTGCGGAAAATATTGAACGAGTACAGCAAAGTGTTAACGAAGCACCAGAAACATCTGGCAGAAGGCGTTCTGCTCAGCTAGAAATGTCTTGTACGTCACTACGGCGCATTTAAAAAAAAGATTTACAGTTATACCCATATAAGGTGCAATTGGTCCAAGAATTAAAACCCGCAGATCATCGGCAACGTCTAAATTTTGCAGTTAAATTTCAAGAGTTGGCCAGAAATGAAATCAACTTTATTGAAAATTTGATTATGAGTGATGAAGCTCATTTTCATTTGAATGGCTTTGTTAATAAGCAGAACTGTAGGTTCTGGGGTTCTCAAAATCCAAGAGCCATTCATCAACGCCAATTGCACCCCATCAGGTGTACAGTATGGTGTGGGATCACATCTGAAAATGTCATTGGGCCCTACTTCTTCGAGAATGAAGATGGAAGTGCTGTAACCGTAAATGGAGAGCGGTATCGGTTTATGATAGAAAATTTTTTACGTCCTGCTCTTGAAAACAGACCTGGTATGTGGTTTCAGCAGGACGGAGCCACTGCCCATACTGCCCGAGACACAATGGCACTTTTAAGTCAAATTTTTGGAGAGCGAATAATTTCTCGAAATTCGGAAATTATTTGGCCAGCGCGATCGCCAGATTTGACAGCACCCGACTATTTTCTTTGGAGTTTTTTGAAGGAGCGAGTGCATGTGAACAAGCCAGAGACAATCCTTGAACTCAAGGCAAACATTGTTGCAGAAATTCGAACGCTACAGCCACAAGTTTTGAAAGATGTTATGGAAAATGTTCTAAAAAGAGCCCATCAGTGCGAAGCTGAAAACGGTGGTCATTTAAGAGACATCATTTTTCATACTTAGTGTAAAAAAATTTCCATTTTGTATATTATATAATCTGAAAGAAAAAATAAAAAAAAGTTAATAAACAAAAAAGTTATTAAACTTTTACACCCCTTGGTTTCTTTTGGCCCACCCTGTATAATAAGACAGATGCGATGGCAGCAGTAAAAACAAGAAAATATAATATCAAATGCGACATATAAAAACTTCACAAGACTCTGATTCTATTATTATTAAAAAAGGCAAGAGAGATTTAAAAAAATAAAGAGGAAACGGAAACCGTAAGCAATACAAACCAAGTAGCAGTTTCCCTAAAAAATTATCAAAAAAATATGTTTATTACCAGTTTAACTCATTACTTTGTCATCAGTATCTTTGCTCTGTATTTCGGTATGTATGTACGTATGTATGTGCAGATGTAAATACTCAAGTTCCATTTAATTTTTAGTAATTCACCTAATTTATATTTTTAACCGACTTTTCCCAATTAATTATAACACTTTCTAGCCCCATCAATAATATCCCACGATCTGGTAACCTATTCTTTGCTCCTCTTCCTTTTATTAGTTTAATTCCAGTATTCGAGCAGAACGCATGTGCCAAGTGACACGCGCATACTAAAATTGAAATTAATTGCGTTTAAAGTGAAGTTTATGTAAAATAAAGTGCATTATATTGTTAAGAAGTGTTTAAAGTTCATAATTGTGTAAAAATATTATTGAAAAGTGTTAAAAACAACACAGAAAAAGTGCAGAAACATCTAAGAAAAATTGCTTGGCAAATATGTATGTATGTATAATGTAAAAGAAAAAGCAAAATTAACCATATGTTAAGATGGATGTACTTGTTTATTGTTATTGTTGTTAGTGCAGTGCTCTTTTTGTTATTTGAGTAATAATGGTTCTTGCCAACACTAAACACATAAGGTGGATTTTATCATAGCAGGGTCGATGATGTTCAATTAGTTTAGTAAATATAGTGGTGGGTTAGTATGTTTTATTAGAAGGCGAAAATGGCGGAATTAAGAGTGGTGTTAGTAATATATGTACATAATTGTATAGAAGTGTACAATTCCGATTTCACAAGTCTGAAAAATATTTATTAAAGTATACAATGCCAATGTAAAAATTAAAAGTGTTAGAAAAGTGTTGGTAATAAATAATACCATAGGAGGCGAGATAATATAGGTTTTTTTGCAGTAAGGAATCATAAAAAGGAAGATAGTAGCAGTCTTAAATTGCTATGGTATTTTTTTAATTGCAGTAATTGAAAAAAGTTATCAGGTATTTTATTCAACTTAAATAGTGAAGTGTATTAATAAGTTAAATAATAATTTTAGTAACGGAGAGTCTTAGTTACTTATTATAATAATTAAAAAACAAAATTAAAACTTTCAAAGCTTTAACATACGTTTAGTCAAAAGGAATTTATTAAGTTCAAACTATGAAGGAATTTACACGAGTTATCGTTACACCTCAGCTTCAAATTTAAATGCTTGGAGATACATACATATATAAATATGCATATGAAAGGTAAGTGAATTTATTAATTAATATTTCAGTATATTTTTCCTTAAAAAAAACGAACCATTCCTTAGCACGATATATTTACGCACTAATAACATTTATTGTGCACATTTAACACATTAATTTTTTCTTCAGTTATTTTTGAGGCTTTGAAACTTTCCAAACGACAACTTTTTAGTAGAAAAAAAAAATTAATTTGGAAAATATTGATACAATTTCCATCAACAAATTATACGATTAAGTTAATATTTTTAAGCGGAGTAATCTAATAATTTTTTTTATGTTATTACTCATTTTTAAAACTTTATTTAGATATTTGATTTTTGAATTTTCATTTAAATATGTATGTACTGCAATACTCTAATACTCGACTTCGAATACTTGAGTTATATTAAATTTTTTTATAATTTATTCGAATTCAGGCGCTTTTAATTTTTCGATAAGTCGACTAAAAAAAAATATTTAATGAGATAATAAGCTAAAAATGTTAATTGGAGGAATCGAATAAAACTTTTTTTTCGAAATTTTTTGTTTGCATAATCGAATGAAATTTTTGATTCGTGTACAAAATTTTATTTAGATATCTAATTTTTCATTTAATATAAATACTTAAATTTTCGAGATGTAATAAAAATTTGTATCACTTATTCTAATAAAAATAATTCTTAATTTTATTAAGTTCAAATTTTAGTCAATTGAAAAAAAAACTAAAATTTGTACATATATTATTTGTCGAATAAAAATGTTATACGATTGTTATTTTATTCGTATATTACAAAAGTATTTTTAATCATATTAGATTGCAAAAAAATATAGAAGAAAATCACTTCGAATGGATTTTTATTTTCATTGACGAGTAAATTTTTTGGTTTAAAAAATTTAATAAAAAATTAATTAAAAACCAGAATGAAAATTTTGAATCGTTTACTGCATCAACAATTTTGGTCCACAATTTGAGTAAATAATTTCATTTTCTTAAAAATTTTATTAGATTTAGTAATCAAACCAAAATTTAAAACTTTAATCGATTATTCGATTTTTTGTTCAAAACTTAAATAAATAATTTTTTCGATTATTTAATATATTATTTTTTTATAATATTTCATTATTTATTTAAAAAATAGCATAAAAGGGAGCGTGATAATATAGGTTTTTTTGCAGTTAGTATTCATGAAAAAAAGATAGTAGACTTTAACGTTTAAAGAAAAATAAATTGAGTGGCATACCTAAATACCTATAATATAGTATACACGCAAGCAACATGTCTAAAATATAGAGTGTCTCATATTAATGGTTCAAACGGACTCTTTTTAAATAATTACCAATACTCAGAACCTTCGGAAAATAAAACAATTACATTACTATTACTATTCTACCACCTCTATTAAATATAAACTTATAAATATTTTTTAATTGTTAAAAAATGCAAAATGAGTTTCTAATTGTTATTCTTATTTTCTTTTCTCAATAAAATGCGCTCCCAAGTGTATAAAAAAACTTGTTTTCAAGTAATAAAAACTTTACTTAAGAAACAGAAAAAAAAAACGAAAGAACTTAAATAGTTGTAACCAGAAGAGGTAGAAATAAAAAAAATTGTAAGAAATAAAAAAAATTAATTTAAAATCTTCTTACAAACAAGTCGCATAAAGTCTCAACTTTGAAAAAAAAAATTAAATAAATACAATTAAAACTAAACTTTTCTTATCGCAATACGAAAAACAATTGACAAATTATGTAAATTTACGCACTGATTGCTGAAAATGAAATAAGACAGAGCCAAACTAGAAAATATAATTTCAAATGCGAGAAATAAAAACCTCAACAAAAGTTTCTTGGTCTATTGTTGTTATAAAATGCTGGAGAGAGTGAGAAAAATAGAAAGGAAACGGAAACCGGAAGTAATACAAACCAAGTTGCAGCTTCCTTAAAAATTCTTAAAAAACATGTGTGTGTGTGTGTGTGTGCTTATGTCGAAAGTACACACATGAACACAACAGGCCTTTACATACTTCCGTTTACTTGGCTTTAAATTTATTGAAAGCATACTGTGAGCATCGTTGTTTGTAACTAAAATGCTGTTGCTGCATATGTGAGACATTGTTGGCGGGGCTGCACTAGCAGAGTACTATTTTTGTAAACATATTTTCTTAAACTATTAAATATGAGTTTGTATGTTTATTTGCTCTTAAGATTTATGACCATATTTTTTACTTCTTACATCATCATCTATCTGTTCGTGTAAATGTTTCTCTTATGATCTGGCTTTTGTATGCGACCGTAGACAAAGTTTTGTTTGTTTATTTCATTTTGGCTGTTAAAGAATTTGCATAAAAATTCATGACTGTTTAAATTAGTTTAGCTGAGGAGTGAGTTTCTTTATTATTTCATTTTCTTTATTTTGCTTAGATATTAATAAATTTTAAACTTTAAGTTGATAATAAAATAGTAAAAACTGCGAGTCAGGGTTATTAGGAAAAGAATGTAAGAATTCAATTAAAAGTTTCTTCTATCTTGACATGCAGCAAAGGGACAGTGGCTTAAGAGCGGGCGAAAAGCTAAATATTCTAAATTATTTAATAAATAAATATAAAAGATGAATTAAAGAATTTTATTGCTACGCATGCATTTAAAAGATGTTTAGTATTTTTTTTTTTGAGTTATTAAAGAGCTTATGTTTATCTTTCTGTTTCAAAAAATTGATTTAGTATGAAGACTGTATGAACAGCATTTTTATTACATATATTTTTTATATATAAAATATACATATTTCTTATTATTAAATAAAATCAGGTGCTATCCTTAAATGTTTTACAATATTTTCAACAGACACGAAGAAATCATTAGCGGAGCTCAGCATTTGATACAAACGGTCTTGCAAAGGTGCAAAAAATCGGTAAATTTAAAAGAATCCACTCTTAGCATTTTAAAATGCTAAGCTATATATACCGCATAAACGAACAAAATTATTAACGTAGTTCAGTGTTTGGTGCAAAATGAGTCTTGCAAAAGTGCAAAAAATAATATATTGGCTTTTGCAAAAGAATTCATAGTATTTTAAAATATGTAGTGTAAGCGTAAAAGATTTTAGCTATATGTTCAACAGGTACAAAAAAAAATCATTAACGTAGTTCAGTATTTTGTGCAAAGAGATCTTGAAAAAGTGCAAAAACAAAATACCGATACGTTTGTTTTACAATCCTGTGAAGAGTGTACAGATTTTCACTCGCTTTAATATTGGTGGTACGCAATACAATATTATCGGCTTTTCGGTACTCGTATTGCCTTTCCATCAAACAGCTGATATATATGTATTTCTAATTAAATGCAATTTAAATTTTTCAAATAAGTTTATATCAGAATTACTTTTCTGAGCACTTTATAAGCATTTTTATAATTATTTCTAACAGTTTCATTATTCGTTAATTTATCCTGTCATTTAATTCCTCGTTGTTTTTCATTTTTTTTATGAAGTTGGTTTTTTCTTCCATTACTATTTATTAAACAATTTCATTTGCTAGTCATTGCAATACCAAACACACCAGACACTAAATACCGCTAATTTTAAAAAAGCATCACCACTAAATGCAATCATCGTTTTTTATATATCTTTAGCCACTGTGCAGCACTTAAAGTCATTACCGCAAAAATATCTTAACTCAATTGTGGCATTAACCACAGAACCAGTTATTTATAGTAAGAAAAAAAGACAAGAAAAAAATTATAACTAAGCGAGCACAAAAGAGAACAAATTGTAAAATATTAAAATATTTAATAGAAAAAATCTTGCAAAGTAAAACAAAAAAAAAAAAAAAAAAACTGCCTGAAAAAAACCCGCAAAAAAAAATTGAACAAATGAACAAAGTTTTTTCTCTTAGCAATTTTGACTGGCTGGAGGGTGTTTAGTGTCTATTCGTACATAAAGTTACAGCTGAAAAATTATGGAAATTGCTAAAACAAGTGTTGCACATTTTCTTTAAGTTTGCCTTCTGCTCGTGGCTTCAATTTTCTTTTTGCACTGTTTCCATTTTCCTCTAAAATACGAGAAAGTTTATGTTTTCAATTTTATCTTTATGCTTCGCTTACAAGAACCCACCCATTGTAAAATTTTCAATATTACATATTTTTCTCTTACTCTAGTTATTATGGATGTGTGTGAGTGCTTGTGTGTGATAGACATACATACATATGTACACATACATATATATGTGAGTGCACTTTTTTCGCTTGTGTAAAATAGCCAAAGGCATTACATTCTACATTTGACCCCACTTACATACTTACGAAAGTTTTTCCTTTTTAATATATACTTACATATATTATTCCTTTTTGTTATCTGACTGGGTTGAATGGTTTGTTGGTTTGGTTGGTTGGATGCCTTGCAACGTTTGTTTGGTTTGAATAAAGTTTTGTGTTGAGTGCTTTGTTGAAAAATTCCTGCAGGTAACACCTGTTGTCAATTGTTGGCACAAAGGAAATGAAAATTATTTAATGAAATTATTATTACGGTTTTCTTTTTTCGTCAGACTTGTTTATAATTCTTAGCATATTTTTATTAAGTTATTTTAATTTGACAATTTGTAAGTTTTTTGTTTTATAAAATTAAACATTTTGGTTAGAGAAATTTTACAGAAATTAAATAGCTTTGTTTAGTTAATTTGATTTTTTAGTAAATGACTTTGATGCTGATGAACAAGTTATTTTATTACAAAAAAATAACTAGCCATCTGTTGCTTATATAACATAAAAACTTATATTAAATTATGTATACAAAAAAGTGTGTATAAATACAAAAATAATAATGGATAAGAGATAAATTAATATAAGGAGCCCTATGCTCCTTATAGGAACGACGAGAACATACATACATATATATAAAAATAAAAAAGTACAATAAAATTTGTATTTAGAATTATAAAAAAATGATTAACCCAAATTTCTATAAAAAGTAAAAACAATACGTTCCTGTGTAACTAGGCAGCAAAAATGTGGTAATGACTTATATTAAAAACAACTTACTTTTCCACATAAACTACATACCATCTGAATTACTTTACAGAATTTGTAAAACGACTGCAAAATAAATGATCAAAATATAGAATTTTCTCTGCGTTGGGTAGTAGTAGATCGTATGCTTATCATTCAAATAATTCTATGTTCAAATCCTGTCGAAAGCATGAGTGTTTTTTTTCCTAATAGCATGTGTTTGGAAAAACAAGTGTGCGATAGAGCAGTTAATGGCTAGAACGTTTGGCTCCAATTACAGGAAAAATGAGTTCAATACACCTAGTTAACATAGGGTTTTATATTTAATTTTGTTTAAGCAATGAAATATCTAAGTTATTACTTGTAATCCAAGCTAGTAAGTACTTGCTGATATGTTAAAGAATGAGTTAAAAAAATCCAAAGTAAAAGTGTGCAAAATATGTTATTTATAGTTTTATTAGCAATTTAACTCATTACTTTGCCCGCAAAATTTTTGCTCGGTACATACATATACATATGTATGTATATGTACATACTTAATTCCCATTTCATTTTTTGTAACTTAACTAACTTCTCTTGTTACACAGCTTTTCCCGATTAATTATAACACTATCTAGCATCATCATCTGGTAACTCTATTTCTTGTTCTCCTTTCTTTTATTAGTTTAATTACCGTCTTCGCACCAAACGCACGCATTAAGTGACACGCGCATATTAAAATTGAAATTAATTGTGATTAAAGTGAAGTTTATGTAAAATAAAGTGCATTATATTGTTAAGAATTGTTTAAAGTTTATAATTGTGTAAAAATATTATTGAAAAGTGTTAAAAACAACACAGAAAAAGTGCAAATATGTACATATGTATTTAGGCAAAAGCAAAATTAATCATATGTTAAGGTGGGTTCACTTGCTTATTGCTATTGTTGTTAGTGTATTGCTCTTTGTTATTTGAGTAAAGGTTCTCGCCCTGACTAAACGAATAAGGTGGATTTTATCATAGCAGTGTCGATGACGTTGAATTATCGTCGCAAATATTGTGGTGGGATAGTAAGTTTTATTAGAAGGCGAAAATGGGGAATTTCGATTGTTATGAGGTGGCATTAGCAATAAACATAATTGTATGAAAAAACATTTCAATTTCACAAGTCTGTAAAATATACATACATAAATTATAATGGAAGAAAATGCCAAAGTAAAAATTGGAGATGTGTTAGTGAAATGTTGGTAATAATACTTCCAATAAATAAATAATAGCATCAAAATAGGAGCGATAATATAGTTTATTTTTTCATAATTTGGAATCATGAAAAGGATGATAGTAGAAGTTTTAAAGTGCTATGGTAGTTTTTTAATTGTAGTAATTGAAACAAGTTATCAGGTTTTTTAATTAACTTAAATAGTGAAGTGCATAAATAATTTAAATAATAATTTTAGTAACGGACAATTTAAGTTACTTATTATTATTCTTCAAAAACAATATGAAAACTTTCAAAGCTTTAACATAAGATTGATAAAAAGGAATTTCTCAAGTTCAAACTGTAAAGGAATTTAAACGAGTCAACGTTATACTTCACCATCAAATTTAAATGCCTGGAGATATGTGCATATATACATATACATATAGTTATAAGGTAAGCAAATTATTAATTAATTATTATTTAAAAATATTTTTTCTTAAAAAAACAAACAATTCCTTAGCTGCAATTTGTGCTAATCACATTTAATTTGCACATGTAGCAAGTTTTATTTGCTTGGTTTGTTTTTCAGGTTTTGAAACTATCCTAACAACAGCATCTCAGCAAAAAAATAAAATTAATTTGGAAAATATTTTAATAATTTCTGACCAACAAACTTTATCTCCTTCAAAGACACGATGAAGTTTAGTAGGATGAATTAAAAAAATTATTTGGTTTCATTAATCATGCGGGCTTACAGACAGCATCAATTCAAATATTTTATTTTATTGAAAAAATGGTTCGGATCTAAATAGTGAGAAATTTTTACTCCAACAACCAAATTTACTGACATTTATTCGATTGAAAACATTTTTCAATTAAAATGTAAATGTAAATGTAAAATTTGTACTACAGTAATTGCCAAAAATATTTTATTCCATTTAATTTTTATTCGATTGAAGCATTTTATGCGATTAAAATAATTTTTCGAATAAAAATAGAGCAATGACCTTGAAAGCCTGAAGAGATACAATATCTATAAAACTACATTAATTAATATTAATAATAAGGTCGAGAAATTACATACAAAAAAATAGAGCAAAATTTTTACTTCAATAATTGATTAAAAAGTTTTTTATTCGATTAAAAATTTTATTCGTTTGAAAAATTGCATTCAAATAATCGAATTAAAAATTAAATTTTTTAATAAAGTTGTTTTCAAGTTTTATTCGAGTACTTAGGAAAATAATTTTCTTTTTATGCATATCGTTCTTCATATTGTGTAAAAATATAATACAAATATCTTGGTTACTCAACTCTTGAGAGAAAAATTAAATTTTCTTTTTCCATTAAGTTGTGTGTAAATTGTAAACTTCAAACTCGGTTTCTTTCAAACTATTTTTTTCTGAGTTATGACCTTGTTTCAGTAAATGAGGGATATAATAATCTTTGATGATTATAATATGATAATTTTCAATCTAAACGTCGCTTTCGATAATGAGATGATTCGTTCACGTTTGTTCCGTTTGAGATTATGGCATTCGATATTGAACTATATTATTAAATTGTTCGATAGCGAATGCCATAATCTCAAAATGGAAAAATGTGATTGAATCTACTCGTTATCGAAAAAGACAACCCCAAATTTTTTTAATTTTAAAGGCCGTGACTCATTATCCTACACAATCGCCAAATATAACCCTGGTCTGAAGAATTGTCTTTTGAAAATTTTTATAGGCTACATTATACCAGAAATGTATTTTCTCAAAAAAAAGATATTATATCACGGCCTTAAGACTTTTGCTTTCTTTTAAACCTTTAATTAAAGTATTGCAAAAATCATTATTTTTAAATAAAATTCCTGGCCTTTACTTTTATGTGAGTGTTTGTTATAGTTTGCCAATTTTACTTAAAAAAAAAGAAATGATTCCAACAATATTTATAAAAATAGCACGATTTTGTAATTTTCTCACCGTTTCCACACACTGCTGAATTTGTTGGCAAAAGAGACAGACTTTTTAATGGAACAGTTCTTATTGCAGTTTATAAAACGTGCCTTTTTACGCTTTTTGCGAATTCCAATTCTTAAATGTTTTTTTTATGCACTTGTTTAAAGCAAAACCAGGAAAATGTGTTAAAGCGGACTTGAATTATTTTGTGAATTTACAGATTTGCCTACATGTCATTCTTAACTTTCCATATGCAAGAGTATGCAGTTACTTGTGTGTTTGTGATTGTGTGATAGGAATATGGTTGATTGAAGTTCCGTTTCCGTTTATTTTGCCACTTTCTGTTGAATATGCCAGCGAAGGTCTATTTTATTATGTATATCGTGTGTTAATAATTCTTTTTTTTTGCGCTAAATAAAAAAATTAAATTAAAGTTGATATATCAAAAATTTCTTTTAAATTTAAAAATATTTCCAAGAAATATTTGTGTTAATTTAAATGCTTAAATTGTGTGAATATCATTAATTTGCTATTGCAATTCAATTAAAGAAATTTTACTACTTTCCAGACAAAACTTTTTGCTTAAAACTTGAAAAAGGTTCTTCCTGTTAATTCTATTTAGCTATCTTTCATGTCTGAATATGAGTGGTGGTGTGTGTGTGTCCATCTGTAAATATTTTAATTTTTAATTATGTGTATAAAGCTGATCCCTTAACAACCCTTTAGCTGAATATCTTTTGGTCTCTAGTTCGTTTTCTCTTGTTACTGTATGCGTATGTGCACTTAACCCGAAAAAGTATTTAAAGTGTATTTTTTCGCACTTAACGCAGGTGTCCATTTTAATTAAAATGTTTGCGATTCTGGCGGCAACGATGTTAAAACACAGGGACAAATTGTCTTTTTTTTCCTTTTCCAGAATGCATACCACCTTATATGGAGTAACGATTAAAGCTGCAAGCAATTTGCTTGACAAGAGCCAAGCAAATTAACGAACACGAACATGAGCCATTCATAGAAATCGAAAAGTGGGAAGCAAAATGTACGAAACTGCAGGAAAATTGTTAATAAGGACAAAAAATAAAAAATAAAAAGTTTTATATGAGACAGAAAGTTTCTACAGCATCTGGATGAAATTAAACTTTCTAGTATTAGCGGAAATGTGCAGCATGATGGTCGTCGCAATTTACATTTAAACGAAAATAGTTTAAAACGGCAAACTTTTCTTATTTTTTGCAATAAAAGAGTTGTTGACATTTAATTATTTTTTCGCGAGAATTTAATTATATTTTTTAAAGAAAAATAATACTCAGGCAATTAATGTAACTACCAACATTAATCGTTCATTCGCTCAAACCCCCTGTTTCTACAACGCAGACGGATGACTTCAGTATATAACTTATATGGAAAGCTCTCATTTTTTTGAGTGATTTTCACTCAAATATTCTAGATGAGTCGTCTGCCTGACTTGTGTAAAACTGCACATAAAAAAGTAAACTACTTTGTCAGAAAACGAGTTTGAAGTTTTCAATTTACACACAATTTAATAAAGAAAGAAATGTCTATTTTGCTTTCAACTGTTGAGTAAACAAGATATTTGTATGGAATTTTTTTCTCACAATATTAAGAAGGAAAAATGGATTAATTCTACATCAATAACTCAAAAATTAAATTTTTCGAGTTATAACGTTCTTTGAGTAAAGGAGCGTATATAAAAAGAAAATTATTTTCCTACTTAATCGAATAAAACTTAAAAACTAAAAACAAGTTTATTAAAAAATTTAATTTTAATTCGCTTATTTGAATAAAATTTTTCAATCGAAAAACTTCTATTTGAAATAAATAATCGAATAAAAAATTTAGTCGATTAATGGAGTAAAAATTTGGCACTAGTCTTATAAAAAAAAATATTTTAATCGAATAAAATGCTTCAATCGATTACTGAAGTAAAAATTTCATACTATTTTGAATTGAAAATTTTTATTTAATAAAATAAAACTTTTGTGTTAGTAAATTTTTTATTAGTTTGTTGGAGAAGAAATTTCCCACTATTTTGATCCGAAAATTTTTTTCCATTAATTTAAATGTTTTAATCGATTAAAAATTTTTCTTCACTTTTACTATTTTTAACCGATAACTAAAAAAATCCAAAGCAAAAATGGTATAATTTTTTTCTAGTAATTCCAATTCAAGTTTTCGAATAAATTTTTTTTTCTATATTTATGATGTGATCAGGCTAAAGACCGTATCGCTTGGTAAGTCAAATTACATGTGATAACTATTAATGAACAAGTAAGACCAAAGTTAATTGTAAATATTCTAACAAAAATGTAGTAGAACGGAACAACTAGCTATTTTCAAAGGCCACTACACCTTCATCATCAGCGTTCTTTTGTGTTTGCTCCACTGTAAGTTTTATCAATTGATATAGATTTCTGTTTTATATACGCAACTTTTATTGCGAATGGAATATGTGAATTGTTTTGATTCATCGTTTTTCAATTTTAGCTTCTCTAAATTTACAACAGTCTTGCTTTCTGGCTTTGACGTTTTCTTTGCAGCGCCTCTGGTGTTAAGAAGGCAAATTACTTTAAGCCATGTACATTATGCTAGGAACACAATTGGGACGAACGACGAATTTTGTCCACATCGACGAATTCGTCGATAAGAATTCGTTGCGTAAATTCGTCTTGTGAAGCACAATAACGACGAATTTACTCAGCGAATGCAGCTCTTATAATTGATAAAGTTGGTTATTGTCAGTGTAACCATATTAGCTAATTTTGGGCTAAATTTAGCTTATTTCTTCTGGATTTAGCTTTAAAATTCTTATTAAGCTCTTAGCTTCTTTTTTAGCTTTTTTAGCCTTTTTTAATCCAAATTGCGTATTCTCTAAAAATATATTAAAGACATACGTGATTTAGCTTAATTTTATTTTAAAATCTGGTCACACTGTTTATTGTGTATGTAAAGAGAGTGAGAGAAATTTGTTTTTTTCGTCGTTCGTCGGCGTACAAAATAGAAATAAATCTATCTCAGAGTTCGTTACGCACGACGAATTTCGTTCTACGTTCTGCGGTGTTGTGTTAATTTTCATATGAACAAATGTGTTTTATTTTTTATGACGAAAGTTCGCACCGAACAATTCCTCGTTCGTCCCAGTTGTGTTTCTAGCATTACTTTACTACGGCGACGATTCATTGCTACAAATATTGACGAAGTAGGGCGTAGCATAGACAATAATGTATATCAGAAAATCTATAATGTTCATTTGACAAAGTCTGAAAAGAGATTAAACTCGGGCTCTCGAAGGCTCCAACTTAACCCCCCAAATAAATTTTTGAATAAACTCAAGCTTATGGCGTTTAAAAAGATTTTCTATTCTATTTAAATTTAAACAAAACTTTCCCAATATACTTGTACGAACAACAAACCCAACTAACAATTGACTATAACATAAAAATTGCTAATGAAGTGTGCCGAAGCACAAAAAATGCATTTCATTCTCCTACTTGTCTGCGGTCCACAAAATCTATTTTCAATCCATAAAACAAAGATAACAGATGTAACCCTACATTGCTAACCTTGTGTAAAATAGAAAAAAAAATGAAAATGAAAAAAGAAGCAAAAACTGTTCACTGCTTTTCCCTTTCAATACCCAATAATTTGAAATTTGTTTCCTTTAGCATTTTCCGCAGCATTGAATATTATCTCATTCATATTTTCCAAATAATTGAATGTCAATGAGATGACAAACAATCAATAAAAAAGCGGGGGTTTGTTAACACCAACAACAATATCAACCGCATCATCATCAACACCATCAATGGCAGTCGATTATTTTCTGTTACATTTATATATATTTTTTTTGCTTCTGGAGAGGGCGTCTACTAACATCAAATGCACATTTTATTTTATTTCAATGTACTGCAGGACTTAAAGCAATAACTAAGTGCAACTTTTCTGGCAGCAAGCAAGTAATCACGTGCGAAAAGAAATTTCCAACTCGTGTCACATGGTTTTAATTTTAAGCTTTTGTTGCTGCCATAATATATGTACGCATATGTACATACATATACATATGTATATAAACATACACGCATACTTACCTACACACATTATTTACCCTTTTTCAATATTTGCTGCTATGTGATGAATGCGACTATAATCGTCGATGTCATAACACACATATCTACTTATGCATACACACAAGTATGTATGTAAGTAGATATGTTTTTCATACTATGTATGTATATCATTTAAAGGGATGCTATTTTTTAGTTACTTTCCTT
Organism: Tachina grossa; assembly: GCA_949987645.1. Lineage (NCBI taxonomy): Eukaryota > Metazoa > Arthropoda > Insecta > Diptera > Tachinidae > Tachina > Tachina grossa. Next base: position 146,231,372 of record OX465278.1, read on the forward strand.
GTCTCTTTGCATTTTTCATATGAGAAACCATTGCTTAGTAAAATTTTTCCTATTATTGGAAGCCACTTGTCTGGAAAAAAAATTCTTCTATATTTTTATTAGGTTATTTAGCAAACTCATAAACATCGAAGTAAATCAATTAAAAGTTTTAATTTAACAATTTATAATAAAAAAAGTTTTTCTTTTGTTTTTTGTTGTTGCTTTATGTTGCTCCAATTACTTTATTATTCTGCAAAAATTAGTTTAGTAGACTATTTAAAAAATGTCACAAATGATGTGAGAAAAAAATCATTAACACAATGCAAGTTTGCAGGAAATAAAAACAGATTTTATGGTTGATTAAATTTATTGATATTTATATCACAGCACCAATAAATAGGCCAGATATAAAATAAGGGACACTAGACACATGCAAAACATTAAAATGGACTAGACATAGACTTGACATAGACTAGACATAGACTAGACGTAACTATATATTAACTAGACATGGGCTAGATTCAGGGTAGATATAGACTAGACATAGACTAGACATAGACTAGACATAGACTAGAGATAGACTAGAAATAGACTAGACATATACTAGGCATAGACTAGAAATAGACTAGACATAGACTAGAGATAGACTAGAAATAGACTAGACATATACTAGACATAGACTAGACATATAATAGGCATAGAATAGACATAGACTAGAAATAGACTGGACATAGACTAGACATAGACTAGACATAAACTAGAAATAGACTAGACATAGACTAGACATAGACTAGAGATAGACTAGACATTAACTAGACATAGACTAGACATAGACTAGACATAGACTAGAGATAGACTGGACATAGACTAGACATATGCTACACATAGACTAGACATAGACTAGACGTAACTATATAGTTATTAACTAGACATGGGCTAGACTCAAGGTAGGGATAGACTGGACATAGCCTAGAAATAGACTGGGCATAAACTAGAAATAGACTAGACATAGACTAAAGATAGACTGGACATAGACTAGACATAGGGTAGATTTGATATAGGTTAGACATACCTTTAGCCAGAGCTGTTAAAGTTCGATTACGATTAGGAATCAATTAGATTATATTTTAAAAAGAATTGTACTGATTTTATAATTCCCTTTAAAAGAATGTCTGACAAATAATTGATTACGATTACTAATAATCGAAAACTACTCTAAATTACTAAAAATTACAACAAATAATCAAAAAGAATCAAAAGTAATCAAAAAGTACTTCGACTACTTTCAAAGATTACTTTTGATTATTAATAAATAATCAAAAAAATTAAAAGTATTCTTTAAAAGTATTTTTTTAATTACTTTTGATTCTTTTTGATTATTTTGTGTAATTTCAAGTATTCAGATTACATTTTCATTATTAGTAATCGTAATCAATTAGTAATCGTGCGAAACTGAATATAATTGTAATTTAATCATTACCTCGTTCAAAAAAAAAAAAAAAAAAAAAATTACCTCTTTCAAAAAAAAAAAAAAAAAAGCAAATTAGTAATCATTACTTAACAGCTTTTAGCATAGGCCCAACGTGGATATATATATATATATACCTTTTAATAGAAGTCCTAACGCAACAGGTATCTCTGCTTATTTTTTTCTAGTACGTGCCGCAATATTTCTTTCCCTTACCAGCTCAGACTTTAATAGACTTATTATTTATCACACATTTGCAAGGGATATTTATAGCATTTCAAGTGTTTGCAATTTCCGCTCAAACTATTATTATCATATTGTCTTTAGCTGTTGTTTTTTTTTCTTGCTACTGTTTCGCAACAATAACCGGAAATAGCTCTTTAGACTATTTGCCAACACTAGAAAGACAATGATTTCTAATTGAAACCTTGCACATAACCTTCACTTTAGAGAAAAAAAAAATGTAATTATGAATTTTAAGTTTATGGAAATACTAAATACAAAATAATCCCCTTTATCGAGTTTGGCGTATTATGACTTTGACTGCAACGTTTTTGTAATATATTGAAGAACACTACGACATTTGCCCTTTAATCTAGGACCAAACCAAAATGTCGTAGTTGATGTCGATACGGCACAATATATAATTTAATAATTCAAAATTTTATTTTTTTGTGTAATAAGAAAAATCATTTTAAACCAGTTAATTGTTTCTTTCTATGTTTGTAATTTAGTGCACATTTCCCTTTCGCCTTTTTCCCATTTCAATGATAAGATTGTGTTGTATTTTTTTTTAGTTTTGGCCAAGTTTTATGTTAAAAAGTTCTTAATGTTGCTATAAAAAATATTGGTCATAACAACTATGTACGTGTTATTTTATTTTCCTTTTCAACTGAAGACAATGGTTGTATTTATTTGCAAAAACTTTAATTTTTTTTGTGTAGTATAAAATTAAAAAAAAAATTAAAAATAATTACATTGAATGAGACTTTTCAAAGGCAACATAAGGAGTATAACGAGTACAAACAAACAAACAAACAGCCACAAATAAACAAGTAAAACATAGAAAAAAGTTGCCATAATGTGTACAATGAATGCAAATGTCTTTTTGTTTCCGTTTCCTTTTAACATGGCAAAGTGCATTTTGGGGTAATTTTTTCTGTTTTTTTTGCTGCTGTTAATATTTTTCTTTCGTTTCCTTTGCTTCTTAAGCATATTTCATGTTTGCTGTTAAGGAAAAAAAAATAGAAAGCGATAACAAAAGTGGATAAATAATAGTGGTAAATGTTGTTTTAAATACAATTAAGTAGGAAAAGATTTTTCTTTGAAGCAAGTGTATAGTAAATATGTATATCCCTCTAATGCTTATTGTAGAAACTTAATATAGGCGTGCTTTTTGGTTAGTGGGTTTTAATGGCTTTATTTATGTAGGTGATATTTGTTTATTTTTATGATGATTTCTTTTTTTTATGCGATTATTAAAATAGCTGAAAAAACAGCTTTAGAAGTTAATATGGTGAAAGTATTTTAACTCGATATAAGGTATAGATTTCTTGTCAAAAAAAAAAAAAAAAAAAAAAAGCACAAGAAAAAAAGTTATAGGTTGGTTTTTATTTAGAAAAAATATTCACCAATTAGTACATATCTTCAATTAAGAATTTTATTGATTTATTTAATTTTGGAATTGCTGTAATTATTTTAAGTGGGGAAATTTAATTGATATTATGAAATTGTTTAATTTAACTAATTTTTCAATTGATATTACACAGTTTTTCATATTAACTTTTGTCTGTGTATATAATTTTAAGGCATATCATCACTTTGAAACGAAACACGTGTGATTGCTGAATAAATATTCTTGAAAAAAATATGTATTTAAGACTAAAGGCTTCATTAGTGTCTTTACTTTCTGTTGCTGTTCTGTGCTATGCCGTTCTGCTTATAAATTTGAGTATGTACTTACTTTTTCTGTGGTAACTTGTCAGCTGTTTCTGGTCAGAAGGGTCGCAGTTTTCCACTAAAGTGATGAGTTTTGCAACGTCCATTGTTATGTTTCAATATAATTTTATGTTTTTCATTTAAAAATTCAATTTGTTTACTCCTTACAGCAAAACAACAATTTATTTCAAAATATTTTTATTCAATTTATGCTGTCACTTACTATTACTTAGGGCCAAATTTTGTAAAACGCAACGTCAAGCGTTGACAAATTTTATATGGAAAAAGTTTAAATAACAAAAACAAAATACATATAAAATTTGTCAACGCTAAGCGTTGCGTTTTACACAATTAGGCCCTTAACAATTTTTTGATTTTCACAGGTTGAACCGAAACAGAACAGAACGAAACAGAATAAGTAACGAGTTGTATTAGATTTCTAAAGGGTGTTTTTTATTGAGATATAGAACTTTAAGTTGGCATCACTTTTTTAACTGGCGGCCATTTTGTCAGCTGTCAAGTGATTAATATTTAATTTGGTTTGCCATTTCATCATGAACAGGTTGACAAAAGAACAACGCTTGCAAATCGTACAAATTTATTTCGAAAATAATGGTTCAGTTCGCGAAGTTTACCGCAAGCGCTATCCATTTTATGGTCGACATAATCGTCCATCAGAGCAATTAATTCGGTTAACCATGGATCGTTTTCGCACTACGTTTACTCTATGTGATAATACGCATCCGCAGAGACGTCGAACAGTGCGCACCGAAGAAACAATTGCCGCTGTAGAGCAAAGTGTTGAAGAGGACCCGAATGAATCGATTCGCCACCGTGCACAGCAATTGGAGCTTTGTCCATCAACTTTATGGAAGATTTTGCGCAAAGATCTTGGCTTGCGACCTTACAAGATCCAGCTTGTGCAAGAATTAAAGCCGCGAGACCATGCAATGCGTCGTGATTTTGGTGTATGGGCCGAAAATGAGATTGATTTCGATGCTGATTTTCATCGCAAAATTTTGTTCAGTGATGAGGCTCATTTTTGGTTGAATGGCTACGTCAACAAGCAAAATTGCCGCATTTGGAGTGAAGAGAATCCACATGAGACCCTTGAGACGCCATTACATCCACAAAAACTGACTGTTTGGTGTGCTCTATGGGCTGGTGGAGTCATTGGGCCATACTTCTTCCGAAATAATGCTGGAGAGTCAGTTACCGTTAATGGAGACCGGTATAGAGCCATGATAACCGACCTTTTTGTTCCCGAATTGGATGGCATGAATGTGGATGAGTTGTGGTTCCAACAAGACAGCGCTACATGCCACACAGCGCACGTCACAATCGATTTATTGAAGGAAACATTCGATGAGCGCATAATTTCGCGGAATGGACCTGTCAAATGGCCACCAAGATCGTGTGATTTGACACCATTGGATTATTTTCTTTGGGGATATGTGAAGTCGCTCGTCTACGCCAACAAACCAGGAACGTTAGGGGACTTGGAAGCCAACATTCGTGGCGTTATTGCCAACATACGGGCCCATATGCTCGAAAAAGTGGTTGAAAATTGGACCTGTAGAATTGGCCTTATTCGAGCCAGCCGCGGCGGCCACATGCCCGAAATCATATTTAAACATTAATGGCATAAAATTATCCTTCCAATAAAGCCAAATTGATAGACATTAAAACGATTTTCTTGTGTTGTATTTCAATTCGAAGTTCTATACCCCTAAAAAAAACACCCGTTATAAACAAAAAAGAGCCAGCTGATTCGTAACAGAACAGAAAGTAAAAACTAAAGGCAGAATTAGTTTAGTTGAATTTTTAAATGAAAAATATAAAATTATATTGAAACATAACAATTGATGTTGCAAAACTCATCACTTTAGTGGAAAACTGCGACCCTTCTGACCAGAAACAGCTGACAAGTTACCACAGAAAAAGTAAGTACATACTCAAATTTATAAGCAGAACGGCACAGCACAGAACAGCAACAGAAAGTAAAGACTAATGCAGCCTTAATTCTGCCTTAAATGAAAATGTTTAGGAATTACAGGGCTGCGAAAACCATATTGAAATGTAAAAAAGTCTTGCTTTTTAAATGTTTTGTCGTAGTATCTATTATACTAAGCCAATAATATATGATGTGGTTTAATAAGCGAAGCAAGATGCATGTATTGATGTACGTGTATAAGAGCGTTTACAAGCGATGTCGCGAAGACTTCTTGTTCTTAAAACACACTATAAAGAAGTAGTGTTGATGCGTGTATGCTTGTTATTTTGCATATTGTAAGTTTGAGTGTTTGTGTAAGATGTAAATGGTAAACTATTATGTGTTTAAGGGTGAAAAACCCACAAAGCAAGCGCGCACAACTAATGTCAATGCACGTGTGCGTTTGTATGTGCGCAGAAAAATAAAAGATCATACAGTGTGTACATATGTACATGCATGATAATTGTATAGAATAGAATAGAATAGGGGGAAGATCTGGTCTAAAGACCGGCACTGCCTCACCTGATAGATCTTTTGTACCATAGATCTGTGAATTATATTAAATCAATCTCTGTATGACTCTCCTTATGAAAGTCAGTACAGATATTGGAGAAGCCCGCCTAATATCATCTGGACACAGAAACTCAGAATGAAAAACATGCCTTCTACTGTCACATAATATGATACACTCACACAAAATGTGTGTCGTCGTCTCGTCATCCTGCAAGCATAAACAACACAATGGTTAACGAACTTTGTTACTTTTCCACAGCGAATAGTTCAGTACAAAGTGACCAGAAAGAAAACTAGCAACAAGCCATAAATTATTCCTGTTGAGGTTCAGAATACCATTATATGTAAATGGCTGCATCAAAGCTTTGGCCTTGTTTCGTATGGATAGCCTTTATAATGAGTCAAATCACTCTGAAACTAGCCTGGAACGGAATTCCCATGAAAGGAGAAGAGCTGTCTGACTATCGTAAAAGATAGCTATATGCGCACCTCTAATGCCCCTATTTAAATTAATGTCAACACAGTTGGTGCCTGAAATACCGTAGGCCATTTGCCCATGGGCCCAACAACTCCAGCACCAACTCCATCCTCCGTTTTGTATCCATACGTATACCAACATAAACTTCTGGAATCCACGTCGGGACCGTTTTCGTGCCATGCTGCCCTGGGTGGAGTTGTTACATTGAATCTCCTGTCGAACCTCAGTTCACAGTTTATCCTGTCACTAGGCATTCCCAGCAGTTCTAAGCTGTGCATTGCACTCAGGACCGACGAGTGCCCGTTGCCAACACAACGAGCAGATGTCCTATAAGCGGCCATTGCCGCAGATGATCTTATAAAGGTTTGTATGGGTGGTCACAACTGTATACGCGCCCATCCATATGAAGAAGCAAGCATTACAAATTCCTCCGTCACGAAGTATTTTCTTCTTTACTTCTATAACTGCAATAACTGAAGCAAATGTCTTGCCAACAGTGTTGTTTAGCATTTGCTTTAAAATATTTCGCTGTAGTAAGGCATTTGAAAAATCCCTTATGTCTTAAAAAGTTCTTGTAAGTGGTCTTGTGCAGAGGTCTATTAGGAATGTGTGTGAATGTTCTCATAATGAATAAATATCAATCATATTCTTTATATCATACAGTCTTATTTGATAACAGCCATACATGCACAAATATACTTACATACATTTGCCTATGCAGAATATTTTTTATTTATTTATTTATTTTGTTCATAAAAATATTTCCGATTTCTAACAAGGTATTAATAAAGCCAATTTTCATAGAAAAAAAAAGCAAAACTATTTCTATCGAATTACAAAATTTAAATATTAGTTTTTCTTGCACAATAATAAATTTTTAACAACATCAAATAATTGTACTTACGAGTATTGTTAATTAACTTGTAAAATTGCTAAAAAAATTAAAATATGTTTTAAGCAAACAAACAAATATTGCTGCAAGCCATTCTTGATAATCTAGACTAAAAGTATATATATATATATTTTTATTAGTATTGTTATTAAACTTTATTAGCCAAAAACAATTCAGTTTAAGACAACTTTTAAATACTATAAGCTTATAAGCCAGCCCTCGTATTATATTCCTACCTTCTCAAATATCGAACTTAGTTGTAGTAGTAGTTGTAATAATTGTTATATGTACTTTTATGTTAGTATAGTTGTTTTTTTCGATAATTTGAAAAGTTTATTTAATACAAAACGTGATTCAATTACAACAACAACACCATTAAAAGGTAAAGCAACTAAACAACATAAAACGTATAGAGGTAGATACATAACATACATGCAAGCATATTTTTCTATAAAAAAAACACTCATAAAACTATATTAGTATTTGCTGGAATAATATGAATTGAGAAAATAGGAAACACACTACTAAGCACAGAATCCATATAGAGGGCAAATCAAGTATGAGTTCATAAATGTAAATGAAGCCTTCTTAACATCAATACAATATTAAATATCTATCTTCATATATATAGATGCTTCGAAATGTTATATATATGCTAGAAAACTTCAATAAATATTTAATAAATATTAAATAAATTTATATAAATCGAGACTAGTACAACTATAAATTAATATGCTGCGGAATAATTTTTTTTTCTAATTTGGTCAAATGTAATTTCCCAGTAAAAAAAGACTCTCCAAAGAAGTCATGAAAATGTAGAGTTTGCAGTCTGGAAGTAGTTCAAATTTCGATCCGATCTAATGATTTTTACATAGGGTTGTCATTGCAAGAAGTTCTCTTTTTCGATGCCTAGGAAAAATTTTAAAAAGTTACATATTTTAACAATTCGTTTCTTTTTATAAGCATTTAAACGCGAAACAGTGTTTTCATGTAAATTTAAGCAAATAACTTCCAAATTTTAGGCGAAAATTAGTTCATAAATTTCTTTCAAAAAATCGATTTTTTGAACATTTCGGTGAGTATTTACTAAAACTATGGAAGAACTACAAGGTTTTGTGTGATTAAAATAAACTTCTACTTGGTTTTCTGCTAACTATCGGCAAATTAAAAATATCAATTTTTTGGAAGCAATGATGAAAATGTGGTTCCTTCAGAATGACTTCCATTTTTTTTTGCTGGGTTACTAAATATCTCAACGAAAGAAATATATGACTTATACCACTTTAACATATTTATGAGTATTTTTTACTTAAGTGAAGAAAATTCCGGAATATTTCTGTAAGAGTATGTGTAACAATGTTGCTACGAACAACGTTTCCACTTTATTTATGATATTCGTAAAAAATAACATATTATCTTTAGAATATAATATTTATATAATTTGAACTACTAATAACACTTCAAATTATGATATTTTAAATTAGTTGATTTGATATTTTTATACTCATACATAAAAATAGGATTCGCTAAAAGTATTTTCCATTAAAAATTTAATTACTTCAATTAAATTTTTTAAATGTTTCCCTTAAACTTTTGATTACTTAAATTAAATTATTTATTGCTTCAATTAAATTTTTTATTGCTTTAATTAAATTTTTAATATCATCAATTCAATTCAAGCCTAAAACTCATATCAAAAAAGTTGTCAAAAATGCATCAGAGATTCATTATACTCCCATTTTTATATAAAATTCTATTTTATAGCGCTGCAATTAGAAAATTGAAAAAGTTGCGTGCGACAAAATTCATGAAATTTCATGAAAAAATGCTTAATGTATATCAGGTATTAGTTTGATTTTTTTATTGATATTAGAAAATTAAATAATTTTATATACAGTAAAAACTTGATAATCCGGATTATCAAATTATCAATTCACAGTCTTGTGCAAAGGGTCTTGCATTGCAGCATTTTACAAAATGGTATAGTATATTGATACTCACCACTAAGAACTGTTAAGTGGTCAGTATCAATATATTAACCATTTTGCACATGCTACGATGCAAGACCATTTGGACAAGTTTGTGAATAGGGCTATTATATTTATTAATCATTTTCATAAATAATTACCAGGGAAACCACAAATATGCAATTGCATGTTTTTTTATTGTGTGGCGTATTAATGCGGAGATAAGATATTATTTATTTATCAATTTTTGGCATCGATTTTTTAGTGCATATTCTTGCATATTTTTGCATGTTTTATCCTTTAAGTAATATTTTTGCATATTACGGCCTTTCACGCATATTTTATTTATTTATTTATTTATTGAATCCCTTACATAACAAGACATGGTCTTATAATTATAATGCAGGCTTGTATTGTGTACAATAAATTCGCCAATATAGATTAATATTTAATAAATTAAAAACAAAATAATTAAAAAAAAAAATAATAATAAAAACCGAATAAATAAAACGACTTATAAAAATAATTTTTAAATTTACATATAAAATTGACCAAAACGACATTTGTATATAAGTACATATCTATAAAACCTTTAGTGATCTACTCAAAGTAATTAAAAAGAAAGTTTTTAAAATTTGTTGCTGTTAATTTGTTGATGATGTGGAAGAGTATTCCAATGGCGAACAGCATGTAAAAAGAAATGCCATGTAGAGACCTGACATTGATATTTCGGGATTATTATATTTTTGCCTCTTAAAGATCTTGCAAATCTAATCTTTTGAAATAAATATTCCGGCTTTTGGGTGTATATAATTTTGTGGAGGAAAATCAATGTTCTTATCTTTAAGAGATTTTCAAATAATAAACCATATAAAGTCTTGACATATAGTGACACATGATCTCGCCTCTTGAGATTATAAACATATCTTACTATATTATTATATAACACCTCAAGTTACCTCTTACTGACACTATCACAGCTAGAAAATAATTCGCAACCATAAATAAGACTTGGAACCAAATATGTTTTAGCAAGTAACATTCTTACTCTCAGAGGTGTAAAACTTTGAACAATCCATAGTGTTCTTACTTTGGCATATGATTTAGCTACCAATGCATTTATATGACTTGACCATGACAGATTGTTATTAAATACAACTCCCAGATTTTTAACTGAATTTACTAATTAAATTTTTTGTTGATTAATTGCAATGTCATCTTCTATAAATGGATGTACAATTTTCTTATGAATCACCAGACATTTAGATTTTTTTGGATTCAACTGTAGACGATTTGCAGATGCCCAAATATAAATGTTATGCAAATCATGATTAAGATTAATTATATTCTCCCTGACTGCTTGGGCTGGGCTGCTGAGCCATAATTGCACATCATATGCATACATGTGGACATTGCAATGGGATAAATTACTTGGCAAGTCATTAACATAAATTGAGAAAAGCAGTGGCCCTAAAATAGACCCCTGAGGAACACCTCTTGTTAGCTTAAGTGGTCTGGACACCATATTGTTCACACATACCGATTGTGTACGATTTGAAAGATACGATGATATAAGTTGTGCAGCAGTTGAGGAAAAGTTAAACGTGAATCGAAGTTTGCTACATAATATTGCATGATTAACTGTGTCAAACGCCTTCGAATGATCAAGAAGCACCAAAAAAATTAATTTTTCCATCATCTAGACCACGCCTAATACTCTCCGTGACATCCACTAAAGCAGTTACACAACTGTGTCCTGGTCGAAATCCTGATTGTTTTTCAGACAACAATTTATTGTCATAAATGTAATTGCTTATTTGGCTATGTAAAATTTTTTCTAGGGCTTTCGAAAAGAAGCTTAATATAGCTATTGGACGATATTCATTGTTTGATTTAGAAGCTGGAATTATTTTTGCATGTTTCCATTTCAGAGGGAAACAACTTGTGGTAATTATGGTATTAAAGAAATATGTTATAATTATATGGCAAAATAGAAGGTAATATTACTTTTATAAACTTGGGGTGCATATTGTCAAACCCTGTTGCATTTGATTTTATTTGTGCAAAATTTAAAAAAACATCACGCTGATTGACACATGAGAAACCGAACATGGTGGAATTGAAATTAAAGTTATTTATAATTGGACTAGTGTCAGAGCCTGTTGCAACATCCGTCTCCGGTATATTATTAACAAATATATTGTTAAGATCATTAACATCAGAGGGACAGTCAAATCCACTATTTGAGTCACCAATTCCAATATTTTTAATAGATTTCCAAGTGCGCTTGGATTCAAGAGCAGAACCAAATCTTCTGGAATAATACTCAGATTTTGCGATTTTTATCAATTTATTTGTATCTCTTCTAATAGAACGGTAAAGAGTCATTAATTCAGTTGTCCGGAAGCGCTTCCACCGCGAATACGCTAAGTCCCTACTCCTAATAGACTCACGTATATTAGAGTTAAACCATGGCTTTTCTTTTGCAGTAACAGTTTTCGTTCTAATGGGTACTGCATCATCATATAGCTTCAATATATTGTATTCGAGAAACGAAAGCTGATCATCAACTGAAATCATGTTGTAGATACAGTCCCAATTTACTTGTAGGAAGCTTTCATTAAGAATGTCAAAGTTTAAATTCCTAAAATCTCTAAAAGAAAAAGTTTGGTCCCTACTTCCAAGCTGAAAATCATATGCCGTAAAGACTATGTCATGTTTAGAAAAACATGATGCAGAAATTTGGTCATAAAGTAGTATTTTTGTAGTGTCACTCACAAAAATAAGGTCTAATAGGGTGCTATTAGAATTTTTGTCCAATTCTTAAGGTATATTTGAAGCTTTTAGGGCATATTTTAATGCTTTATAGAATTTTTATTTTAATATGCTTACAAGCCATATGTTGGTAAAAACTTTTATTTTAATTTTTCTCCGTCTAAATCTCATTTTCATGTAGTGTATAATGTATAAATCTTGTACGTTTATCATGAATAGTATATGCCTGAAAGAAACAGTACATGTACAAGCACAATTTTTCTACCATTATGACGTAAGATAAAAAAAAAATATGTTGAAGTATTTTCTGAGTAGAGAAATACGACCCACCAATATTTTCTTTTGCGGATGAATTTGTTCAATGAATTTCTAGTAAAAAATTAAAAAAAAAACGATTGCAAAGCAGCGTCCTGATCAGCTTAAGCTTTACAGTTTATTAAAAATATATATTTTTATATCCGAAATAATAAATTTATATTATTTTTAAGAGCATATTTTTGAGTTTTTAGTGCATATTGAATGCGCATAAAACACTTTTTTAAAGCATGTTTCTGGTTTCCCTGATAATTACTTTGAAAAAAAAAAACATGTGTACACTTATAAATTTTTTTAAACTCATCTTAAGCTTTAACTTTTTCTAAAAGAAATAAATTTTTTTTTTGGTCTACGAGTATGTATTGAAACCTTGTAAAGGGTGTACCAACAAGAACGTAAGATTTACGTTTTAAATAAAACACAGATATTAAAAAAAAAAAATCGTGAAACTTTATTATATCGTAAAGTAGACAAAATGAGGTTATGTGTGGAACAACATATCGGGTAGATGGCCGCCGCAGCCTTGCTGGCACACACGCGATCTTTTAATGAAATTTTCAATGACCGTTTTGCATAAATGCTGCGGTATTTCATTAATGCAGCGTTCAATTTCCTCTTTTAAGGCTTGAGTCGTCGTCGGCTTATTCGCGTAAGCCATCGACTTCAAAAAACTCCAAAGAAAAAAGTCTTATGGTGTTAAATCGCACGATCTAGGCGGCCAATTGAATTGTTTCTCTGGCTGTATGACATGTGGCGCCGTCTTGTTGAAACCACATGCCCTCCACATTCATTTCTTCTGCATAGTGAATTTGGAGCTGAGCTCGGTGTCGAATTGAGGTGGATGGAGTTTGAGCGACATCATCACGTACAGCTGCGACATTTTCGATCGATCGCCCTGGCCGAAGGCGCGTTGTTGTCTTTACATCACTAACAGACCCAGTTTCGGCAAATATATCCATTAATCTCTTTACAGTTGACTCGTTTGGAGCATTATTGTGATCCCAAATTGATCGCAATTTGCCAACTGTAGCCGCAAAACTTTCACCATTTTGTTAAAACAATTTCACAATGAGAATGTGTTCTTCATTCGTGTAGCACTCCATTTTTACTAACCTCGTACCTTCTACTAGCAAACAATAACAATTGTTCAAATGCCAAACAATGACACTTCGAATGGTGCCAAATTTAAATCTTGCGTTCTTGTTGGGACACCCTTTACAAACACAAACCAAAAAAAATTATAAAAGCTAAAAAAAATGTTTCAGAAAAAAATATAAATTTTTTTAGCAGATTTAAAAAAAATATCTTTTTGGAGTTATAATTAATAGACATGAACATTAAAAAACTGTTAGAATACAATCCCGACTTTAACGTTGCCATCAATCCGGATTATAGATAATTTAATGAAAAATGATGTCCGGATTACCGAGAAGTGATGATTAGCGAGGTCCGGCTTATAAAGTTTTTACTATATTTGATTTTTTTGCATATAATTTTTTATTGGTTAGTTCTATGCGATTAGGGCTTAAGTATGGATGATAAATTTAATAAAAATTATAACAAAAATTAAATCTAAGATTTTAATTTTGTCAATTTTAGCACTAAGGTTATGTTAGGGTGAAAGTAAGGCTTTAGCTGCCTTGGGTCCAAATAACAGGTGCCTTTATGTTACCGGACAGTAAGGATAATATAAGTACAGGTGGTGAATTGTCAGGTAGATGGAGAGAAGAGTTTATTTAATTTTTTCGTTTTTACAACTTTGTTATTGTGCGTTTTGTTGATTCTTATAACATCATTGTTGCAGAGCCTCTTGCGCTAAGTAGGTGTACTAGTTTTAAAGCTATTTTGCCAGATCAATCAATCTCGGCCTCAATGTACAATTCTGCATATTGGTTTTTTATTTTGTTAATGTAAAATTTCCCGCTGTCAGAACATTTCCGAACGTTTTGCTTGGATTTGATGTGAGAAAAATTAACAGCTGATCACCTCATGTTGAATTGAGATCAGCTGATCTCAATTCTCCTTGGATGGTACTGTAATATGTATTACCATAGATATTAACCCATATTAGATAACTGTAAAAAGCTGACATAACTAACTCTGGCCAAGGATTAAACTCGGTCTTTCGAAGACCGTCATTTAGTTTTTAGTCAATGCACAAACTACTTCAGCCAACAGCACTCTCAATTTAACACTTAGTTAATCCTGCGGATATGACTGAACCGCAGTTGTGTTTGCGGTCTCGCAATAGAAAATAGAGAAACCACTTAAAACACTAAGAACAATTAAAATTCTGTTTGTAGTTTTATTAAATTTTTTTTTGGTGCTAAACTAAATTCGTTTTTCCCTTTTCTATTGCATATGCAATATTTTACATTTAATATTGAATTTAGAAAATTCACTTTCGCAATAAACTGAGTGTGAAAACACAGCAGAAAAACTATCTAAAGCCCGATTTGTTAACAGTTTGTTTAGAATAAAAATTGTACTTTATTTTTATTTTTTTTTTCATCAGTACAAAGGCAAAAACTGTTTTTTTCTACACCTTCAACAAGGTTGAACTCAAAATTTTATATTTTATTTTTGCTCTTTTAGTTGAAACAAGTGGTAAAAGTTTATTTGCAGTTGAATAGTTTAAAGCCTTTTTTTATATATTTTGTTACAGGTAATTTAAGGTTAGTTTTCAAAATTTTTTTATAACAACAAAGTGTTAAACTTAGTTGCTATTGCGGTAGTTTTAAAAAATATATGAATGAGGGGTTTTAATTAAGAGATTTTATAAGTAAAATAAAAAAATTTTATATTATATTTTGTTGTTATTTATTATATACCTCTACGCACATCTACCGGAAGTTGGGCAAGAAGCGATACTGAAAAAGGTAAAATATTTGCTGAGCACTTAAAATCCGTTTTTACGCCGAAGATATGTACTGGTGTTGATGATTTGCCGAATGTAGTCGCTCTAGCCCCTCAACACATAAAGTTTAAGACGCGTGATTTACAAAAATTAATTGCCGAACTCAACCCGAAGAAAGCTCCGGGTATTGATGGAATTAGTAACCAGATGCTGATGAACTTGCCTCATATTGCATTTTATTTAATGCCATCATATTTAATGCCATTTTACGACTGGAGTATTATCCACACAGCTGGAAGCTTGCCAAGGTTAAAATGATTCAAAAGCCGGGCAAAGATCTAACCAAGGCTGAGTCATATAGGCCAATAAGTCTACTATCAACAATGTCAAAGCTTTTCGAAAAACTGCTCAAAACAAAATTGTCCCCAATCCTAATTAGTATAGGGTGCATACCAGATCATCAATTTGGTTTTAGAAGCCAGCATAGCACCATTGAACAAACTCACAGATTGGTTCAATTTATAAGAAGAACTTTTGAGGAAAAAAGTATTGTTCTGCGCTCTTTATTGACGTTTCCCAGGCATTTGATAAAGTGTGGCATGAAGGCCTAATTTTAAAATTGAAGGCTTACTTACCAATAAACATTTTAAATCTTTTGGAAAGTTACATTATTTCCCGTAAGTTCACTGTTGTGAAAGGAGACTTTACGAGTAGGCCTGAAACTATTTCATCCGGTGTGCCACAGGGGAGCATACTGGGACCAGTTTTATGTTTGATTTGTACTTGTGATATGCCTGCGAGCAGTAGTATCCATACTTCCACATTTGCCGGCGATACAGCCTGCCTTAGTATGCACGAAAACCCTCATGAGGCATCCCGCAAACTCCAGGAACACATAAGCCAGATGGAGCTTTGGTTAAACTCATGGAGAATTAAAGTCAATGAACAAAAGTGTGTCCATATAACGTTCACCCTAAGAAGAGATACTTGCTCCCCCATTCGGATTAACAATCAAGTTGTTCCTCAACATTCACATGTGAAATATCTTGGTATACACCTTGATCGACGACTTACATGGAAAAACCACATTGATTCTAAGTTAACTCAAATAAAACTTAAATTAACTCAGGTACATTGGCTGATTGGTAGAAATTCAACACTTAGCCTAGACTGCAAACTTTTAATATACAAGTCGCTTTTAAAGCCAATATGGTGTTACGGAATTCAACTATGGGGCACTGCTTCAGCTTCAAATGTAGAGAAAATTCAACGAAAGCAAAATAAAATTTTACGCATGATAACATCTGCTCCATGGTACATCAAAAATTCAAATATACATCGTGATTTGAATATGCCACTAGTGACTGAAGAAATTGCAAAATACACAGGCAAATATCAAACAAAACTCAAGTCACATCCTAATCCGCTTGCTCGTAATATTTTGAACTTTACTGGACACATCCGCTTAAAAAAGAGAGATACACGGGCTCTATTATCAACACTCTAGATGATGAAGCTGCTTGAAAATACTTTTTTCTTTTTGTTGCTTCTCACTACTTATGTATTATTAATACTATCACTAAGCTTATGTCCGACATTGGTCGGGCCTAATAATTTTTTTATAGATTTAAGATTTGAATACTTATTGTTAGTTCATATTTGAAGATACAATAAATAAAAAAAAAGCAATGTGAGTCCGATCACAGGGGAGATGTGTAAACATCTAGTAATGAAAAATGTTCTTAAGTTGGAAGTACTATGCTTTTAGTAATATTTTTTATGGTTTTATGGTTTTCGAACTATACAGCGCTAGCACAATTATATGTTAGTGAAAATTAGTAGCTACTATTGCACACAAGATGGTGTTTATATGAAGCTGTTAAGTTTCTCTGTACTTCTTGTTGTCCGTATGAATGACAATCTCAAAGACGATGAAGACTTTTAGTTTGACAAGTTTAGGTTTTTGTTTTCCTTATTTTGCTTTGTTTTATTAAATTTCTTATTAAAAGTGCAAAAAATCTTTTTAAAAGTTATTAAAATTAAATGTTTTTGTATTCATTTTATTTATTTGTTTTTATTTGCCTATTATAACTTAATGTACGACAATTAGTAATAAATTCAGTAAAGTGCGACTTTGACCCGTGCACGAAGGGTTCCGTGCGGACACTTTAGCCTATATAACAAATAGTTTTGGCTTTTTTTTCGTTTATTGCGTTTTTTCGGTTTTTGGCGCTTTATTTTATTACTTTTACTGAAATTTTAGTGGTACTGCAGTGCTCATTTATGGTAAATGCCTTTACTTTTACTTTTTACTTTTTAATTCCTGTTGTTCATCGTTTAGTTGTTGCTGTTCTTGTTGTTGTGTACGCATTGCAATTAAAATAAATTCAGTAAAGTGCGACTTTGACTCGCGCACTTGGCTTTTTTCCTTTTTAAGTTTTTCCAGTTTAAACGATTTTTTCAGCTTTATCGCTTTTTTCTCTTTTTGGCGTTTTTTTTCTCTTTTTGGGTTCTTTTAATTTTCGAAATTTTTTTCATTTAAGCGATTTTTTCCATTTTGGCGACTTTTTTCTGTTTTTAGGGTTTTTTCATTTTGGCGTTTTTTTGTTTGTTTTTGGGGTTTTTTTATTTAGACGATTTTTTCATTTTGGCGATTTTTTTGTTTAAGGGTTTTTTTTTAATTTTTGCGATTTTTTTATTTTGGCGATTTTTTTTTTGTCATTTTGGCGATTATTTTTCTGTTTTTGGATTTTTTTTTTTCACTTTGGCGATTTTTTCATTTTGACGATTTTTCCGGTCGTTCGCCATTTATTTTAGTCCTAGAATTTTTTTAATTTGGTGCTTTTTTCGGTTTTGGCGATTTTTTTGGGCGATTTTTTAGATTTGGCGATTTTATAACTTTTTGATTTTTTAGTTTTACCGTTTTTGAAAATTTTAAGAGTTTTACTCTTACGGTTTCCAAGATACAGCAAGTTGTCAAAGTTACAAAGTCAAAATTGCATTAACTGATGGAACACCCTTTAATTTAAATTTCTTAAATTTACTGTTAATTGTTGTAGTCTGTATAAAAATACAATAACTTAAAAAATTCAAGTGTATGTATATTACATGGGATTTTAACATTTTTCGTTGCTCGTTTTGGAACACCCTTCAATTTTTAACTCTCATATATTTGCTGTTGTAGCGGCCACATGTCTACACACTGTACCCGAATTTCAGGTCCGCAGCTCTTACGGTTCTCGAGGAAATACCCTGTAACAGAGGAACGGACAGCGTAGCGAAAACAATAGGGTTCATTTTCACCTTTGGTGTACGGAACCCTAATAAAGCAATTATTATTTTCACCTTTGGTGTACGGAACCCTAATAAAGCAAAAAACCTAACAACCCTAACAAACAAAAACCAGCAAATTCCTATGTATTTACAATATTTTAAATAAGTTTGTATTGCTTCTTTCAAACACTAATACACTCATACATAGCTCACACCAATTTGACAATGCTGTGTGCACCTCAGCAAAGAAATCTCAGCAAAGAAATCTCAGTCAAAAGATTTTTACCCCCTAGCGGATAGACGTTTACACATCAAAAACATGCATTAAAAAAAAAATTATTATATTTATTGAACCGAAATAATTTTAAGTAGCTGGGATTAAATGAGTTTTTTTAAAAAATTAATTATGATCTATATTATTATATTTTCTTAAAGAGCCCATTGAATTTGTTGCATTTAATTTTCCTTCTATCTTAAAAATATGTATGCTAAGACCTTCATAAAAATGTTTTATCTATTTCTACATGTACATACATGCAAAATCTTTATAAATAAAACCAATTTAACTAAAATTGACAAAACATTGTGCTCGTTTACCATCAAATAAATTTTTAATGTCTTTTGTTTCGTTAAAATTTAAATTTTTCAATAAAGAAAAACAGCAAAATAACATTTAAAACATGTTGAGGCTTGCAAAAAAAAAAAAATAAAGCTTTTAAAAAATTTACTCTGCTTAGCTTAAGTCTTGCATGCAAAGTGCTTCTTGTGCTCTCAAAAAAAGGGAAATCTAACTTTTAAAATATTTAAAAAGAAAACTAAATTTGCAAGCAAACAACAAATCTTCGCTTTCATGCACACACACACACTTGTGTTAGACGAATATAATCAACTTGCTTGGCTCTTTCTATTTGCTGTAGAAATCTTTTCATGCAGTTTTTTCATTTGAGAATAAAAGCAAAATTTTACAGTTTTATGCTTGTTAAAATTTTAGCACGAAATGGGAATTTCTAAAATTGTGACAATTTATCTATCGGTTGTATGCAGTAGTATATTTTTTTTTTAAAGCTGCACAGCTATATGGAAAAATATTTAAACTTAAATATATGGAAAACGAATAGAAATATTACCCAGCAAACAGAGAGGTCATCGAACTGATTTTTAGATATCAGCATATGAGCTGAAAATAAATTATTTTATTAAAGTAAAAAAGTAAGGATTGTTTTTTTTTATTTTCATCTGCATTTGGTAATAAATGCTTTCACAGTCATAAAATTATTACAAAACGAGATGAAAATAGATTTTCATATACATACATATCGCACTTGTTCCTCCAAAGAAGTTTAACTCAAAATTTACGAATACTTAGTAGAGAAAAAAAATGTTTTATTTTATTTATATTTTTGGCAGCTGAATTTTACAGTGGGTAGATAGCGTTTTCATGCAAAAAGTGAAAGTTCCAAATTTTCGAGTTGGCCCCTTTAAAGGAACAAGTACGATATGTTTTCTGTTCTTTCCACAAGTTGTTCTTATCTTTGTTCTCATATTCAGACTCATAGGAAAAGTAATAAACTTAGTTTATTTCTTATAATAGTTTTTTCGACCTTTGAATTTAATATATACACGTTTTATTTAAGCTTTAGGTCGATAAACTAATAAAGTTGTTATAAATTTTTTTGAAAAAGGACCTAAAGCTTAAATAAAACTTGTATATATCTATGTATTTAGTTTATTTATTTCATAGTTTTTATTCTTTGAAAAACTTGGTCCCAAAACTCTCTATCTCTCTCTATCTTGTTCTCTCTATCATTCTGCTTCCGAAAATTTTACTATTTTTGCGAAATTTGCTCTCCTGGCTAAATTTAAAAGTCAGATTAACTTCAGTAAATGTCTCTATCTACTCGTAACATAATTTGTAGAGAAATACATTTTAAAAACTCGATATGCAATTTTTTTTTTAAAGACCGTGATGCACTATCATACAGAGTCATGCGATTTTGGGGAAAATACAATCCTTTGATATGATGGATTTTATGAAAATTATCAAAAGACAATAATAATAACAACAATAACATCAGATCTGTACCCTGCAGAGCGATTCAGTAACTTTTAACGATGCGACAATCGTAATTTTTGTCTATACATTTTGTCGGTTGCAATAACGATTGTGTGCTTCCGTAACTTCTTTTTAACGATAGTACGCAGCTGATATTTTCTGTTGATTTTTGTCGATAAAATTAAAAGCACATAAATTATTATCGCTTAAATAACGACACAGCTGACATTAACCTACAGCGAATATCGTTAAAAATGTTACTGAATAACAAATTCGATAAATTTTCGATATGATTATTTTAACGATGCGATTATTGTTAAAAAAAAGTTTGTGAATCGTACTACTGGATTCAGTAACTTTTATTACGATAATCGTATCGCTATAATAAATACATGCAACGAACATTTATCGACTTTGCTATTCAGTAATATATTTTAACGATATTCGCTGTGGGTTGAAGTAAAAAATTAATATAACAAGCTCAAATTTATTTAGTCTTTCTTTAATCCTTCTTTGTGCTTTTCGCTTATTTTGACATTTTGTATGCAGGGATGCCACATGATACAAAATTAAATGGCGAGTAAAACACAGATGTACACTATCGCAAAAAATAAATTAAAGAACCACATTATCGTTATAGTAAACGAATAAATATATCGATAAATATTACGATTGTCGGTTATCAAAAAGTTATTGAATCCAGGTACAGGGTTGTATTTTTTTTTAGTAGTTAGTGCGATTGTGTAGGATAGTGAGTCATGGCCTTGAGGAATTAATTTAAAGTTTCACCAAAAAATTCACTATATTCGTCCAATGCTGGATGTAGTCTACATGACTTAATAAATTTAAAATTTCAACTGCAGTATTTTTTAAAGTATTTTCTTTTGGAATATTAACAGAGAAAATTTTTAGTTGGAAAAATTTTTTGAGAAAAATGTTCAACAATTAAGCTCGTGTTTGCCAAAAATTTTGCCATTTTTCACTCTCATTACAAATTTTTTATTTTGGTTTTTTCACTGCTATGCGAATTGAGATATTTCAAGCCTTTCTTTTACATCTTATCATGAATTTTATTGAAAATTTTATAATATTTTTTTTGATAATTTTACCTATGTTACTACCGGAGATATTGACGAAATAAGGACAAAAAGTAAAAAAAAAACTATTGTAGGTATCGGTATTAGTGCCATGCACAAGACCTTTTATAAGACCTTTCAAGACATGAGAGATTTTTCAAATGCTTTAGTTCAGCGAAATATTCTAAACCAAATACTAAACAACACTGTTGGCAAGACATTTGTTTCAGTTGTTTGTCTTGCCAAGAGTGTTGTTTAGCGTTTGTTTTAGAATATTTCGCTGTAGTAAAGCATTCGAAAAATCTCTCATGTCTTGAAAGGTCTTATAAATGGTCTTGTGAAGGACTTTAATCGCTATAAAATAGTCTGCAAGTGGAGCAGCGGTAATGAGATCTTACGCGGCAACAAATCCAAAAAATGACACAAGAGAAAACTCTCTAGGGAGTCTTCGTGTACAATTTCCCTTAATAGAAGTCATAGAATTAAAGTTATTTTCTCTGGAGCAGCATTCCATGATCAAACACTTAATATTGTGTTTGCTGGGTTGCTACAAAAAATATTCACAAACATCTGTTGTGGTTGTGCAGTTTGCAACAAAAACAACAACGAAATAGTATCTAGAGCACAAAAGCGTTTGTTTTAGAGAGAAAAAGGACTTCTAGGTTAAAGTTGTGACATTCTGAACTTGGTGAAACTAAAATGCATTTTCGCGTTGTTGTTGTTGCTTTGAAATACATGTAATGTTGCTAAAATATATCTAAGGACAAATTAAAGATAACTATCTACATATAACAATAAAAGTCCTTGTCTACGTATGTATAGATGTGTGCATGCATGCGTTTGTGTGTGTGTGTGTGTGTGTGTGTGTGTCTGTGTGTGTGTGTTTGTAAGTTTAACTGCCTTTTTTAGAGTGTTTTATCGAAAGTAAATGTTTTAATTTAATTAAACTTCACACTGACAATAAAAACTTTTACATTTTATTACATCACAAATAGAAAAATTTTAACTAGAAATTAATTAAGTGATATGTTTTATACCAAAACTAATCATCTATCAGCTATGAAATGCATTATAATCAGTTATTAAAAAAGGAATTTTAAGAATTTTAATTTCATTAGAATGTAAATGTAGATTTTGATAATCAAGTTGGCAAAAAAATTTTAGATTTTCATTGAAATTCCGTTAATGATATGCAGTAATTTTCGTACTACAAGGCCATTACGGACCTATGCTCCTTAAAGGAATGAAATTGAATAAATATATGTATGCATGAATATATAAAGTCTTTAAAGAGCTCATTAAACGGATTAAATTACAGTATGTAGGCTTTTCTTTAATTTTAATAAAATGCTTTAAATTCATTGTTATTCTTTTAGTCGTGTTACCTTAACTGGATTTACTCTACATCTATATCAGATATAATTTTATCATGACAAATATAAAAATTCCAAATAGGAAAAGCAGCTAACATAAAATACATTATTTTTCAATGTAAAGTTTGACTTTTGTCATGATAAAAATATATCAGGTATAGACGTAGAGTTAGTCAAATTTTAAATATATAGTTTTCTATTAGAAGAAAAACCTATATTTTTATTTAATTTTTCACAAACTATGAAGATCATAATTATTAAAAAAATATTACGTTATTGGAAAGCAATCATATTAATTTTTATTTGAAAACATTTTCATACATTTTCGTTTTCAATTAAGCTCATAAAAACTTTTAATATAATTAATTTCATAAATTTAGTTTTTTGGTTGTTTCTTAGTTTTATTTACTTTTTGATTTCTTTCATTTTTTCATACTTCAATAAGAATTTCAATAAAAATTGTATTTATTATTCTTAACATGGTTTCTTTAATAAATAGCAATACAGAAAACATTAATTAGTGTGTTGGGCAAAAAAAAGTAACATGTGTTATATTGAAACTTATCTTATTTTTCTTTTTGCAAAAAGGCAACAGAAATAAATAAACAAATACAAGTAAATAATATTCTTGCAACGGTGGCAAATCAAAATTTAATGTTATTGATACGTGGAAACGAACATTTCTACATATTCTCTGTACATTTAGATTTTTTTAAAAGAGTTTCCTTTACATTTGTTTGCTTGAAAAAGTTACGACATCTTATAGAGAAGAACATCACATTCCGAACTATAATTAAAGTTTAATTAGCTAATGGTGCACCACAAATTCAATATTTCCCTTACTGAATTAATTTCTGGAAAAAATTTGCTCGTACTGAGTAAAACATTACTAGTTTCCTAAGTTATCCATCGGCAGTGTAGTTCTTCCAACCACTAAGTGTATCCCAGCAACAAATATGAAAATGAAAACATATGGGCATTTAAATTCGTGCACTCAATTGCTCTTGTCTTAGAAGGATATTTTGTAGTGGAATTTTTCTTCATTTAACTAAATGAATAACAGCATTAATCAATCGTAATATATACAATAACAAAAAAAAAATTACATGAAAGGCTTTTGTTTTATGGAAATTACCATATGCAAAAAGACTTGAAAAAAGTGGCGCGCATTCAATTTTATTTTTAATTAAAAATAAACTCAGTGAAGTGCGACTTTGACCCGCGCACGAAGGGTTCCGTACGGACACTATATATGTAATTCAATACGAACTTTAGCCTATACATATAATAAATAGTTTTGGGCTTTTTTTCGTTTTTGGATTTTTTTTTGGTTTTGAGCGTTTTTTAGTTTTGGCTTTTTTTTAGGTTTTTGGCGCTTTTTTTAGTTATGGCACTTTTTTCACCGTTATGTCGATTTTTTCGGTTTCTGGCGTTTTTTTCATTTTGGCGATTTTATTTTCATTTTGAGGATTTTTTTTTCGTATAGGCGATATTTTAAGTTTTGGCGCTCTTTTCGCGTTTAGGCCATTTTTTCGGTTTTTGGGGTTTTTTCAATTTTGCGATTTTTTTTGCATTTTGGGGATTTTTTTTTCGGTTTTTGGCGCTTTTTCAATTTGTCAATTTTTTTCATTTTGGCTATTTTTTTTCCATTTTAGCGATTTTTTTCATTTTGGCTATTTTTTTCTTTTGGACGATTTTTTTTTAGTTTCGGCGCCTTTTTCGTGTTTTGGCGATTTTTTTCGGTTTTGGGCGATTTTTTTTAGTTTTGGCGCATTTTTCGTGTCTACTATTTTTTTTTGTTTTCGTTTTTTCACCTTTGGTGTACGGAACCCTAAAAAGCAGGATGAACTTTTTGAATTAAAAATATATACTGCATACTTTAAGGAACTACGTTCAATTATTTTCATCATTTTAAGTATTTAAAAAATTCAAATTTTTTATGTCAATATTCCCACAGTGCTTAAAAAAATCTAAACATTCAAATTAGTTATCGATTAAACGGAAATGTCGAAAATTCTTAAATAAAAGTGAATATTTTGTGTTTTATTTTTACGTTTTAAATGCTTTTATTATGTGGCAATTAAGGTTGCGAAAACATAATAAATTCAGTAAAGTGCGATTTTGATTCGCACACCAAGGGTTCCGAACGGACTCTACATGTGTTATTCTATATAATGGAATATTTTAACTGATGTAGAAATTTAAAAAAAAATATATTTAAGTATCCGGTTAACTTTGGTTTAGTTTTTTCGGTTTTTAGCTATTTTATTTTTAGTTTTGGCTCTTTCTCTTAATCTTGGCTCTTTTTTTCGGTTTGGCGATTTTTTTGATTTTGAGAAATTTTTTCGTTTTGAAAATTTTTTTTTAGTTGGGATGTTTTTTTTTAATTCTTTGGCTTTTTTTAATTTTGGCTTTTTTTTTGTTTTTTAGTGAATTTTTCGGTTTCTGGTGATTTGTTTTTGCTTTAGCGATTTTTTAGTTTTGGCGAATTTTTAGTTTTGACGATTTTTTTTCGGTTATGTGCGATTTTTTCGTTTAGGCTTTATTTTATTTCGGGATTTTTTTTAGTTTTAGCGTGTTTGAAAATTTCTAGAGTTTGCCTCTTACGGTTTTCAAGATACAGCAGCTTGTCAAAATAACAAGGTGAAAATAACATTAACTGATAGAATATGATTTTTAAAATTTCAGATTTATTTGATATAGTCTGCATAAAAATACAAGATGTTGCTTAGCCCACTAACAAACTAAATTTATTAGTAATAATTACTTTAATAAGACAATTTTATTTCAATAAGCAGATTTAATAATTTATTTCTATGTATCCCACTGTGCAATTCAGTATGATTAATATTTACTTCACATTACACATACGTATCAAAGGCATTTCATTTAAATTATCAATACATGTAGACAATTTGCATTTTAACTTAATAATATATGTATGTGTGTACATATTTAATATAAATTGATATCTCTATTAATACTTTATATAAAATACTATCGATATACAAAGATAAAATTAAATATTTATAGACTCTACGATATGAATGAATTATAATTCTAGTTTATACAAATTTATTTATATTGCTTCTTTAATTAATTCAAAGAAAAAGAAATAAGACCAAAATGAAACTATAAGAACAAAAAAAAAAAAAAATTAAAGCATATAAATAAGTTTCTTGATAGTCTAATCACACAAGCCTTTTAGTAATAGAAACATTAAAGTATAAAATAAAAGCTTTCGTGGTGTTTTTTTTTGCTAGGCTTACAGTTGGTTAACCATTATTATCACCATTAGGTTACCCAAGATGCTTCAACATTAAGAAAACATAAGAGGAGAGGATATTACTATATATTATATTATTTATATTATCTTTTAGCTATTTCGTATGAAATTTGTATAGTCCTTTTTTCCGAAAGCTTTCCTTTACATACATACATATGAGTTTACTAAGATTTCTTATCTCATTGAATTTTTTATGTTTTGTTTTTTTTTGTAAATATGTATTAGATTCTTTTATTTATAAAATATTATTTTTTGCATTTTAAAATACATATTGGCATATAATCAAGTAAATAGCTAAAGTTTCTAGTACAATTACATTTAAGATTGTACACTAATATTTTTGTTCGTGCATAAATAAATGGCAAAAGATAACAAGGAAAATATATATATATAAATCCTCTAAGGGCCATTATTACAAATTAAAGTTAGTTAAAAGTACGATTTTGCCGGATGTATAGAAAGCTTTTCATAATTTTAAATTGGATTTAACTTATCAGGTTAAAGTAAAATTTTGCTAATGATACATTTTTTATACGTCCGATAAAATCCTACTTTTAACTAATTTTAAGTTGGAATAATAGCCATAAGAAAGTTTAATTTATTTTTAAGGGCTTAAATAATTGAAATCTTAAAATATTTCCGCATGAATTCCGAAAGGTTAAACCATTCGGTTTACATATATGTAAACACACACATAAGCACGGACATTATCGTAAAAATACACACAATAGATTGTCATGTCCTCAAAACGTCGAAATCTGATGAAAATTCGATTTTCGGAAATCTGAATGAAACCAAGAACTTCCTATTTAGTTGTCTTATAGTTAGTGTTTTCCAAAAGGGATCCCGCACATTTTCCGGGAAAGAAATCCCGGGAAATTTGTGCGGGAATTCCCGGGATTTTTTGATGTTATAGCAACTTGATGAGTGTCGCTATTCACTTTATGAATGCGATAGTGCACTAATAATGGCACTAGCACAATAGCAACAACAACTAAGGCCGAGTTTACATCTGGCACACATGTGCTCTGAGACTTGTACTGGGCAAAATATTTCATTTGTGTGAATCTTTCATTCTCTTTCAGAGAGGTTGAGTGAAATAATTCTTTCTTTTCTTTTTTGAACATTTTTAACCCCTGACTAAAAAAGGGGGTGTTATAAGTTTTTAGTGTGTGTCTGTGTGTCTGTGTATCTGTATATCTGTGTGTCTGTCCGTGTCCACGTACAGGCCAAACGGCTGGTCCGATTTTCATTTATTTTTTTCTGTATGAAAGATGAATTGATCGAGAGGGTTCTTAGCTATGTTTGAAGAAAATCGGTCCAGCCGTTTAGAAGAAGTCGGGGGTTTTTAAAATTTTTAATTTTTGTTATTAATATTAATTTGAAACTAAAATTTCTTAAGGCAAATCCGTAGTCTTGATTCCTATCAGCTCAAGAGCAGAAAAATTAAAGCTAAAAGGATTATGAAGTTGAACAGATAAAGTGAAACCTAAAGATGAAAAATATATAGAGAAAATATAGAAATATTTCATTCTTTCACATGAAAGAATCATTTATTTGAAGTAATTCATTCAAGAATGACACAAGCCTATCTGAGACTAAGTGGCCTTTATTTTCCATAAGCGGTATGACGTTCAAAATTTAGTTCTACAATTCATAAAAGTAAAAATAGAAATGCGCAAGGAAATAAAAGAAAAATTACAAAATAATTACATATTCTCTTGGTAAAAAGAACGATTCGATTAATGTTTATTCTATACTAAAGAAATATTTTGTAATATTTTTTTAATAATATAATTTTTTTGCATTTATATATAATACTGGTGTTTATGCATTATTATTATTTAAAGAACTGAAATGGTATTATTTTTTTGCTATTGTGCTTATAAAACGCTATTATTTAATCGATCTCATTCATGAGATTCATTATATATTTTTTTTTTAAATAATTAAATTAAGAAATATATTGTATTATTTTGCATTGTGCGGGAATTCCTGGGATTTCCTGGGAAACCGAAAAGTCGTTCACGCTTTCCCGGGAAATGAAAAAGTCCGGGAAAAGAAAAACTCTACTTATAGTTGAAAATTTAAAGAAAAAGTGTATTAAAAATTATTGTAGCAGTAGGAGTCATTGAATGTTAAAGATAGTTTTAAGATGACCCACCTGAAGGCAAACGCACGGGTCACAGGCTGCGGGTAATGAAAGGGTTTTGGTTATAATACAAATAAGTGCTTTGCAACAAATAACTAGTCCTGCACAATTAGGCGACGCGGTGTCCGGGCGACGTGGTAGCAGTCAGTTCTAATGCAGATTATACACTGTAGCATTTTTTTGTGGTGTCATCTTCGAAATGTGTGCAACGCCCCTCACATTATATATTATTTTATATGGAAAGCAATGCACACACAAAAAAAATACCAGAAATGATAAAACTTTATTTCATGTCGATTTAATATATCAGAGGGGTTATTATGTAATTCGATTCGAAACGGAAACTGTTCAAATTTGTATGTTATTAACATTACAATTCGAACACATATCATAAATCAAAGCTATTTGAAGTTAAAACAAGTTGAATTTGATACAGAAATAACAACAAAAATCATGTTGAATAAAAGTTATTTCAAGTTGAAACAACGTGAATTTAATTTATTGTAGTACATAATTTCAATATGGCAATATGGTGGATAAATCTAAGAAGAATACGCTGAATTCAGTGTTGCTAAATGTTTCTTTAGGTTAGCTCTTGTTTAAAAAAGTAATTAAGATTGAAAACTTGGTTAAAATTACCCAAAAATCGAAAAATTTTCCAAGTTTTCTACACTTTTTCAATTTTTATATCGATTAAATGGGCATATTGTGCATGAGCACAGCACGCATCTTAAAGAAATTTTTGAAAAAAAAATTGCAAAAAAAAAATAAAAATAAAAAATTGCACAAATAAAACATCCATTTTTTGAATAAAAAAAATTAAAAAAATTTCCAATTTAAAAAAATGTTTGAAAAAAATTGCAAAAAAAAACAAATTTAAAAAAATTGCACAAATAAAAATATTCCATTTTTTTTTATAAAAAAAAAATTCCAATTAATATTTCCAAAATGTTGCTCTATTTCGCGTGTTCATCAATAAAGTTTTTTTTCAATGGATATATATCGATATAAAGGTAATACTAGAAATAATTTCCGAAAATAGAGAGCTGAGAACACTAGCTTTGGCCCAGTATTCTTTATCTTATATGCTCTCCACAGAGTATGTATATGAATTCTTTTTCTGTACATAAACATTTTTTAATTTTTCTTTGTCATAAAACCTGTAGCACTTAAAGGGTTAAAAATGTTTTCCCAACAACTACGACTTTTAACATATACAAAAAGATTTCTATTATTCTAAGGTCAGCATAGTAATTTTGAACAATTTTCTGGAAAACAAAGCATTTAAAGACATAATAAACTATAGAAAAATAATAACATAAAAAGTAAATTGACATGCAAAATTTGTGTGATAAAATGAAATAGTACAAGTACAATGCAATTCTTGTTTACCCTTTGGCAGGTTTTAGTTTGCTAAATTTATGCTTCTACATGGATGAACAGTAAAGGAAAGGAAAATAGAAGAAATAAGTTAAAATAAATAATAAGTAGCAAGTAGGAAAACATTAAGAGATTTTGTTTAAGCATTTAGGATACAGCTCAATAAAAATAGAGTTAGGGTATAAAAATAGACCTAAGGTTTTAAATAAATTACTAAAGGTTTAAATAGTTTAAATACAAGGAAATCTTTACAGAAATTAGACAAAAATGCTATACATGCTCTAGCTGACAAAGCGAACTCTTAACACAAAATCTGAGCCAGGCTCTAGGGATTCTTATAGCAAGGAGGGTTCAGAGAAAGTTTTTTTTAAAGAGAAGTAATACTCAAGCAATGAATACGTACTACTATTACTAGGTGTTACTTTCTTTAGGAAAGGGATAGTGATAGAAAAGACAGATGGTGATTTCTAGCAAAAATATTTTGAGCCAGCATTTCTTAATTTCTGGAGAAAAACTTTTGAATCAGGCTCCCCAGATTTCTCCATAAAGCTTTGAAGCTATTAAATATTTTTATCAATTTCTAAAAATTCTTTACGTGCTTATATTTTTATGGAGCCAAAAACGTTAAAAATGCTTAAATGGCACATACTTTGGACCAAGTTTTCCATTATTTACGATAGCAAATAATCGATTTTGGTTAAAAAATTAAGTTTGAAAATAATGTGGCTTAAGCTCTTTTGGCGGTTACGGCTCAATATATAAACGTTGTGTAAACAGGAATATTTGAAATTTTTATTTTAAGAGTCCAATGTCCCATTTTCAAAAGCATGTTTCTATGTATTTGTTGTAACAAGTCTAAAGGACACAGTACATTTGGGCTAGACAAGAAATGCTGGATTTTAAAATATGATAGCATTCATTTGCTGTTGCACAAAATGCTTTCATATTATACAAATATGTATTTTACTTTGGCATAGTTGGATGTGTTGGTATGATAGTGTTCATTTTTGTGTGTGTGTGAGTGTGTCTGTGAGTATTTTAAAGCATTTAGAGTTTAAGCAAATATTCCATTTATTGCTTGAAATATTTTATTTACATTTGTTTTATGGCATTTGCCATAAATAAACTAATATTTTAGCATTGCTGCTGATACATATTCAAATAAAATATATATGTTCATATTTATTACTAAAAATAAGCAATCTGAAGAGTGTTTTAAAACTGACAAAAAAATCAAATTATAAAATATAATAGGGCATTTACACCTACACAAAATATAGCAGATTTTAATTAAAATCTTCATGAAAATCTATACTTTTTACACCATGTTTTTTTTGACATTTATCAAGATTTTTTTTTATCCAAAACAAGGCCCATTAACCGAAAAATTTCCAAAACTACAACCAAACAACTGCAATTTAGCCAATTCACATATCTTTTTAAGCAGACCGTAGCTAATTCAATCATCTTTTATATAAATACTAGATATACCAAACGGACGACACACTCGTCCGTATTCTAGAATCAAAATGTAAATAATTTAAGATTCAAAGAAAATGTATCTAAACTTCATAAAAAATTCATTAAAACACAGCCACACACAAACTTACATTCATATGCAAGCATAATTAAATAAGACATGCAATTAAAAAAAAACATAAACAAAATCCCTTTAACCAAGTTAATTCAATTTATTCAACTCTCTTCCTTTAAGTATTATGGCTTTCATACAACAACAAATAAGAGACAAAAATTCTTAGATCAAGAGAAATAAATACTACGAACCCACACACACACTCATGTTTTGTTTCTTTTTTACTTGTAAGGTAATAAATGCGTGTGTAATATGTTTGTATGTAGTAGTAGCAACTTTAAACGCTTATAGCTCCCAAAATACTAAACCGATTTCAATAAAATATAGATTCTGCACATCTGTATAAAAAATCCTTTAAAACCATATAAATTTTTTTAAAATCGGTGCAGTGGTACCAGCGTAAAAGGGATTACAAAAAACATGTTTGCCTATTAATTATATAGAAGATGTTGTACAGGGTAGTAAAAATAAAATAAAAATTTTATATTTTGAGTGGATTGCCTACAAATCTACTTACAAACTAGATTTTGTTTTGTATGGGAAATTTATAAAAAGGCAGCTAGACTTAGCTCGAAATCTCGTAAGCACTAGATTTCGAGATAATGTGAATGCCATATAAAAGTAACTGTTTCAACATTTTATTTTTATTTAATGTATTTCAAAATGAAAGATAAAATATTGAATTATAATTTAATAATATTATTTGTTGTTTTTGAAAAGGTTTCCTGGCCTAGTGCGATTGTAGTTTTGCAATCCTCAGTAAGTTGTTGAGGTTTTTTCTATAAACATTAGGGTTTTCTGTAAGTTTTTTGATTTATTTTTGAAGTCTGCTGAAGTACTGCTTAGCTGCAACGAAATGCATCTAGACATACTAAACCAACAACAAATTTATTTTTAAATTAATATAGAAATTGTTTAATCTTCTACAAAGCTTAAATAAACTTTAGAACAAATCATAGGATAATTTTCATACTGACATCATATAAAGCATGACTGCAAATATTTAGTATTTATAGCTTAACTTGTTTGTAAGTGTGTTAATGCTGCAACATGCACCCATTGAGTGTATAAAATATTTTACTAGAAATTTAAGTTCAAGCAAATAAAATCTTTAGAATTAAAAAAAAATGTGTAACAATAAAACATAAATAAGTATTGGCAAATATTTCAGCAATGTCTTAAATACTTAAAATAAAGAATTTTTTTTATTAAATACGCTTGTCTAATACATTTTATTTTATGCCAGAAACTTTATTTAGACATATATTTTTTCCTTCTATTATTTTAACACTTAAAGTCTTGGGCAAATGTATTGATTTTTAGCATTCTATAAATTAAAGTTCTGTACTATTTATTTAAGATTAAATGTTAAATATAATTATATTGATTGCATACAATTTAAAATTGTTCTAATTTCATTTAATGTATTTGAAAGTAATTTATTTTGTTCGGCATGCGGTCGTAAATCAAACTGTGTAATATTTTAAAATACATACATACATTAACTTGTAACCCTTTCAATTACAAGTTACTTTTTTTTTTTTTTTGGAAACAAAATGGAAATAAATTTCAATAAATTTTGCCATATGGTTTTGGAAGATAATCACCCTTATCGGTAATAAAAAAGTTCACGTGAAAAGTGTTCCTTTTCCCTAAAATTGTGATCGCCAATGTTTGCGTTGTTGTTATGTTAGTAAACTATTTTTTTATTTTGTTCACCATTTTTTTGTTCACGGGAAATATTTCACGTGAAAAAACTGTTCGCCTTTTATTCCCGATAAGGGTCAATGTAAATATTTGTTAAATGGGGCAGAGGAACATTAAGCTGTTGTAATATCAAAAAATAATACTTTTTTTTTTAACGCACGAATAATGCCAAATTATTATTTTACCTATTTATTAAGTAAAATAATAAAAATAAAATGTTTTTTTGCATTAGCAAAATGCGCATATGATCCACCTTAACCTTTCAATAATCAATTTAAATGTATTTTTAATAAACAAATATTTTACTTAATAAGTAAAATAATAATTGGGGATTATTAGTGCGTTAAACAATTTTATAGTATCTTCGCACTGATATGGTTTTAATAAAATTTGGTTTTAACGTTAAAACCAACTGTTAAAACCTGGTTTTACCATACAAATTGTTTTTGTTAAACCCAACTTAAAACCATTTTTGAATTGGTTTTAAGTTGGTTTAATGAAATGCAACCTTGTTTTCGCTATGATAATCTCAGTGCTACCAAGTTAAAATGACCGGCAGCAGCTGATAGTGTTTATGCCAGTGAATAACAATAGATGGCGCTTGAAAGATTTTCAACTTAAAGTGTATGCAGCAGCAACAATAATCGAACAATTATGGAAACAAAATAGTTTTTTGGAAGGAAAACAACGAAAATATTTTCATTGAACTCTGGAAAGTGAAAATAGACAATATGACTGACATTCATCTGCCTATAAAAAAAGTTTTATCTTATAATGTATTTGTGCATTTTTATATATAATAACTTTATTTCCAACTACTTCTTCATTCTGTGTAAGAAGTTCCATAATTTAAAAAATTGTATCTACCAAATATGAAATAATTTCCATTTTACAACGCATTGTAAAATTTCCGAGTTTTTCATACAAACAAAAACAGTTGTTGTACAGTTTGTCAAATAAGTGTCAACAAATACACGCATTTCCACAGGAGATGTATTTTATTTTGAGCAAAGTTATTAGACAGCCTGTGAGTTAAAACCTGAATTTATCAAACTTGTAGTGTGAATGCAAAATCAGCTGTTTATGGTTAGACCATAACCAGGTTTTAGCTTTCAGTGTGAAAACACTATTGAGCTTAAATTGTAACAATTGCCATAAAAAACACTTATAATTTTTTTTTAATTTATTAAAAAAAGAAACTGAGAAAAATCTTTCTTTTTTAGTTCATCACATAATTAAACCAGAAAAAATAATATTTCACTAAAATAAATGTGAAAATTTTGACAAAAATTTTATTTAATTTCATAATAACATAATACTGTCTTTCCTTCATGTTTGTCCAGTCATTGGGCAAATTACGGCATTCGATATCGAAAAATGTTTTCATACAGTTTGAATTGTGTTTGCATAGAGATTTCGATTGATATTGAATGCCGTAATTTACCCCCCAGTTCTAATAAAACTTTGTCTACACATTTAGTAACGAATCTTATAAAACCTTAAGCTCAATTACTCAAACAATTTTCAATTCACTCTGTTTCCACGGAAGGATATCAGAGATCCGTTTCGAAACCCTCAAGGCTAGGCTCAAAATCTTAAAGCCCGACTTCAAGCATATGCAGCCAATTTAATATCTTATATTTTCAAGCGCTTCGAGTCCTTGAACAATTTTCGTTTAAGATGTTTTCGTTTCCACAAAGTGTGTTGTTCAAATTATATATTTATACATTTGAAAATCTTTGTGCATATGTATATGCATATACATAAATATGTATCTAGGTATGCATGCACATATATAATCAAACAAAAAACTCTCATCATATGCATATTCTTAATTTTTCTAATGAAATATTTTTTTTTGCTAATTAAAAGTAACCTTTCAAACAAACGCTTTTCTTGTTTTCTTTAGAGGAAAAGTGCTTAAGCCAGAATAGCAGAAGGCAGTAAAGCATTTTTGCATTAACACAAACAAATTATGTTTCATTACTTCACTCATGTGTTAAACTAAACATAATTATGAATGAAAATCAAATTTGTATGAAACTAGATTTTACCATTTCATACCATTGTAAGTATTTGCATTTGAAATCTCATTTTGCGTTTTCTTTTTCTCAGCACACTTTTTGACGTTTAGTGGGCCAGGAGGGGGGGGGGGGGGGGGGTGAAAAAGCATTTGCTTTAACTAACAACATTTTAGCAAATAAGTTGTTTGCAACAAATAGAATTATATGCCACACAATTATGTGTGTACCGCAACAACAACAACAAGCCTTTTATGCAGTCCCACAGCTACTGGTTGCTTTGCTATCAATTGCGCATACAGCAAACCTCATCCACTCTAGTATTTGTCTAAAGAGGCACGGGGAGCGCAACAAACATTTAACTCATCTTAAAATATGCCATATAACTGTTATTTGCTCATGGCAAATTTCATCTCGAACTCATTATTATCCGCAGAGTTTAAATTTACTTACACATGTTTCTAACTTGCGCCATAAGGATCCTTTGTTATAAAGTTAAAACCCACGTACGGTTTAAGTATTCTATTATCAACATCATTACGCCAGTTTGATTACAATTTTTAATTTCTAATCAGGCACAGTGGGGTGTTTAAAAAAAATATAGATATTTTTGAATTTAGCAAATAAATTTTATGGATATATGCTTTTTCACACACAAAGTTTATTATGCAAAATGTTTGAGTTTCTAAGTGAAAAGGAAAGGAGATCCCAATTTCTTTTACCTTCTTTCCCACGAACTCAAGCTCCTTGCATGTGAAAAGACGTCTTACATTACTAGTAAAATAAATTCAGCAAAGTGCAACTTTGACTTGCACACGAAGATTCCGTACGGACACTACAGCAATGTCAATGTTTGTAGCGTGCAACACAAAACATATATGTTTTTTTTTTCAAAGAAAACGAGATTTTTTTTACTTCTTAATATATATTTGTGTAGGCCGTCAGCAGCTTTATATTAGGTAAGGCTTTAAGAAACATCGAGTCGCACTGTTCTGGAATATAAGATTATTTTTTTGCTGTCGCACGCGACAAAAAAGTGAACTTTCTCGTGGAATTGCCCATATGTATTGCTACGCACTTTAGCCTATATAACCGAATATCTTACCTGATATTTTTACTTTTTTTATTAAATTTTAGGTACCCGGTAAACTTTTTTTGGCGTTTTTTTCGTTTTGGCGATTTATTTTGGTTTAAGATTTTTTTAGTGTTGGCGCTTTTTTCGTTTGGAAATTTTTTTATTATTGGTAATTTTTTCTTTTTGACGTTTTTTTTAATTTTGGGATTTTTTAGCTTGGCGTTATTTTTTGTTTTGGCGTTTTGTTCGTTTTGACGTTTTTTTCGTCTTGGCGTTTTTTTTTAGTTTTTTTAGTTGTTTTTTTTTAGTTTGGCGCTTTTTTCGTTCTGGCGATTTTTTTAACTTTGGTGATTTTTTTAGTTTTGGGATTTTTTAGTTAGCGTTTTTGAAAATTTCAAGTTTTCAAAATACAGCAAGTTGTCAAAATTGCATTGCCAAAATTAAATCAACTGATAGAATATCTTCCCTTAAATTTAGATTTTTTAGTTCAACTGTGTCTTACTTATTACCACAAATGTATTTTTTGTTGTTGGAAATCATTTAAACTAGTGTAATACACAAGCCTGGCCGAATAAATCACGGCGTAATTTTGTTTTTGTGAGTGTTATTGCTGCAAAGGCACTTGTGTGTTAGTTATAATCTTACAAACACACACACTCACACGCAGGAAATCACACATACACACTTGCACACACACACACGCACAAACACATATGTTATACAGACTTCCACTCCCCGATTTTGTGCGTATATATTGTCTTGGTTAGAATTTCCGAGCACATTTTACAAGTGACGGAAACATTAAGCGGATATTACATGAGTTAAGTTTTATTTTTTTTTTTTTACTTTCATGTCATTTACATTTGCCTTATTATTGTGGGTAAAATGTTTGCAATTTCTGCTTCAGTTTCAGTTAATCTCTCTTAACGCAGCAGTTATTTTTTCCCTAAAAATTAATATTTGATAAACTTTATTTTCCCATACGCAAAAGAAAAATTGGGGCAAAATTTGTTTGATTAAATATAACAATAAAAATTCACTCGAACGTTATGCGGAGCCACAAAGCAAGTACGCTTTTCAAAATGTAATTTCTTTAGGCTAAAAAAAACCAACACAAAATAAAGTTTCTCTCAAAGGCTACCAACCAGATGGGGGAGCATATCAATTACTTGCGTAACAAATTTGCTAAATTAATTAATCAAAAGGTATTTTCAACTGAAAGAGTACTTGAGGAATTTATTCTAAGAAAATTTTTAATACATTTTCCCAACTTTTCTCTTTCTCTTACTCTAACAAATATGCAACATTAAAGTCATATTATGACTTTTCAGTTAAATATTTTGAAATGTGCTGAATTAAATTTCATATTAAAATTCTATTCATTAACCAATAAATATTTGACATATAAAATTCATTACAATATATAACATTAAGCAAAAACAACAAATATTAACCAAACAATATTTATACTATTTACAGGCCATTTATTTGCCAATTTTTAAATTATCACAATTTGTCGCATGATAATTCATGCACACAGCTTCTTCTTTTCTGTAAGTTAATGGCAATTGTGTATGCTTAGATAACCGATAGTAATAGTGGCTAGAAAGAGAACCTAGCTTAAAGTGAAAACTTCACTACCATATTTCTACGTCTATTAAAAAAACATATTTTATAGCAGCAGTTATCAAATAAATGAAAAAAAATAACTATTACAACACTAATATTTAAAATAAATATTGATACTTAGAAAATGTATAATAGCTGCAACCCGGTAAGCTTGGCTGTTTCATCACAATTAATCTGCCGTGTGAAATTTTAAAATATCAAATAAAAGTTGCAAAAATATCAATTATAATAATAAAAATATGGCGCTTTGCTCCCTATAGGAGCATGTACATATATGCACATATTTATATATATATATATATATATACATTGTACATATATATGTATATGTATGTACATACGACTATAATAATACAAAAGTCTAATATAATTTTCATAATATGTATAAATTGTGTGAAATTAAAAATGCTTTAAAACATTTTTTATGGACACATATTTCTATACATTCGTATACATCCATTCATACATATATACATACATACATACATACCGAAGTACATACATATGTATCTATGTTGTCACTTAATTTTCATTCCATATTTAGTAACTTACATAATTTCTTTTGTTACCCGGCTTTTCCCAATTAATTATAACACTTTCTAACCTCATCAATTATTTCTGGTAACTCTATATTTTACTCTCCTTTCTTTTATTAGTTTAATTACCGTATTCGCACCGAACGCACGCATTAAGTGACGCGCGCTTATTAAAATTGAAATTAATTATGTTTAAAGTGAAGTTTATGTAATAAAAAGTTCATTATATTGTTAAGAAGTGTCTAAAGTTCATAATTGTGTAAAAATATTATTGAAAAGTGTTAAAAATAATGCAGAAAAAGTGCCGAAATATCTGCGAAAAATTTCTTGGCAAAAAATATTTATGTATCTACTGGAAAATATATGTATGTATGTTTGTATGTACATATGTAAAAGCAGAAGCAAAAGAAAGCATCAATAATAAATTAACCACATGGTGGTCAGATTGCACTTGCTTGTTATTGTTATTGTTTTTATTAGTGTGGTGCTCTTATTATTTGAGTAATGGTGCTCGCCCTGACTAAATATATGAGGTGGATTTTGGTGATAACAGCCAAGCCAAATTTATGCAAAGTAAACTCACTTCAATTCGCTCTGCAAAATATTTATGCTCGGAATGTCAGAAATTGTCAAATGGATATTCATTCAAATTACTAGCGCACATAATAGTTAGCTGGGCTGTTGTGACCACCTAATATGTATGTATGTATGTGCTTTGATAACAGTGTTGATGATAATCAATTAGTCTAGTAAATGTAAAGGGGGGATCGTATGTTTTAGTAAAAGTTGAAAGTGGTGGAATTCAGAGTGTTATAAGGTGTTGTGATAATACACACATACATACATATATACATATAATGGTACATATAAAAAAACATTTAAATTTTATTATGGATATCCAAATGTTTTTTAAGTTTTAATGAAGCAACGAAGCTAATTTTTTAATGTCATTAAATGTTGAAAAAAGTTAATAAATGCATATTTGATTAATTTTAAATACATTTATTTCTATTTTAAAATGTATATTTTATGTACATAGTACATGATTTTAAATGCATGAAAATCCTATCCCTAACGATGAGTTGATATTCAGTAAAAATATAGGTTTCTTGAAGTTAGTTAGTAATCATAAAAAGAAAGATATTATAAGTTCGAAAGTGTTATAACATTATTTGAATTGTAATTGAAGCAGGTTTTCAGGTATTTTATTTAACATTAATAGTGAAGTGTATAAATAAGTTAAATAATAATTTTAGTATCGGACAGTTTTAGTTACTTATTATTATTATTATTATTATTCAAAAACAAAATGAAAACTTTCAAGATGATGACTTAAGTGTGATAAAACATTTTTATAAATGAAAAAAAAAAAAAACAATTTAACTTCAAACTTTAGTGTAAATTACACGAATCAACGTCATAATCTATCCTTAAGTTTAAGCTCCTGGAGACATGTAAATTGCTATATACATATAAGGTGAGTGGTATTGTTTATAAATTATTATTTGAGTATACTGTTTAATTAAAAAAAACACTATATAATCACTCAAAACACTACTGGGTTATTAAAAATTTCTCTATAAGCATATATTTTATTTCCCTAGCCACCCCCCCCCCCCCTTCTACCTTTTTAAGTGTTGGCTTATTTTTATTAGTCTCAGCATTTAATACCATTTTTACAAATTTTATAATGCAAAATTTATTACTTCTAAGTTTAATTTCCATTTGTAGGTATTAAACAATTATACACTTTTGTTTTTGTTGTTGTTGTTGTTGTTGATCATAATGAGATAAACAAAAATTCATAGGCCGACATATTGAGGCTGAAAAGTGAAATATTTATAATAATATAAATTTTAAACACATCTAGGCAATAGTTGTGCACAAATAAACAATAATTTTCAGTTTTATACATATTTGCATAAAGTTTATCCATAAAACATTAGAGCAAGATTAAATTATAAAGTAATAATGGGATTGTGGTAGAAGAGCCAAATAAATTGCTTTTAATGTGAGTATGACTGTAATCAAAAAATAAATTAAATGCATTTGTCAGATGTTTTATTTTATATATTTTATATAGAATTAGTTTAAATTAGGCTTTAATTTTGATGATTTTTTTAGATAAAATAACCAGCAAATTATATTGAGATCAATAAGTTTTTTTAAAGAGAAGTAACACTCACGCAATGAATGCTTACTTCTGTTACCTTCTTTTTAGAAAGGCATAGTGAAAGAGAAGACAAGTGGTGAAGGAAGAGATAGGGGAAAGCTTCATTATTTTACAACTCTGCTTATTTGCACGTTTCTAATAATGCAGTGTTGCAGCGCCTCTGGTGTCAATTAGGCGCATTAAGTTTTCGAAGCTGTGCTTAGAAGCCATTTTATTTAATTGGTTCTTTTACGTTGCCGACGATACCGACGAAGGAGGGCGCACTGATGTTACATTGGGATTAGTATCAGTTGAAGCAGGAGTAGTTCAGTGACGAGTCTCTATGTCTTCGTCATTTGATGAACATGCGTCCTAAAAAAATATAAAAAAAATTGAAAAAAAATTAAAAAAATTTCCCAAATTAAATAAATTGCTATTTAAAAAATATTGCGCAAAAAAATTAAATTTTTTCCAAAAAATTTCTTTTAGGAAAAATTGAGATTTTTAGGTACTTTTAACCAAGTTTTTATTTTAATCTTACTTATTTTCTAAACAAGAACTAACCTAAAAAAATTTGTAAGCACCATTGGATTCAGCGTACCCGAATTAGTTTTACGCTCCAGATCCCCGGTTTGTTAAAAACAAGTTTCCGATTCGAGCAACAGATTTTTGTGTAGTGTTGTTGTTTTGAAAATAAATTGACGAACGAAAGTTTTATTTCGTTTCAAAAATCCAGGCGGCAAATGACGGCATTCGATATGGTACGAATTATCATACAATTTTAACTGTGTTTTCATGAAGATTTCGATCGATATCGAATGCCGTAATTTGCTTCCATGTTCTATAGGTATTAGAATATGAGTTTAAGGGGTTTTATACTCGTTTGTACATATCGTGTCATAACCGCCAAAAAATCTTAAGCGGCATAATTTTCAAACTTGATTTTTTTTACCAAAATCGATTGTTTGGTATCGTAAATAATCGATTTTCGCCAAGAAATCGAGGTCCAAAAAAAATTGTCGGTTGAACTTTTTTTGGCGGTTATGGCTCGATATTTGTCATGTTATTAGTTCATAATGGTTCGTGCTAGTGTCAGGGTGACCCAAGACATTTTTCAAAAAGTGACACCAAATAGGGGATTTATAAAAAAGGGGGCAAAATTAAAAAAAATCGAGAAAACTACACCAAACTTTTTATTTTTAATGTAGTTTTCATATAACTCACCCTAAAAAAAGGGGTAAAGTCGAAAAAGTGGCAATTTGCTACTTTACCCGGTCAAACGGTCACGCTGGCTAGTGTTCAAAATATCACCAGTTTAAAAGAAATATATTTTTCAGTTTCTTTCTTGGGTTTTTTTATTTTTTAACCAGCAACACTGGCCTCTCTGCCTGTTGCCTCCTTACTTTAAATCCTTAAAACATTTTGAAATATTATTTTGTTTTCATTTTTTCTAATGGTCAATTTGCTTTGCTATTCATCTTAAAGTTTTCCAATATAATTGATTGTGCAGCAGGCTTAAAAGAAGTGACAATTAAAGCCAAAATGTTTTGGTCAATGAACACAACGTCTCTGCCATACTTCATACTTTTGCTTTGCACAAACTTTTCCACTGGCTTTTATTATACACATGCTATATTTTTTTCCATTGTTTTCTTTCTTTTCGCATTTTTTGGCATGTAACTTACATCTTCAGTTCATTTACAATATTTAACTTAACATGGATGTTGAACTATTTTGGTTACACAAACTCACATGACAGTTTTAATTACGAAACTTTTTCTTGAGGTTTTTGTGCAAAAAAAAAAAAACAAAAAAAATTTATGCTCTTTCTATAACTTAAAATGCATTCAATTTTGCTTGCTTTTCTTTCCTTGCTATTTGTGATTTTTTGACATTTTATGGGTCAGTCTATGAGGGGAGGAATGTACAACTAAGTTAATCCAACATCTGAAACTATGTCTACGTTTTCTGTTAAGCTAAAACTCATTTTGCGGATTTGATTTTGAACAATACACAGACCACAGACCAAATTCAACCTCAATAGTACAAGTTGTGAAATAGAAAAAAAATATAGATAGAAAGAATATAAAAGTGAATTGAGTTTCATTTATTTTATAGATTTAGTTTTTTTTTTTATAAATTCTTTAGAAAGAAGTGGAACTAACAATAGCTTTAGTTGTAATTAAATTGTTTAGTGCAATGTGCAAATTTTCGAGTTAACAAACTCTATAAAAATATGTACATAAAATTTTTAATTTTATTGAGCCTGAGACTGAGGTCACTTGTTTTTAAATTGAAAATATTACTCATATTTTTTACAATATTGCAAAATATTGAGAAATATTTAATAAGAATTTTTAAAAAAAATTTTTGTTTGCTTTTGGTTAAGTACGTCTATATGCATTTCATTAGCTTAGGAAATCCAGCAGAGATTTTAACCAAAACATAGAAAAACTCTGATAAAATAATTGAGAATTACGTACATAAACCAAATAAGCTGCTGGAAAGCTTAAAAAAATCTTAAGTTCCTAACAAATAATTTTATATGATTTTCAGTCTGTTTGTATTTTCTCTGTAATTTTTTTTATTGTTATTATTTTAGTTTATTTCTAATTTTTTATTTAAAAAAATTTTTTTTTGGAATTTTGGATTTTTA
Source organism: Tachina grossa (assembly GCA_949987645.1). NCBI lineage: Eukaryota > Metazoa > Arthropoda > Insecta > Diptera > Tachinidae > Tachina > Tachina grossa. The sequence continues at coordinate 146,274,510 of OX465278.1, forward strand.
CCACAAAGGATGATCGACTTGAGAGAAAATTTTTATGAAAGTCAGTCATTTATTTAATGATTTTTATAAAAATTTTGTAGACTATTCGCCTGCCTGACTTATGGAAACAAAGTGTAAAGCTAAAAAAACTTCATATGTTTATAGAAAACTCTCAAAATTTTATTGAGAATTACGCAGATAAGCTCTATAAGCTATTGAAAAGCTTCAAGCAAAAATCTTAAGTTCCAAAAAAAAAAATCAATTTTATTTCTTTATAACCTAATCTATTTTTTAAGTTTAAAATTTTTTAAACGCACTAATAATCCCAAATTAATATTTTACTTATTAAGTAAAATATTTATTTTAATTAAAAACAGATTGAAATTGATTATTGAGGGGTTTAGTTGGATCGTATGCGATTTCACTGTTTGCTAATGCAGATCATCAGGGAACATATACCCGAAGCTTCTTAGAACAACTAGAGTTATTATATTATAAACTTTCATTTAAAAAAATGAGAAGCGCAATAACAAATAACAAAGTTGAAACAAGAACTCAATAAGTCCCAAATCACACTGTGCAAGTCTTATTGCTGAGCTGATTAGTTTCAGGGAGATAGAGACGAGGGGAACAGCAACGTTTCTTTTTCCCCCGTCTCTCTCTCCTAATAAACTAATCAGCTTAGCAATAAGACTTGCATAGTGTAAATAGGGACCAATCAACATGTTTTTTATTTTCTTACTTTACCATTGTACATTGGCTGACTTTTTTTCAGCTTCAAATTGTAGTCGTAAGAGTATGTAAAAGAAAATAAATGTAAATAACAACAACAGCTATTTAAGAATAGAGTGTTGCCACACAAGTATTTTTTTGACCGGGTGCAGTCAAGTTAATAGTTAGTGTTTTTTATGGGAATTGTTACAATTTAAGTTTAAAATTTTTAAACGCACTAATAATATTTTAATCCCAAATTAAAAATTTTAAACTTAAATTGTAACAATTCCCATAAAAAACACTAACTAATCTATTTTTATTTCTTATTTATTCTAATTTTTCCTCGATTTTTATCTAATTAAGTTTTTTTTACATATTTTTATTTTGAATTTTTTTTTCACTTTGAGTTTTATGTGTATAAATACAGTCAAATAAATAAAATATTTAATTTTTTATTTAAATTATTTTAAAAATTTTTTTATTTTGCATTTTTTTAGCTTTTTTTTTAGATAAAAATATTTTTATATAAAAAAAGAGAACTAGTTCAAGAAATTAATACTTAGGCTAGTGAAAGAAAGAAATGGTTTGTGAAACAAAAATAGTATAAATAGGAACATTTTTATGTCCTTATTAAAAATCAATTTTTCGTTTTAAATCTTTATGCCATTTCAAATATTTGCAACAAAGCAAAAAGTCAAAGTTTTTATTTAGTCAATATTGAAATTAGAAGTCCTTGAAACACACAATATGAAATAATTCACTGCTGGAATACCACGATGTTAATTTCTTGTGTTAAGATTCGACAAACATCGATGTTATTTATGCAAAGCATGACTTATTCAACTTAAAAGACTGTTAAGTTAATTCTGCGCACTTTAACATAAACTAGAAGCTATGTTAGCAACATCCAGAGTTTTACAGCACATTCAACACCTTCTCAAATGTTAGTTTTCGTTGCTAATTCTGTAATACAATTAGTACTGTTGCTTTGTGTGTATGTGACAAATATAAAATTGTATAAGGGGCTGTACATATATTACGTAACGCTCTAGTGGGGGAGGGGGGGGTTCGAGTTTTCTTTTGATCTGTTATGGTGTGGGTGGGGAGGGGGTCTTTGAAAATGTTACGTAACAGAAAAAATTACTAATTTTGTACAAAAATACGTATGTTTTTCTCATTTATTTATTTAATTGATCATACGTGTTGCCTGCATATATTATGTACGAGTATGTATACTACATACATCTGCCGAATGTCAACTTTTGATATTCGAGAATTCGATTTCGAATGTTTAAAACGTACCTTAAAGTTTATGAAAACTATCCAAAAATTTAATAGTTGTTAAATAACATTTGAAAATTATACAGAGTTTTTATAATACATTAAGTAAATTGTAGTGAAACTGAATTGAACTGGTTCTGAATTCCTCATCTTTCTTTATCCATTTACATTCTTAAATATTCTTAATATATGTATGTACATAAAAACTTCTGTTTATATTAAACTGCAACATATATTAACATTAAATCCACCAAATACATAGAAGGAAATGGTATTTGCAGAAGTTTAGGAAAAGATTACTTGCAATTCTCATGGACAAAAAAGCGTCCTTTTAAAAAAATATATTCTTCCATATATGTGCATGAGAATATCAAATTATTTAGTTTTAACATTTTTGTTGGTCAACTTGTCAACAATGTTTAACTTTTGAGAGATGTGTTAATGGAAACTTGCATACATAGACGTATTTTCATAAGGATATTATTTAAATTTTTTATGCAACAGAACTTAAAGAAATATGAAAACAACAGTGAAATGCGTCTAGGAACTAGATTGCCCGTCTAATTTTAAGGTATTTTTAAGGTATATTTTTTTAATGGGCAAATATCTATTGAAAATGTAATGTTGTAGAATGTAATTCAACATGGCAAACTTTATTGATCCTAGATATAATTTTTTTTTTTTGTTTCACTCACATTTTAGATTGATTTGAAGATGGCCAAACGGAGTCATCTTTAAGCTCTCTGAAATACACGACGACTTCACTTATAGAAACTAGTGAACGCGACCGCAAGGCTAATGCCGATTCTCCTCTTGATGTTTGAAATAATGCTCAGTCATCAATACGTAAAACTATAGCAGATTATTTGGCAAAAAATTCATTGCAAAAAAATATAAAAAATCTTTTTTTTAATTATTACAAACTAATTTTTGTGTGCCATTCATTTAAATTTCGTTTTGGATTTATGAATTTCTTTATATATTTTTTTTTAAACGAATGCGAATATCTAGAAACGGCCGAATGTTTTGGAATTCCAATACGCATCACTAATACACACATACAGTTTAGGAATAAGGGGCCATAACCATAGTCATAGAATAAAGTCGGTTCGTTTTAGAAACAACTTAAAATTAAAAACCTGTTCTTAAATATTTTTCTACTGTAGTAGTCAAAAACAAAGTGTGTGTTAAGTTGAACCGACTTTAACTGGGTGCCACAGTAAATATTGGAAATTTTTCATATGATAGAAAACAAAATATAAGGAAGTGGCATCTCTGTCTCTCAACTCCCTCATCTCTCTCTCATCGGACATTGTGTTATGAAAAAGGGTTGAGTTTAAGAACAAGATAAAATAAAACAACCGAACATAAAAATAAATTAACAAATAATTAATATAGAGAAAATTAAAAAGGTGTTTGTATTTTGTATTATTTTAATACAATAAACTCTTCAATGATTGGATTATAAATTGTTTATAGGAACAAAAGAAGCCAAGATATAGAAAGTCATACATACATACATACATACATACATACATATGTGTTCTCTTTTATTTTAATGTGTTTTGTGTTGAACTAAAGAGCCAGAGTCGATGCTAATCTAGTTAAAAACAACTTCAGCATGTTTTAACTTTAGAACCGACTTTTTCCTTTAAAGTGCAATTTTTCTCGTCTATGGTAGGTCAAAAGTACATGTTTTAAAAAAGTGCATTCAAAAAAAAAAGTAGACTTTTTTGTTAACTATGGTTATGGCCCAAGCTCTCTAGAAAACCATAATTTTTGGAGTTTGAGGACACTTGGGAAGAAATTTAAAAAATAATTTCGCCAATATGTGGAGTACGTTCATACATAAGCTTATTTAATTTTTGTCTACGCACTGTGCTAGTCTAACAAATGAATTTAAAACAATGAATTAAATTTAATTTTTTTTTAATTAAAACTTTTAACTATTTAATTTATTTTTTATCTCATTGTTACGTTATTCCTGGTGGGGAGGGGGGTCACAGTTTTGTTACGATCTGTTACTAGGGGGGAGGGGGGGGTCAAAAATCGGGGAAAACAGCGTTACGTAATATATGGACAGCCCCTAAGCATTATAGTTTGTAGTTGTTCGTGGCTGACATCTGCATTGCACCTATGTGTTTGTATGGTTGTGTATTTCTTAATAAGCAGAAAATATAAACTTAGTGTTGTTGTTATTTTTTTAATGTCTACTTCAACATGGTCTTGTATGTTTGTGTACTTGTGTATTATGTTCTTTAGGAAATAATTTTTGGATTGTTCTTATTGGATGTATAGAAAAGTGCTTTTAGGGAAAACATTTGTATTAGGTCACTTCCCATATATTTTCGTAATATGCTATTGTGATATTATTATTTTGATTAATTTAAAAATATTGCTTATTTTTATTTCCAAATTTTATTTTCATATATGAATTTTTGAATTTATAAAAATATCTTTTGCCAAAGTTGTTGAAAAACTTTCCGTTCGATAGCCGCAATTTAAATTTGACCTTATAAATAATACACACTCACTCCTCCCTTCCCTTTCTTATGACAACTCAAATCTCATTTATTATTTTTCTAACATCATTGTCACATTTACACCATTTTTTGTTTGTCAGACAAATCATTTTTAGCATTTTTAAATAGCTGTTGACAGTTGTTGGTATTGTCAGAAAAGCAAAAACAAAAAGGAAAAAAGATGAACGACAATACTTGTCTGCTATCGTTGAAATACTTTGCATAGAGCTGCTGCAACTATAAGATTCTGACGACAATCCCCTGCTGTTTTAAAATAACATTTGAAATATTTATCTTCTTTGAATATTCGTGGAATGTTAGCACTCTTGTCAGAATTTGGTTACAAACTTGTATAATTCTACAACTTTTATATATAAATTTCAATGACAAAGTGTTGATACATTCATCTATGAATAAGTAATAAACTTTTTTCGTATTTATTTCTTTGCATATTTAGCTAGATATAAGATACAGCAAAAGAATAACAATCTATTGCAAATCTGTCAAATAAAATATTATTCTTTTAATTCTCTACCAAAAAGGGGAGAAGATAAACAGCAAGAAAAGCCAAGAACTACCAGATAGATGCCAAGGGGAGCATTGAACGTTGCTAAGTTTGAATTTTGAGTTGATATATAAAATTGGATTAGTAAATTCATATTAAAGTAATAGTGTGATATGGTTTTAATAAAAGTTGATTTTAACGTTAAAACCAACTGTTAAAACCTGGTTTTACCATACAAATTGTTTTTGTTAAAACCAAATTAAAACCATTTTTGAATTGGTTTTAAGTTGGTTTTATGAAATGCAACCTTGTTTTCGCTGTGATAAATTCAGTGCTGCCAAGTTGAAATGACCGACAGCAGCTGGTAATGGTATTCCAGTGAATAACAATAGATGGCGCCTGAAAAATTTTCAACTTAAAAATTAGTGCAGCAGCAACAATAATCAAAAAATTATGGAAAAGAAAGTTTTTTAGAAGGAAAACAACGAAAATATTTTAAAATGAACTGTGGAAAGTGAAAATAGACAATATGACTGACATTCACCTGCCTATAAAAAAGGTTTATCTTATAATGTATTTGTGCATTTTTATATTGTTAACAATATTTCCAAGCACTTCTTCACTCTGCATAAGAAGTTCCATAATTTAAAAAAATTTTATTTACAAAATATAAAATAATTTCCATTTTAGAGCGCATTGTGAAATATCTCAGTGTTTCAAACAAACAAAAACAGCTGAACAGTATGTCCAATAAGTGTTATTAAAAAGCAGAAAAAATGCAACAATAAATACACGCATTTCTGCAGGAGATTTATTTTATTTTGAGCAAAGTTATTAGACAGCCTGTGAGTTAAAACCTGAATTTAACAAACTTGCAGTGTGAAAGCAAAATCAGCTGTTTATGGTTTTAACGTTAAAACCAGATTTTAACTTTCAGTGTGAAAACACTATAAGGGATCATATAAAAATTTTATATAAATAACTAAAGCATATTTTAGGGCGGGAATAAGCTAAATTTTGTATGAAAAGGAAAGTTGAAGAGATGAAAAACTTAAGGTTTAAGTTTGATATATTGATGTCATAGCAGCTAAAGCGATTAAAGAAACAAATGCTGTTTTTCTTTTACTGTAATTAATCTCTTTGCTAAATTAATGTATTCATTTTAAATTAAATTTTGTTTGTGGCAAAGAGCTAAAATTAATTTTAAACACTTGTTTATGCTATTTCATACATATAAATGATGCAAATATTTTCTCTCAAGGCTTAACATATTGTTTAAGTATTTTTTTAGAAATTTTGTGTTATTAATATTTCAGCTCCAGGCCTTCGTTTAATATTCATATCATTGATATAAATATGTGCATACATTTAGGCTGGTAAACAAACATTAGCTATTCAGTGCATGCTTTAACATGGTTTCAGCATTTTTTCGCACAAATAATTTTTGGGCAAATAATTTATTATTAATAAACACCTGCTGTTTAGGACTTTAAACTATAAATTTAAAAGAAAATAAAAATGTTATTTGATGTGTGAGTGTATAATATTGTGGACCTTTATTGTAACAATTGGCGTGTATACATATGTATGTGTTCGGCTTGAGGTCCGTTTTAATAAATAAATAAAATTACTTTTTATTAATTTTTGTTTATTTATTTCCGATATTTCGACCAACTTTGTTGGCCATCACCTACAGGTGACAGAACTTAAAAGAGAATAGATTTACTGCTAAGATCAAATTTTACAAAATAAAATTTAATCATGCCCTGAAGATGGCCAACAAAGTTGGTCGAAATATCGGAAATAAATAAACAAAAATTAATAAAAAGTAATTTTATTTATTTATTAAAACGGACCTCAAGCCGAACACATATGTACATATGTATGTATACACGCCAAATGTTATTTTATATAAAATTTTTTATAAAACTTTCAATCCTGTTAGACTAATATAAAAACTTTTATGCTTTCTTTATATTATTTGACATTTTATTATTTGCTCAGAAAATATTTCTTTTCTTTAATTCAATTACACACTTATGCTGTTTCCTAGAAAATGGTGACAGTTGTCAGAGATTGATGAAGCTAAAGTAAATGTATAAGTACAGGGAAGATTAGAAAGAGAGCACAATGTAGATAAAGTAATGTAGGCAACACACTGGGCCTTATTCTGAAAAAAATGCACTAATGAAAATTTCCTTTTTTGCCATGCATTATAAAAATTTCTCGTTTTCGAAAAATTAAAATTATACACGATAATTTTTTTCAGATGAGAATCTATATAATAAAAAAAAAAATTTTAAAAATCTCCAAAAAATAGTTCTATTGTCGGAGCTATTTTTCTAAAATCGTGCGATTTCAAATCGATTCACTTCACAGAACAGGGCTGGTGAATAGTTTTTAAAAAAGGGAGCAATTTTTATTTTTTAAAAAATCATGTCATTTTTCAACGAAGTCTCCTTTGATTGCTATTCGAAGTTGGTGCCAGTCAGGTTACCAAATTCGATATTAATTTATGTACATACATTCGTTTAGTTATCATTGTTATTGTCACCGACTTTGAATATCCTTATAGATGATAGCACATATAAAAAGATTTTATATAACTGAATCTAAATTATTTTTAACTTTCTAGTGCTTATTTTTGAAGTCGGCTTACATTTTTTAAGTTTTATTTCTAAATTTGTAGTGCCAAGTTTATATATTTAGGGGCGTTGTTACGTTGTTCGAAATTGTGTCGTTGAGAGAGCCCAATGTGTTGGGTAAGTTTTTTTTTAGCAATTCGGAGCCCAATTAATTTATTTTTAAGTTTAATTTTTTTTATTATTTTTACTTAATAAGTAAAATATTAATTTGGGACTATTGGTGCGTTTAAGAAAAATTTTAAACTTAAATTTTAACAATTCCCATAAAAAAATCACTAATTAAATGTATTTTTAATCAGAAATAATTTCTTATTCGGGCTTAAGTTCAGTAATTTCATTTCTTATTGAATGAAATATTTTTATTAATTATTTTTTTATTTTTGTTTTGCCAGAGGAACAGCATAAATAAAACAAATGTTCTATGGAAGTTTGATTAATAAACCTTTAATAAAAGTAAGATATTTTTTATGAATTAGGCCCTAAAAATTTATTTTTCTTCAATTCAAAATTTTTTTTATCATTAAAGCTGTCTTTTACATGGTAATACAATGTATTACGACATGTCAAAATATGCTGTAGAACATACAAAATCTTATCATGTAAACGCAGAATGTATCGAGTAGGAGAGAATACGGATAGAAAACTTGACAAGCGGTCGGTAAATGTTTATTTTCTAAACCATTTTAGAAACTTAAGTATTATCATCACACCAGAGGTGTATTTCAAAGTAAACGTTGCCAGCACTGATGTTATTTATTTAAGGGGTTAGCACTTTTACAAAAACAACCGAAATCAACTCAGAAAATGTTCATGCTGTTATTGTAATCATTGTACAACTACAACCATAGCCCGTACCACAAAACCAAACACACAATAAACAAAGCAATAAAAAAATATGTTTTGTAGTAAAATTACATTGCAATAATAAAATGTTTTCTCCAAGATTTAGTTATATTAGTACACATTTTTTTTTGCAATTTTTTTCCGTAATTTATATCACTTTTATAAGTCATATAGATTGCAAGCACCAAGCTATTTGATTGAGTTATTTGAGTTTAGTAGATCCACTAGAAATAAACAGTTGATTATATCAAGACTGAGTGGAGGATTGCAACGTTCTTTTTGTGTAAGGGTTGCACGAGCATACAATGTTTTGCCTAATTATTTGAAAACTTTTAATGTCTCACCGTTCACGTATAAGAAAAAACTATTTTTAGAACTCTCTAGTAATGATTTGTAGTACTGATTGATAATGTATAAATAACTATTTTGCAAGATAGCCATTGTTGGCAATTTCTCACTTCTCTTTTATAATTTTTTTTATTTTTTTCTCTTTTTCTCACTAATATTACATTTTGACCAATTGGGATGGTCCTATTGTTCTTACATATTTTCCTAATTGTTAAACTTTGTTTTTATTGCATATATTTTATTGTTTTTATATTGTATAAGTTATATTTTTACATACTAATTTAAAATAATATTATTATAGTAGAAATTTGTAACCGTTTATGGCCTGCATTGGCTAGGTTATTGGTAATAAATAAATAAATAAATAAATTATCAAATTTTTATTTTTACCTCAAAAGTTTAATGTTTTTGCTTGCATTTTACTTATAGTATCAGTGCAAACATGAAAAATACCTACAACAGACTATTGTTCTCTTTTTTTTTTTTAAATACGGAGAGAATTTCATAATACTTTGATTCTACAAAGTCGTAATACTTTGTATTACCATGTAAAGACACCTTAAGTAAGCACTTTGCCAAATTTCATATTTTTCTTCAAACACTTCATAAAATAAATAATAAAGTGTATTTGTATTTTTATTAACGTATAACATAAGAACATCTTTCATTTCCTTTTAAGATCCCTGTCACTTCTATGACAAACAGCAAAACAGTAAACAAATCATTCAATTCAACAACTTTTTGACAATCGCTGAAAGCAGCAAGCAATGAACACAAATTCAATTTAATTTATTTATTTACTACCGCTAAAAAATATTTATATAATAAATGCTAATTTATTACATTTCTCCCTCCTTTATTTCTTTCTTTCTCATTCGCACACTCATTCTAAGATGACAATTATATCTTGCAAGAGGACTTTTATCTAATAAAACTCACAGCTAGACTAAAGAAAAATATGGAAATTATTATTAAAAAGGAAGAAAAAATAACGCACGCAAGTGATGATGCAAATTCTTGTTATTGAATTGTGCAATCCCTTCTGGCTTCTTACTAACCTCGACTATTTACATACAAGCACAGCAATTCTTTGCTTTAATCCCTTTAGATTTTTCTTTTGCAGCTTATCTTCTAACAGTATTATTACTTTACTGTAATATTCCCTATTAGAGGAAAATCCTTGCAAGCAAAAAATAAATATATGTATGTATATCGTAAAAAGAAAGAAAAAATGTAGAGAAAAATAATATAAAATGAAATGCATAAACCAGCCAATGAAGCAAATTAATTTAATTGTTATTCAATTTCGTCGATTTTACTTTGCCATTGGAAACACCCGCACTTGTCTACGAATGTATAGAATTTGTTGTTTTCAGCTTTTTAGAATTAGTTCTAATATGCTTCTTCACCACAGGTATAGGGTTTGTTATTCCATTAGTAATTGCAAAAAGGTGCGGTTGAGAATTGCAAAAAATTTATCACTCGTGGGGCCTTTGGAGATAAAAAATATTCCATGGCCGTTTGATTAGTGTTTAAATACATATATAAAGATTATCTATATTTATATAGGTATAAATAAATATACTCGAACAGATCTAATACAAATATTTTCGATAAAAGCATTTGTATAAAAGAAGAAGTAAACTGATCATTCGAGGCATAGTAGCAACTGTCGTTGTTGTACATTCGTACATTCTGATTGATAAGAAATATACAACAACACAAACACATAAGCCAAAGCAGAAGAAAGACTCAAACAACAGCAACTAACTGCTATCAACATCAGTGTTGCAAAAAAATTATGATGACAGAATGCTAAATCTTTCTGAAATTTCTGCTAAAATGTTTTACGGATGAAAAATAAAAATGCTAGATTTTAAATTAACTTAAGAATTTTTGGTTTTTTTTTTAAACTTGAATGCTAAATCTAGCAGTGAAAATATCCAACAATGGTCAACGCACATAGACACAATCCAACAAAAGGAAATGAGAGTTTATTAAATATGCTCAGAGTGGAGTCAGTCGAGTATTATGTAAATAACCAGCGTTGTCAACTTTGAAATTTCAAAACGCACCAAAATGGAGAAAAAAAACGCGCCATTTACAAAAAAAAAAAAAACGCACCAAGCTTAGAATTTCTTTTTTAAAATGTTTGTTTAATTAATTTTACATAAAAAGTATAATATTTTTTTTTGTGTTAAAAATTTAACACTTAAACAGGCTTTTACAGTTCAGGGTTAAAAAAATAAAACCTATAAAAACTTAACAAATTTGATTATATTCATTTTTATTATAAATAAATTCTGTAAAAAAATTTTTAAAGAGATTAACGATTAATAGTAAGGATTCAAAACTAATGAAAGTACTAAACTTTTTTATTCAAATATTAAAAAAAAAAATTATCAGAAGTTTAATTAATACATTTACTCATATTAATAATAAAAATTAAAAATTTTAAAAACCCCCCGACTTTTTTCAGAAAAGATGTTAAAGATGTTTTCTTCAAGCATAGCTAAGAACCCTCTCGATCAAGTCATCTTTCAAACAGAAAAAACTAAATGAAAATCGGTCCAGCCGTTTGGCCTGTACGTGGACACGGACAGACACAGACACACACTACAAACTTATAGCATCCCTTTTTTTAGTCGGGGGTTAAAAATACAAAAATAAAAATAAACAGCCTTTTACAATATACCCAATAAGCACTCAAAAAATTAAAATTCAAGCACTTGAAATTGAACTGGAAACAAAGCTAAGTTCAAGCATTTTTTTTAAGTAATTTTCAAGTTTGAAAATATTTCGAAATAAAATATCAAACAACATACATATGTATACTCGTATGTTCAAGCATTGTCAAATACATAATTTATTTATTAATAAAATTTAAATTGTGAAAAATATCAAACATAAATAAAAAAGTGAATTTTAAACAACGAAAGGTGATTAACATCGTGAAAAGAACAGTGAAGTTAGATATGCAGAAAATTATTATTTAAAAACCAGTGAATTGCATTTTCCTTTCTATTTTAAAAGATTTGTTTTTGAAGCAAGAAATATACTTAAATTCAACTTTAATACAAGGCTGAATTGCAGTATAATTCAAGGTTTGAATTCAACTGTACTACAAGTGAATTGATCGAATTGAATTCAAGTTCCCTTTTCACTGGAGAATGCTATTGAATTAAAGTGTGAATCAAGCATAATTCAACCCTTGACAATTGATTGTGTGGCTTGAATAAAACTTGTTTTACAGTTGATTTCAACCAAAATTGCTTATTGGGTATGTACAAAACTAAAAAAAAACTTAACCAAAAAAAAAAAAAACAAACGAACTCGTACATACATGGTATACATGTGTTTTCTTAGTTACGAAAGTGGTCTAAATCATACGAAGTTTTGATTCGATATAGTAAAATTAATTTATATTAATCGAGACTAGTACAACTCTAAATTAAACTGCTGCATAATTAAAATATTTTCCGATTTGTTCAAATGTAATCTACTAAATATCTCGACCAAAGAAATATATGACTTATACAACTTTCATTATTAAGGGCACATACATATGTTTGCAAGATGCTTAATTTTTGTATATTAATTTTATAAATTATGTTTAAAAATTTTTAAAAATAGATTAAAAATCAATTATTTCAAATTAATAAAGGTAATATTTTCATCATTATTGTTATCATCGGACATTAGACAGATTTCATTTCAAATTGTGATGTTTTATAAACATCATTACTATTAATATGGTAGTTAACACTATCAGGAAGTTGGTAAGTTTCTCAACAAGAATTTTCCGGTTTTAACCAATTGTTGTGTTAAATTTGCGTTGGTGCCACCAAAAATTAAAAAACCCACCGAAATCTTTAAAAAAGCGCACCATGCACTAACTAAGGAATTTTTCGCACAAAAAATTTCAAAAAACACCCAAAATGGTGCGAAACGCACCAAGTTGACAACGCTGTAAATAACTGCGAAGTTAACATCGTGGTATTTCAGCAGTGAGTAATGTTAAACCTCTAGATATTAGTGTTAGTAAAAAAATGTTCTAATTTGATAAGATGAACTTTTAAAAATAAGATTTTTAAAATTTAAAAATGTAAATGTAAATCCTAAACGTTTCTCTAAATCGATTAGTTTAGTTATTTTATAATTAATAAATATATGAAAGCTTTTTACGTTTTGTGACAGTCCATGATGTAGAACAGCTACGTCCAAACACAAATACACTGATACATGAGGTAAGCAGCTTTGAAAAAGCTCTTAAATTTGTTTTTGTTCCTTTGCAAAGTTAGAGCAATCATTGCTGTCTGTTGTGTTGTTGTTGGGATGTTGTACTATCGTCAGTGTGAAAGCACAAAAAGCTGTTTATAAAAGTTTGCACATTGTGCATATGGCTTGGACATAGATGATGTAGAAATTATTTAAAATTTTTTTTATTTTAAGGTTTTTTTTTAACTTTAGCGCTTTTTTCGTGTTGCCAATTTTGTCGGGTTCTTGGTAGTGTTGTAAAAGTATTGAGTATTTGAGTACTGAGTACTCAATACCGGGAGTTTTTCCCGGTACTCAATACACAAAAGTAACTACTCAATACTTTCAGGGTTGCATTTTGTAGTATTCAAGCGAAAGTCTTCCTTTAAAATACATCAGAATTATACAACTCTGTGAGCTTGATACAAATAAATATGAATCTGTACCACTTGGAGTTAGTGTAACAAACAGCCACTAAAAAAAGTACTACAAAATGCATTATTAAACTACTTTAGTCATTAACAAATACTATTGGACGGAAGAAGTGACCATTTAAAATAGTGGAAGGAAGGCACGTGATACAATATAACCAGCAAGTCAGGTCCTCACAAACATGAAAAATATTTTAAAATCTTTCAATGTCGGTAAAATTTTATTTCTACATTTCAACAATGACTAAGTAATAACATCAATTGTGCGAAAAAAATGTTTATTGAAAATATTTAGAAGATAATTTAAGAGATTAATGCACTAGAAGTTTTAAGAGTACGTTAAAAAATTTTATGTACAAAAACTAATCTTAAAACTTATTTATTTTCATTTGTTATAAATTAATTTAAATATACTTGTATTTAATCTTTGTTTTTCCATACTGCATTATCAATAAAATAATATATATATAATAATTTTTAACTTCCCATATACATACATATATAAAGTATTGAGTAGTATCGAGTACCCAATTGAAAAAGTATCAAGTAGTACTGAGTATTCAAAAGTAGCCGCTTTTTACAACACTAGTTCTTGGCAATTTTTTTTCCTTAGCGATTTTATTTCAGTTTCAGGCCTTTTTTTAATTTTGTGATTTTTTCGCCTTCTGGCGGTTTTTGGGTGTTTTTTAAAGGAAATCTTTTTTTATTCTTTTATATTTACAACCCATGTAACTGCTCGTTTACTTTCTTAACACTAGCTATTTATACTTAATGATCTACTGAAAAATTTACGCATCATCATATTTTAATTTAATTATTTTTATGCAACTTAACATTATTCATATTTTAAATTAAAATATTTTCTTGAGCTTTAGGTCAGTTAATATTTTTAATTTATTGGTTCAATATTTCGTTAACGTTCGGTTAACTTATATATATATATATCCTGAAGAAGTTAACGAAATATTGAAGCAATAAATTAAAAATATTAACTGACCTAAAGCTCAAGAAAATACTTTAATTTAACATATAAAAAAAGGTCGAAAAATTAGATAAAATTATTTATATTTTAATGTTTACTAGACAATCAATTAATTTAATAAATATTTAATATTATTTAACTTCTGGCCCAATTGGTTTTGCAACATCGGTACTGCACAAATTATCGACGAAGAGAATTTAGCAAACAACCAAATCAATGAACTGGGTACTGCTGCGTTAACAAATAAGTGCAATGCATGGGTACGAGGGTTGTTCAATTATGATTCACAACACAATTTTTTCGTTGTTTTTTTAGTTTTAGCGATTTTTTCCGTTTTCGGCGATGTTTTCTTTGTTTCGGGCAATTTTTTCAGTTTTTGCGTTTTTCGGTTTTTGACAATTTTTTAGTTTTTTGGCGACCTTTTTACTTTAGGAGATTTTTTTTTGCATTTTATCGATTTATTTCATTTTTGGTAATATTTATCATATAAGCGCTTTTTTAATTTTTGCAACTTTTCGTTTCATCATTTTTCTAATACTGGGATTTTTTAGTTTTAACGTTTTTAAAAAAATAAATAAGTATTAATTTTCCTATAAAAATAAACTTGTACTATTTTTTTTCTAATTACTTGCATGTGCTTACAACATATAAAGAGTTTTCCGAAAAGAAAAAGGAATGCTATAAAATTCGCATTTATCAATATTTTCGGCTGAAAATTCTCATTTAGGCGAAAAATTATGCAATAAATACACAAAAAGTAAAACTACATAGAATTTTCCTTTGAGTTCTCGGCAATTCCCAAAAATATTTCATAAAATCCCAAAAATGGGATTTTTTGGTATTTCTGCTGTATTTTTCTTATCTTTCGCCGGGCGCGTATAATATTTTGGAAAATATTTAAAAACATATAATGTCTTAAAGTAAAATCACAAACTTTTGGATTCCAGCCTTGGAATTTGAAAAAAATGCCTTATATTTGTAATTTATAACAAAAATTTTCTTTATAATGTTTCTTATAGTATTACCTTTTGAATAAATAAAAATATAGGGTAGGTAACGTTGCAAAATTTTAAAATAATAGCGTAATAATTAACCTACTTTTTTCCTGCAAAAAACGACAAAAAATCGACTTTTTTTAAATATTTTATTTAATTTGCGTATAACTTTTGACTTAAGAGTGATGTTGTTATTTTTTTTTAAATGTTAAAAATTTTGTCTCTATTTTAAAATCAGACAAGATTTGATTTCTCCATTAGCAGAACAGTGGACCAAGGTTGGTAAAAAAACCCAAAATTTTAATTTTTTTCTCCAATATTTCCTAAACTGCAAAAAATCTTTTTTATCAGATCAAAAACATCAGCTTGGCATCGGTTTGAATTTTTCATTAACCCGAGGTTGCCACGTTGGGGCTTCGTGGCTCCGCCCCCTTTAGGGATATATAATCCCGACTCCAGACTTAAGCTCGGTAACACCTTAAATGCTGTATGAAATTTCATTAGAATCAGACGGCTCGTTTAGAAACTACAGAATTATTTCCACTTTTTATTCAAAATCCCCCACTGTGCAGCGGCCAAAGTTTTACATACTCTGTGAAAACGTCAGGTCCAGGTGACGTTTTTTTACAGAAACAATTCCCAGCCTTGCTTTATTAATATATTCTTTAAACTGAAGCCCAATAGACATATGATCCACTCTGAAGATAGTAACACATAAAATATATCTGAGACAGTCGTAAAGCAGCTCCGGGCGAGTCAACATCACGCGTCGTTGGCAATTATTTCTTCAATGCAACCAGGCCACTGTTGTTTATTGGCCTTCGAGAGTTTTGCGTCTCACTCGCACTGGTTGACTGATCTGCCACGGACTACCGTATAATCTTGCGGTTCTTTTGTGGAATTTCCTTAACAACCACGTTGCTACTTCCTATGTGAAGGCATAGGTAGTGTACAGTCAGTCACAAAAACATTTTTAAGAATACTGCTAATAACATCATGGACATATTGTCTTAGTCACCCGTCCATTTTTGTGCAACCATATTCTGCAAATTTACTTTGTAGAATATGTACTATAAATAAATAAATAATTATCTGAGATAGTGATTTAATGAGACTACAATGACGAAATATTTATGCAGCATGTGATGCTTTTCCGATTAGCAGCTTTGAAGGTGTTTGTTTTTTTTGACATGCTAAAATAAAAATTGTGTTACACATTCGGATGATTCACAAACTAATAATTTATGTGGGACTAGAGTAGCCCATAAAACTATAGAGATATTAGTGGTGGCCATGTGGGACTGACGCAATATTTGTGAAAACTATAGAAAGTTACACCTAGTCTTCTTATACCCTAGAAAAAAGATCAGGAAGCTTGTTACGCTTTTAGTTTTTAAAAATGTTTTTTTTTGTAGGTTCGAAATTTCAATTAAATTAAAGCCACAAGTATATAATTTTAATTTAATCAGAACATTTGATTTTCTACATAGCAATACATAGTTTTAAAACATATAATGTTAAATTATTCTCTGCTAGAATACCACGATGTTAACTTTAATGTTCTTTACATAAGACTACCCCTATAGATGAATGCCCCTTTTATACTTAACATAAAGCTTCCAGAATAATGTTAGCAACATCCAGAAAGTCTCAGAACATTCAAAAAAACTGGCCTTAGCACAAAGCTGGCGACTGTTCAGCTAATACATGGCACTTTTTATATTTCGTCGGGTTTTAAGAATACGTTATTATTGCGGCAAACCAGTAATCACCCGACAATTTGACATAAAGCAACTTTCTAAAAGTCTCTGCAGATTTAGATTGCTCGGCGGCTCCTAGAAATCACAAAAGCCCGCCACTGATTTTAAAGATGCCATTGTCACTAGGGATGAAACGATACCACCAAGGTATCGATACTTTGACTTGATCGATACCTACTCAGTATCGAATAAAAAGTATCGATACTTACTTGTATCGGTCAAGTTCTTCACATGATTTGAAGTAGTGCAACAAAAGCAAATACAATAAGGAAAAAGTGCTTAAGTCATATTTTAATGCTCTTCTACTGCAAGAGCACTTTAAAACTTTCAATTCTATTTTCGGAAATCTACGAGTATTTCTTTCACAGTTAAATTAGGAAATTCGGTATTCACTTAAATTTCTATTAGAAAATTTCGTTCTACACACTATAAATAATACATTCGATTTGAAATATAAAGGGTGTTTTTTATTAAGGTATAGAACTTTAAGTTGGCATCACTTTTTTAACTGGTGGCCATTTTGTCAGCTGTTAAGTGATTAATATTTAGTTTGGTTTGCCATTTCATCATGAACATGTAGACAAAAGAACAACGCTTGCAAATCGTGCAAATTTATTTCGAAAATAATGGTTCAGTTCGCGATGTTTACCGCAAGCTCCGTCCATTTTATGGTCGACATAATCGTCCATCAGAGCAATTAATTCGGTTAACCATGGATCGTTTTCGCACTACGTTTACTCTATGTGATAATACGCATCCGCAGAGACGTCGAACAGTGCGCACCGAAGAAACAATTGCCGCTGTAGAGCAAAGTGTTGAAGAGGACCCGAATGAATCGATTCGCCACCGTGCACAGCAATTGGAGCCGACTAACCGACTATTTTGTTCCCGAATTGGATGGCATGAATGTGGATGAGTTGTGGTTCCAACAAGACGGCGCTACATGCCACACAGCGCACGTCACAATCGATTTATTGAAGGAAACATTCGATGAGCGCATAATTTCGCGGAATGGACCTGTCAATTGGCCACCAAGATCGTGTGATTTGACACCATTGGATTATTTTCTTTGGGGATATGTGAAGTCGCTCGTCTACGCCAACAAACCAGAAACGTTAGGGGACTTGGAAGCCAACATTCGTGGCGTTATTGCCAACATACGGCCCCATATGCTCGAAAAAGTGGTTGAAAATTGGACCTGTAGAATTAGCTTTATTCGAGCCAGCCGCGGCGGCCACATGCCCGAAATCATATTTAAACATTAATGGCATAAAATTATCCTTCCAATAAAGCCAAATTGATGGACATTAAAACGATTTTCTTGTGTTTTCTTTCAATTCGAAGTTCTATACCCCTCAAAAAAACACCCTATACCAAAGTATAAGGTAATAAGGTAAGGTAATATTCCATATGAGATTATAAAACGAAAAAAGATAAGAAGTAAGTTATCGCGCTAAAACTTCCTAAAAAATCGCATAAAATTAATACAATTTCGCCCAGGGGTACTTTCTAATATGGAGATTTCATGGGTACCGTCAACTTAAAAACAGCTTATCACGACTTAAGCACTTTTTCTTTTTTCCCACAGATATATTCTAAACATAAATTTAGATTTAATATCAACAAATGAAATTTTGTTAAACTGATAAGAAACGAGTATTTTTGACCGATACGAGTACATTTTACCAATACCTACTTGGTACTCGGTAGCAAAGTATCGATACCAAAAGTACTTGTTTTCTGAGAAAAAGTATCGAGTACTTACTTGTATTTACTCGTATCGTTTCATCCCTAATTGTCACTGCTCACGATGTCTTTCCTTAATCTGTATGCACACTTTTTTTTTATTCATACTTTTTTCCCTTTCATGGTTTTCTTTTAATATATTAAATAAAAGACATCTTGTGGTGTATTTACAAAAAGCAGTAATAATTTTTTTTTAACTTTGTTTTCTATTGCTTTTTTTCTCAACATTTTAGCACTTACTTAACAGATGAAAATAATTTATTGCGTTGTTTTCTTTCCGTTTGCGACGTGATGACGACACTATTTTACTATTTTTGACGCATTTGGCTCGTTATGAATTATTAAATTATACTTAAAATACGCTCGTGGCAGCTTTCATGTTTTTTTTTGTTTGTTTGTTTTCAGTTTAAAATAACTCTTAAGCTTATTTCTGTTTAAACTGAATTAAGTGAATTACCATTTCCATATTTATACATGCAAACATATTAAAATGCAATCTTTCTCCTCATTTTGAAAGGAACATTAACCAAATTAAATGTTGATTTATGGCTCGCTGGAATTTATTCCTTCTTCTTTCATATTTTTACTTTATTTTCAAGTAAAGTAATGAATGATTTTCTTCTGGCATGAAAAAAAATAAAGAACTTGTAAAAATTTCCTTAGTTTTTTTTTTTTTTTTTTGGTTATCAAATATTGGTTTTTGCTCGAGGAGTTGCATTTGTTTGAGTGGTATATAATTTGAGTGGCAATACACATTGTGGTATTATGATAATATCTTAAAAATCAGTCTTTATTAGTATTGAATTGAAATTATCAATGGATGCAATTTGAGGTCAAAAGGTAAAGTATATATGTACCTATTACGTTGTTAGTTAAGCAATCATCTTCTGCAGAGAATTATGAAAACACAAAATAAATAATATTATTAAAGTTAAGCAGGAAAATTTAATAGAAAAATATACATACATATATACTTATATTGAACTGGCCAAATACTTTTTTTTTATCAAAATTCTCCTTCACTTAGAAGAGAAAAGGGATTTTATATAATTAATAAATTTTTTTTACTACTTTTTCCATCCTTAGAGTAGCATTTTTTTAAGAATTTGAATTCACAAAACATTTTCAAGTTAAAAAAATTAGCTACATATCCTATATAGAAAGGCCTAACTCATTATTTTTATTTTTAAATCGAGTTTTTTTTTGCATATTTCCATAGAATAACAATCTAATGTATCGAAAAATGCGAAAACCTCGTTAAAAATAAAAAATAAAAAAATGATAATGATTTAGGACCTTTCTGTATTAAGGTAAAGATATATGGTTTAAATTGCTTATAAATTTTTTATTTGTGCAATTATTATAATTTTAATTTTGTTTGTTGTTGATTAAGCGTGATTAAGATGCATTTCGTTGCTGCTTAAGGAAGGGGCGCTCTAGGATACTCATATTTTTTCTATTTGACCTTATCCACTTTTTCATCACTGGTCTTATTGCACAAATAATGGAGCAGGATTTTTTGATTCAGGGTTAAACCTCCGAATAAAAAGCCTAGATCTTAAGTACCTACACAGAGAGTACTATATTGGTGTTGAGCTCCTTGAATCTTTAAAAATAGTTCAATTAATTTTAAAATTTAATCTTTGAAAATATTTCAATTAACTTTTAATTGAATCTTTAACAAAACATCAATTAAATTTTTATTAAGTATAATATTTTTTTAATTGAAGAAAAAAATGAGTGGCTTAATACAACAATTTCCGTGATAGGTTGAAAACGAATTAGTTTTTTAATAAAATTTTTGTTTTTCTTAATGGTATCTTGTTTTTACTTTTTTCTGTGTAATAATTAGTGCATGCACTTGTGGTGCGACCCTGCGGATGCTTAAAACTTTTGAGCTTAAAATTTTACATAACATATAAAAAAGAGAATATTATTATAAATTAGTGAAAAAGATTCAAGCTGTTATTACAAGAAAAGGTTTCAATAACTGGTACATGATGAATCGAAATAATTCACGTATTCTATTTGCATTGAAAAGTTTGTATAGAAGACTAAAATTCACCATAAAAAGTGATTCAAAGACATGAACGCTGCTGGCAAATGTAAATGCAAAATATCGTAGGTTTTCTTTAAAACACACCAACAACCACAATCCAGGGAAAATTTACGATATTTTTCATTTACACTTACGCAAGACCATTTGCATCAAACACTGAATACCATCATTATGTTGTTCAGTTCGCTAATGCTTTAAGGAGTAATTACAATTTTGTTTCACATTATTTATTCTTTAAAAATTTAGTCTGCTCATATACAAAAGTTTTACTAATAAAAAAAAAAGCAATGTGAGTCCGATCACAGGGGAGATGTGTAAACATCTAGTAATGAAATTTTTTTTTTAAGTTGGAAGTACTTATGCTTTTAGTACATTTTTTTAAATTATTATGAATATAGCCCTACGATTTTACTGGTAATGCAAATTAAATTTCATTATCAGTAAAAATTTACTGAATTTTTTCAGTAATCAGTAAATTTACTGCAATTTTTAATGCAGTACATACATATATACTGCAGTGTGCCCATTTACCTACTAATCAAATAAGTTAAATAAAACAAACAAAAACAAGCAAATTCCTATGTTTTTACAACATTATAAGTTTTGATACTTTTAATTGATTAGTTAATAAAAATATACTAAAAGAAAAAGTACTTCCAACTTAAAACAAATTTTTCATTACTATAGGGTGTTTTTTTAAGAGGTATAGAACTTTGAATTGAAATAAAACACAAAAAAATCGTTTTAATGTCCATCAATTTGGCTTTATTGGAAGGATAATTTTATGCCATTAATGTTTAAATATGATTTCGTGCATGTGGCCGCCGCGGCTGGCTCGAATAAAGCCAATTCTACAGGTCCAATTTTCAACCACTTTTTCGAGCATATGGGGCCGTATGTTGGCAATAACGCCACGAATGTTGGCTTCCAAGTCCCCTAACGTTTCTGGTTTGTTGGCGTAGACGAGCGACTTCACATATCCCCAAAGAAAATAATCCAATGGTGTCAAATCACACAATCTTGGTGGCCAATTGACAGGTCCATTCCGCGAAATTATGCGCTCATCGAATGTTTCCTTCAATAAACCGATTGTGACGTGCGCTGTGTGGCATGTAGCGCCGTCTTGTTGGAACCACAACTCATCCACATTCATGCCATCCAATTCGGGAACAAAATAGTCGGTTAGTCGGCTCCAATTGCTGTGCACGGTGGCGAATCGATTCATTCGGGTCCTCTTCAACACTTTGCTTTACAGCGGCAATTGTTTCTTCGGTGCGCACTGTTCGACGTCTCTGCGGATGCGTATTATCACATAGAGTAAACGTATTGCGAAAACGATCCATGGTTAACCGAATTAATTGCTCTGATGGACGATTATGTCGACCATAAAATGGACGGAGCTTGCGGTAAACTTCGCGAACTGAACCATTATTTTCGAAATAAATTTGCACGATTTGCAAGCGTTGTTCTTTTGTCAACCTGTTCATGATGAAATGGCAAACCAAACTAAATATTAATCACTTGACAGCTGACAAAATGGCCGCCAGTTAAAAAAGTGATGCCAACTTAAAGTTCTATACCTCAATAAAAAACACCCTTTAGATGTTTACACATCTCCCCTGTGATCGGACTCACATTGCTTTTTTTGTATATTATTTTTACTGAAATTTTAGTGGTACTGCAGTGCTCATCTATGGTAAATGCCTTTACTGTTCATCGTTTAGTTGTTGCTGTTCTTGTTGTTGTGTACGCATTGCAATTAAAATAAATTCAGTAAAGTGCGACTTTGACTCGCGTACATTCGGTTTTGATAATTTTTTTTTTTTTTTGATTTAGCTTTCTTAATTTTTTCAGTTTTTCCAGTTTAAACGTTTTTTTCAGTTTTATCGCTTTTTTCTCGTTTTGGCATTTTTTTTCTCTTCTTGGGTTTTTTTAATTTTCGCAATTTTTTTTATTTTGGCGATTTTTTCATTTTGGCGATTTTTTCATTTTGGCGATTTTTTTCTGTTTTTTTGGGGTTTTTTCATTTTGGCGATTTTTTTCTGTTTTTGGGGTTTTTTTATTTAGGCGATTTTTTTCAATTTGGCGATTTTTTCATATTGGCGATTTTTTTGTTTAAGGATTTTTTTCATTTTGGCGATTTTTGCGGTTTTTCGCGATTTATTTTAGTCCTAGAGATTTTTTTTAATATGGTGCTTTTTTCGTTTTGGTGATTTTTTTATATTTGGCGATTTTTTATTTTTTTTTTGATTTTTTAGCTTTACCGTTTTGAAAATTTCAAGAGTTTTGCTCTTACGGTTTCCAAGATACAGCAAGTTGTCAAAATTACAAAGTCAAAATTACATTAACTGATGGAACACCCATTGATTTAAATTTTTTTAAATTTAGTGTTAATTGTTGTAGTCTGTATAAAAATACACTAACTTTTAAAATTTCAAGTGTATATACATGTGTACATACAATTGTATGTATATTACATGGGATTTTAAAATTTTTCGTTGCTCGTCTTGGAACACCCTTTAGTTTTTAACTCTCATGTATTTTTTGTTGTAGTGGCCAAATGTCTACATATTGTGTCCAAATTTCAAGTCCGTAGCTCTTACGATTCATTTTCATCTTTGGTGTACGGAAATATACAGAAAAATAACCGGCGGCGGCGCACCGTCGGCTTCAAGCCGGTCGACTTGTTTCACTGCTTGGTATTGCTTCTTTCAAACACTAATACACTCATACATAGCTCACACCGATTTGACAATGCAAAGCAAAAGCAAAAAGCAAAGAAATCTCAGCAAAGAAATCTCAGCAAAGAATCAAAGCCAAAAAATTTTTACCGCCTAACGTATAGATGTTTACACATCAAAAAAAGAACATTTCACTTTTTTAAAACGCTTGGCTTTTTTCCGTACTTATCCAAATTCTGCAAAGTTACTATTTCTCCACACTTAATACTTTTAAAAATCGTTTTACATGAACAATACCCTCTCCCTGTCCTTATATGTAGATTCAGTCAAGTCAATGTTTAAAAAAAAATTAATAGTATGAATTAATATTGAGGAATTCTTGAGTGCTCTTTAGCTTTTGTCAGCAGTATTCCTTTATATTAATATCAACTTTTGTTTGCTGTTAATTTTTCAATTGATTTTATAGTTCTTTGTGCCATTCTAGTTTAAAGTTTTGTCCATTATTTAACAATTTAGAACACATTCTTGTTACTAACTACAGCCACATTAATCGATGTTGCTTTTAATTTTATTTGTATGATGTTGTTGAAGTGAACTGAATTGAACTAAACTAACACAAGCATAACTTAAATGAACTCAACTAAAATGCTAAAGAATAGTTTTTGTTTTTGCAAAAAGAATAGTAAAATGCAAGTTTGACTATATGACTGAGTTACGGCTGCACGTGTGGTAAATATTTTATCACGTGTTCATGCCACCATATCACGTTGTAGAACAATTGACATTAACTGGCATTCATGCCATTTAGACAAAGTTGAGTTGACTAATTGCTTTCCGTTATTAGTCAACAACAGCCAATGTCACCATAGTTATAGTTAGTTAAATGTACAGCAGTAGCAACAATGCAAACCAAATTTAAAAAAAAACAAGCTACAAGTAGCATCAGTAGCATATGTATATGTATGTATGTATGTATGTATGCATGTACGTATGTATGCTTTGCAGACAATACAATATTGTGTGTAGCAGCTAATGCAAGTTAAGACAATGGCTAAAAAAAATTGCCAGAAGAGAAGACAAGACAAGAAATAAATAAAAGGAAATACTTTGGAATACACTCTGCTTTGGTATGTCTAGGACTTTTGCCATACCGTACACTGTTACCATTTAACTTTATACGAAAAAAAAGAACAGAAGGAAAAGTGTGCAATATTTGTTTGTTGCCTGATAAGTTGTCAGCATAAAACAAGCTGGTACACAAATACTTAAACAAATTATAGCAAATGAACGAAGATGCAGAACTGTAGTAGGTTTCGTAATATAATTTTACAGAAATTTTAAATAATTAGTTACAGGAACTGAAAGAAATATTTCTGCTCTCATCTCATCTGATCACTATGTTGTTGCAACTTGGTCTTGTATTAAAAACATAGCAGCCCAATTCACAATCTTGTGCAAATGGTCTTGCATCGTAGGATGTGCAAAATGGTATAGTATATTGATACTCACCACTTAACAATTTTTAGTGGTGAGTATCAATATGCTATATCACTTTGCACATGCAACGATGCAAGGCAAGATTGTGAATTTTGTACATGCTACGATGCAAGACCATTTGCACAAGTTTGTGAATTGGGCTAGCATGTTGTAAGAATTTGAATATGCCACCTTGACTTTTTTGAGTCCGGAATGTGCATTGTTGATGTTCGTAGTAAGCAAAGATAACAATAATAAAATTTTTTTTTCAAGTAAAAGCAGCAAAAGGTGCTGTTTAGCTCTTATAAATTTTTGGGAAATTTATTGCTTTTAAAAGATTTCAACCCAAATATTATAAAAGTACCAAAATACAAATTTGTCAAAAATGCGCTCCTCAGTTCAAAAGGCACTCAACTGCCTTGATTATCATTTACAAAGAAAATTATTCAAGTCGTATTTCTGCACACATATAAACAAAATATCTCAACAATTTTGGTTAAAAAAAATACTGAATTTTAGGTCAGATTAAAAGATTATTCCTGATTAAAAAAACTTTCCACAAGAAATGGACTAGAAAATTAGTTTATACGAAAGTGTCATTACCGTTTAAAAATAAGCAAATTTAAAAAAAAGGTACCTTATACAAAAAATACATTTAAAAAAGTACTTTTTACAAAAGTTCTTTTTAAAAGAAGTACATACCTATTGAAAAAGTACCTTTTAAAAAAGTAAATTTAAGAAAGTACCTCTTAAAAAAGTACCTTTCAAAAAAGTATTTTTTAAAAATAGTACCTTTTGAGAAATGTACTTTTTGAAAAAGTTCCTTTTAAATGTATGTAGTACCTTTAGAAAAGTATCCTTTAAAAAAGGATCTCTTAACATTTCGTATCTTTAAAAAAAAGGTAAACTGTAAAAATTTACTTTATAAAAAATTTAACTGTTAAACGAAACTCTTGACTAAACTAAAAAAGCACTTACTTACTATTTTATTTTTCTAGATTCATATCGCTTTGTTTCGTTTGTGATTTTCAAAAATATTATTATTTGTGAATTCTCCAATAGTTCTTGAAAGTCTGTGCATAACACAGAAAAAATTATTCCCAAAAAATTTTTAAACAAATATTTGTTTGACATCAAACTTAGTTTCAGTAAATATTCTGTACTGTTCCACTAAATTAATTTGTACCAAAACACTGTATAGAGAAGAAACAGGCCACGACGTTTATCGGCTACATTTCGGCATTTACATGTATACAACACGATCAAACAAAATAAACAACAACTAAACAACAACAAGCGCACAACAGCACGATGTTCCTATCAACAAGCAAGATAAACACCAACACACTGAAATAACATTTTCTCTCAGCCGAACTATGATTAATTTAAATTTTTACAAAATTTTTATCAGAATTTACAAAATTATTTGTAGGACCGCATTCAAATAAAATAATTACTGATTCAACGAATTTGGTTACTGAAAATGAAATTTAGTTTTTTCTGTGTAAGATAAGAGGTTTGTGACTATTCAAAATGTATGGTTGAAGTCTACTGATGATTTGTTACAGCAACAATGAAATGCATATACACAAAGCTGAACCACCAGCAAATAAATTTCAAATTAATAAATAAATATACTTATGACAATATGTCGAATAATTAAATTCTTAAATAAAAAAACTTTTTGGTGTTTTTTGGGAATTTTTATAATTACAAATTATTATTTTACTTATGCAGTAAAATATTTTTAATTACAAATACATTGAAATTTACTATTGAGGGCTTAGCTGGATCCCATGCGCATTTCACTGTTGCTAATAAAAAAAAATTATAGATAAATGATTGAATATTTTTAAGCTACTGCTGTACATTCAATGTAGAAGTATCTGCTTTTAAATATTTATATTTTACTTTCCAT
Source organism: Tachina grossa (assembly GCA_949987645.1). NCBI lineage: Eukaryota > Metazoa > Arthropoda > Insecta > Diptera > Tachinidae > Tachina > Tachina grossa. The sequence continues at coordinate 146,301,652 of OX465278.1, forward strand.
TCTATCGCACTTGTGTATGTACGAGTATGTATATACATATATATGTATGTGTACGTATTAAAGGGTTGCATTGGTATACTCGTTTGTAGAGCCAAAACAAATATACCATGGTATGTACCATATAATTGTAGTGTGAGCGACAGAACTAGTATAAGAGTTATTGTGTGTGCGTGCTTTTCCAAATTAAAATACAATTGAAAACAAATAGCAATTGCTTATTGTATTGCTGCTGAGCAACTGTTTGATCTGGGGCCTAAATCCCGCATTCGATTGCGAGCGGGTTATCAGTCGAATGTGCGAGTTTTTTAACTTTTGGGATTTTCGCATTCGGTTTCGAATAACACATATCGAAATTTCTAATGACAGCATTCGTGCATACATTCGAATCAGTGATGGGAAATGAGATTTGCATTTCGGTATCAATAAAATTTTTTTGAGTACTTTTTTGGTCCCGAGAGTACCAAAAACTATTATTTTTTTAATTTAAATTTGATTAGCAAAAAATTATATAAAATTTATTTACAAATAAAATAAGGAACACATAGCATATACGTATGTATGTTCATCAGAGATGGGAATTGGAAATCTTCATTTCTTGCCGAGTCTGTTTCTAAATATTACCAAAAACACTTGAATAGTGCCAAACCACTTTTTATTCAATTTAAAATGTTTCAAGAGTTTCCAAAATTATTTGTTTACAAAAGGACATATAAATATGTATGTAACGGGTGTTTTTTTTAGAGGTATAGAGCTTCGAATTGAAATAAAACATAAGAAAATCGTTTTAATGTCCATCAATTTGGCTTTATTTATTTATTTATGCCATTAATGTTTAAATATGATTTCGGGCATGTGGCCGCCGCGGCTGGCTCGAATAAAGCCAATTCTACAGGTCCAATTTTCAACCACTTTTTCGAGCATATGGGGCCGTATGTTGGCAATAACGCCACGAATGTTGGCTTCCAAGTCCCCTAACGTTTCTGGTTTGTTGGCGTAGACGAGCGACTTCACATATCCCCAAAGAAAATAATCCAATGGTGTCAAATCACACGATCTTGGTGGCCAATTGACAGGTCCATTCCGCGAAATTATGCGCTCATCGAATGTTTCCTTCAATAAATCGATTGTGACGTGCGCTGTGTGGCATGCAGCGCCGTTCTGTTGGAACCACAACTCATCCACTTTCATTCCATCCAATTGGGAACAAAATAGTCGGTTATAATGGCTCTATACCGGTCTCCATTAACGGTAACTGACTCTCCAGCATTATTTCGGAAGAAGTATGGCCCAATGACTCCACCAGCCCATAGAGCACACCAAACAGTCAGTTTTTGTGGATGTAATGGCGTCTCAAGGGTCTCATGTGGATTCTCTTCACTCCAAATGCGGCAATTTTGCTTGTTGACGTAGCCATTCAACCAAAAATGAGCCTCTTCACTGAACAAAATTTTGCGATGAAAATCAGCATCGAGATCAATCTCATTTTCGGCCCATACACCAAAATCACGACGCATTGCATGGTCTCGCGGCTTTAATTCTTGCACAACTGGATCTTGTAAGGTCGCAAGCCAAGATCTTTGCGCAAAATCTTCCATAAAGTTGATGGACAAAGCTCCAATTGCTGTGCACGGTGGCGAATCGATTCATTCGGGTCCTCTTCAACACTTTGCTCTACAGCGGCAATTGTTTCTTCGGTGCGCACTGTTCGACGTCTCTTCGGATGCGTATTATCACATAGAGTAAACGTAGTGCGAAAACGATCCATGGTTAACCGAATTAATTGCTCTGATGGACGATTATGTCGACCATAAAATGGATGGAGCTTGCGGTAAACTTCGCGAACTGAACCATTATTTTCGAATTAAATTTGCACGATTTGTAAGCGTTGTTCTTTTGTCAACCTGTTCATAATAAAATGGCAAACCAAACTAAATATTAATCACTTAACAGCTGACAAAATGGCCGCCAGTTAAAAAAAGTGATGCCAACTTAAAGTTCTATACCTCAATAAAAAACACCCGTTATATGTATAATTTATTAATTCTTTGTACTTATTTACAAGAAATACAAATAGCTGTGATCTGTTTACTTATTATTGGAATAAGAAAAGTTTCCATATCAATACGAGCCATAACCGCCAAAGAGCTTAAGCAACATAATTTTCGAGCTTAATTTTTTTATGAAAATCGTTTAGTTACGATCGCAGATAATCGATTTTCGTTAAAAAACGAAGTTAAAAAGATATGCCGCTTAAAGTTTTTTTTGGCGGTTATGGCTCGAATGGACAAAAAAGTGCCTGTGCCATCTAACATCCAATAGTGCAAAAATGGCACAATTGCGCCACATTTCTCATCACTGATTTTCACAGGTGCAAATGTTAAAGTTATAACAAGAAGAGTTTTTAGACTTATATAAATTTTTGGCCTGGATAAGACTTGATACTGTCGGAACATAAAGTCTGTTCCTATGTTATGTTTTCATGAGATTTTGGTAAGAAAAAATCCTTTCGACATTTGCAGAGAAGTGAGGTATAGACAAAATTCCGCAAGCTACTTTCAATATATCAGGAATCATGTATTCATCTAATACGTTTTTAATTTTAGATACTCTAGACCAGAAACTGCATATATTATTTTGTTAATGGTTTCAGTTCTTCCATATTAGCCAATGATCTATATTGGTTGTTAATATTTTCAAAATTTAGCCTTTAGCTGGGAGACGTTTTAATTAAAAGTGGTATAATGCTTGCTGTTGGTTTTACCAGATAAAACATTTTCAGAGGAAATCTTATTAATCCACAAGCTAACATTTTATTGTCAAAGTCTACTTTAGAACTTAAACTGATTTAAAACAGTTGTTTCAACATGATTTCTGTTTATATACAGATCAACTTCTGTGCCGCAGAAAATATCATTTGTTAAAATATCTTTATTAATAAAGTTTCATGCCATTTGTCGAAAAAGAAATTTATTTCTTGACAAAAATATATGCAAACGCGCGTCTTCTAACTGCATTTCTAAGTAGACCGTGAGAGTATCAAATGCGCTGTGGGAGTACTACGGTACTTTTTCATGTCAAATAGTATAAAAAAAAGTACAATCGTACCAACTTTCCCATCACTGATTCGAATGCAACCGTTCGTGTTTTTACTCGCAAGCAAAAAGGCATTCGAAATCATGTTTAACATTGAAAAAGCGAAGAAAAAGAAAATGTATGTTCAATATTTCACTTATTTTTTTATAAATGAATGAATGCACAAATGTACACATAAAAAAATACAAATTAAAGAATTTCTAGTTCACTTTAAATATAACAAAACACACTGACTTGGCAAATAATATTTTGCCTAAGAGTTGTCGGGGAAAATACAAAAAAATCAACCAACTCTGGGAGCATATAAATAACAAATTAACTGCTCCTGGTCAACCAATAAAAGAATCGAAAATGTGACTAGTGCTCTATTCTCTAACCTTACACTAATTTATTATTATTAAAGTATTAATTAAATTAAAATGAAAATAACATTTATGTATATTCGATTCTTTTTTCTGCATATACGTCTGTACGTACGTACATACATATATTTTTGCACACAAACATATATACAAACATTTGCTTTTGCTTACAATTAGTTCAGTGTTGTGAAATAAATTTATATATAAATATATTTGCCTTTTTCCAACACTGAAACAAAAACTCGATTCGCTTGGTAACGAGTGGCATCATCAGAAAATTTCTTGTCATCGAAATTAATTTCTATTCGAATGCAATTCCGATCACGAGTGCAGGAATTAGGCCCCTGTTTCTGCTCAAAAAATACATATTGTAATACAAATATATGAAAAAACCAATATTGAAACAAATACATGATGTGCAGATGTATGTGCGGACGTTCGTTATGTTATTTTGTGGCGCAGCCAAAGTATATAGAGAGAAAGAGACAATTTTGCTCTGAGAGTAATTACAAATGCATGTGTTTCATGTACATGTATCATTTACTTACACATGTATGTGCAATTTTGCTTTCATTCATTCATTCATCAGCCAATTACATTTTTTCTCAACACATCATAAGTCACTTATGGTAAAAGCAGTTTTATGTATCTTATTTGCCTTAGAAAAACAAAAAAAAATAAATGTGTTGTTTTCATTTGCTCATTGTCCAACCATATAATAATTGCTTAAAAATCAACATTTACGACTAGTAACAGAAAACGATAAATAACATATTTGTTCATACCAGAACCAAAAAACACGCAAAACTAGTGCAAACAGATGTATCTGTGCAATGCTATAGTACGTATACGTATGTTCACATCACTATTGATATCTTTAATATCCTTATTTGTAATATTCAATGGCTGACAATAACTAAAGTTAAAAAAATTTCAAGTTTTCGTCTTTGCTGGCTGTTTCTATTTTATATATCTTAAGCGAAATGCCAATATTTTTTTCGCTGTGAACTGCAGTCATTTAATGATTATGGCACAATATTAACCAAATGTTTAAGCTGCCACGATAAAGTGAAAAGCAGAACATATAAACAGCAGAAGATCTCCTTTTGGGGATTTTCACTTTTTTGTATGGAGTGTAAAACTTGGGTGTATATTTACCAACTATTCATATGCCAATAAAAAAATCTAAGAGAAATTAAAAACTATTTTGAGGAAGAAATTATACTAAAAAAAGGCACATATCTCATCTCAGCAAAAAATTTCAAAAACGTTATATCTTCTAGATTGCCAACTTAATGATTTTAATAAGACATGAGACTAAAACAATCGATTCTTGAGAAGTACTTACTTTTTTTTATTTGTCAACACGTAATCTAATCTAATCTAAAATAATCATTCTTCTCATTTTTTAAGTTTTATGTAATGTGATTTGTAAGCGGGTAATGAAATTTGGTAATCAGAAAAGTAAGTCATTATATGGCAAGTTGTTCCAATGGTAATGTGTAATTTTTTGCTAGGATAAAATGGAACCATCATAGGGATATGCCGAAAATTTACTTTTTGAATGAAATAAATTTTTGATAAAAGTTTCTAAATGAAAAGCAAGTAAAAATTAATTTTAAAGATAAATTAAAAAAAAAAAATTTAAGTTTGGATTAACTGAAACTGAATAACTGGTAAAGCACCTTTGGAAAGTTGTCACCAAAGAAATCATCTCGTAAGAAAATGAAGATGAAAATTTTAGGGTATCTGTAGTGCATCTTAAAATTCGCCTAACTTCTATTAAGCAAAATACATCAACTGCTTAATAGTTTATTGCTATCTATTTTCAATGTTCCTTAACAATTCCTTTGTTCTGCCATCGACATTGTCATAATGTTGCTTGAATTTTGGCCTCTTGCTTTTATTTCAAATTCTCTTTAATATTACTTAATATAGTATTGCAAGCAGTCAGTTTGTCACCATGGATTCCTCTTCATATTTCATAACTACTTGCATTCATTTGTATGAAAAAAGTTTGTTATTTCCTTAAAGCAGACAAAAAGGAGAAAATTCGATTTTAAATAGAGCAAGCAAATCTATTTGAAATATTTAGACAAACAGTCTTATCAGTTGTGAGTATTGTTAAAAAGTCTTCTTTGTTTCAACGCAAAAAAAAAAAGTTTCCTTTTAAACTTTTTCTTAAAAACTTCTTCTTTAGTCAAATAAGAGAATTTCATATGAGCTCAGAAACATCAAGTTGTTTAACATACATTCCAAATTTACTTTTTCTTGTTTCTTTTTGTGCAACAATTTTTCAGCAAAAATTCTTATTTTTTTTTATTTAGCAAATACATACAAATGTATTTGGAATTTATTTATTTTTTGCTAAGAATCTCAAAATTTCAATAAAACTTTTGTATATTGTAACCATTTCTGTTTGAAAAGCTTTTATATTTGATTGTTGTTAAATTTTTTTCCTTACTTTTAAGAGTTGTTCAATTAAGCAATTTTTATCTTCGATTTTATCTCTAACTATAAATAAAACAAAGTGTGTGTGAGATATTAGTATTATGGATTTTTTTTTAAATTCGGTTGAAAGATGTATCGATGTCATTAGGCATTGAATGTAATATGGTGCTTGGGTCCAATGCGGCTTAGCTGGGTGACGCGCATCCAAAATTGTCAATTTTCCTTGACTTTGGCGTATAAATCAGGCTGAATTCTAACAATGCACTGTGGGCTTAAAAGCCCAAAGCCCATTTCCAAATGAGGAATCATCATAAAACTTGGTGTAGCTAAAATAAACATCTTAAAAAAGTTGGATATAAAAAAAAATTTAAGCATCCGCTTAATTTTTTATTGGGTGTTTAACGATTTACTTAGTCCTGGCGCTTTTTTTTCGGTTTTAGCGATTTTTTTTATTTTTGACGTTTTTTTTTCCCTTTTTTGGCGATTTTTTCGGTTTTGGCGATTTAGTTTAGTTTTAGCGATTTTTTTTAGTTTTGGCAATTTTTTCATATAAGTTTGGTTTTTTTTTTTGGTTTATCTCGATTTATTCTTTTTAGTGATTTTTTTATTTTGGGACTTTTTAGTTTTATCGCTTTTTTCTTTAAATTTCCAGACTTTGTCTCTGCATGTTTTATATATTACATAAAATATAAAAAAAAAAATTGATTTGCCTTTAATTTCTTCAAGTGCATATAAATGTCATACACAGAAAAAATTATTCCCAAGAAATTTTCAAACAAACGTGTGTTTTGAAATATAATTTAGTTTCAGTAAATATTTTTTACTGTTCCAGTAAATTATTTGTTCCAATTTTATTTTATGTAAAAAAAACTGTATAGAATGAAAATTATCTATATAAAGTAAAATTTGTAAAAAAAAATTTTAGATTTTTTTTTTTTTTTATTTAAATTTGTTATTTTCAGTTAAATTTATTTTTATATACTGTAAAAAATTTGTCTGATTTTTTTTAACTTTTTCTGTTAAATTTATTTTTATATACTGTAAAAAAATTTTTCTGTTTTTTTTTAATTTTTTCTACAAATTATTTTATAGATATAAAAACATTTTATTTTTTTTTAAGATTTTGGTTTGCAGTTTTCAAACTTATTATCTTTGTATATTGTGATTCTCAATATAGTATTAAGAGTCTTACTATAAACATACGGAGTTTGTTAGCTAAATTAAAAAATTTTTTGGGTTGAAGTCTACTTACGAGCGGGAACGAAATACTTAACCATAAAAACAAGCCAAGTTTTGAAAGTAAAAAAAAAATAGTTGAACCTTTCATTTGATTCAGTTATTTTTTTTCAGATAAAAATTTTACTAATTTAAAAAAAAAAATTTAAGAATTGTTATTGATTCAGTTAATTTATTTTCTGATAATACGAAAATTTTTAGTGAATGTGTTTGTAAATTATAAAAAAAAAATTTGCTGAATAATACAAAAAAAAAAAAAAATCTGCAAAAATGTTTTTCTGTTCCTATTAATAAATTTGACTGAAAATATTTTGAGTTTCAGTTAACTTTTTTCTCTAATGCCATAATAATTTAACTAAAAATAAAAGCTTTTTTCTAGTTAAATTTTTACAAAATTGTTATCAGAATCTACAAATTCCTTTGTAGGTCCGCATTCACACAAAAAATTTACTGATTCAATGAATTTGGTTACTGAAAACGAAATTTAGTTTTTTCTGTGTATTAGAGATGGGTGCATGTCGTGTTTTTTTCCGAGGCACGAACACGTATGAATCAACATGAAGTGTTCGTGACAAAAAATCTGATTTTGTGCTTGTTCGGTTCATTTCGTGTTGAGCAAAATTGACACGAAAAACACGCAAAAAAAAAAGAGGATGTGTGTATGTATGTATGTAACGTCTGGACTCCAAAACGGCTGGGCCGATTTTGATGAAATTTTCAGGGAATCTGCAGAATATTCAGGTGGGTGACACTGTGAAGTCTGATTTTTCGGAGTGGCATGGCAAATTCCATTTTTCATATTGCACCACCAATGCCATATATATATATACATATATTTATTTTTTGCTTTTTTTATTTTATTTTTTTTGAAAGCTGTTGTTTTTAAAACCAGATATCAAAGACTTAAATCGGTTATGTAGTTCCGAAGATATTTACAAAAAACCTATGTTAATAATGATCCAATATCAAAATTTTAAAACTTTGGAAATGTTCCTAGTTTTCGGTTTATTTACAAAATGTTTACATCATTCGATAACACGATGGGGGTAGCGAAGCACACAGGGTGTAGCTAGTGCTAAATATGTATAAATGAATTTTTAGTTGAGAAAAAATTTAATATTTTGTATCGTCAAACATACAACACCAACATAATTGTTGATATTGTATGGGCCTCTGAAGCTTAAAGTTCTGTACGTAAACCGATAGTATCAGCTGTGCTGGCATATATTATCAGCTGGCAGTGCCAATATTTTGAAAGGCGTCTCTTGAAAAAAATCAATTAAATTTTCTGATTTTCAATACCATACCAATAATATATCGTGCGTATTGTGCAGTATCATTTTGAAGAAATTTTCCGTATGCGTGTTGGTATTCGTGCTCGTGCCGTGTTGGAAAAATTCGATACGTGCCCATCTCTAGGCCATATCGTAGTTGTTGGTATTTGCATGTATTGTCTTTTATTGCAAACAATGTGGCAACACATAGTGTTATGCATAAATATTTGCAACATTTTCTATAGAACTAACACAGCCTTTAGCCAATTTTCATAGTAATAAATTCACCAATGATGTTTCCGTTTAAGTTTAAATTTTTTCTTTATTTTAGCCTTTGTTGCAATTGATATTGGTGTCTTTCATTTAAAGTTCATATGGTTATTTTTTGTTCTTCTTCTTAACGTTCCTTTTTTTTAGAGACAAAAATAAATGAATTTTTCTTTTTTAAATTTCCTTTATAGCTGGATTTTCTTTCATATTGTATTGTTTGTAGTAGAATTTTTATCACACATATTTTGCCATGTCAGAAGAAAAAAGAAAGCTTTTTTTTAAGCTCAGTGCTTAAAAACGAGGAGATCGGGATAGAGAGAGAGGAAGAAACAAAACAATAGGCAAGAAATATTTTGTAATTGTAGTTCAAATTGCTAAGAAATTTTCTTATTCTACTTTGTTGCACAAACTGCAGTCAATGGTGTGTGAAAGCAGACTACGTGTTCTAAGTCTTATTATGGAAAATAAACGAGGGCAGCTATAGAGCTAGCAATTGTTAAGGTTAAAGCATACTTTAAATCGGATTTCAGGAAAATTCCAACAAAATTCGTATTAACTGTAATAGTCGTTTCTGAATATTGGTTCTAATATTTTTGTTCTCAATTATGACTAGAATGCTAGCAAAGAATTTCAACTATTTCTATAAATGTACGGTAGAGCTAAATCTACTTAGTTTCATTTCAATTGGTTGAAGGATATGCCAGTCCCCATGTGTGCTTAATTAAAAAAAAGGTAGTTCTTGATAGTACCTTCATAATACAATGAAAACCTAATAACAATTCGTATAATCGTTGACTTAGCTTGTCTGACAAGTTTGACTTTAATCGCTGCAAGGACGTGGTTATTTCCCATATATCCTTTTTTTTGAAAATTTGATTTCAAAGTATAATTTTTATAATTTTGATTAGAAAACATTTTAAACATGTAATTACTTCAAAAAATCATACAATTTGTATAGCTTGCCGTTATATATCTCACATATCTTATATATTCATTACTTAAAAATAATATAATTTAGTCCTTATTTATGATTAGCATGCTAGCAAGGACTTATAACTATTTCTGTTAGTGCTCGCTTTTTATGCCAAATTTATTTCAGTTCACTTTCTGTGAGAGAATAGGCACGTGCCCACATGTACTTAATTTACAAAAAGAGAATTTGTAATACAATTATACTCTCCACTAAAACCAAATAACTATTCCTGGAACAACTAACTTAACTTGTACTGGTGTTAATCTTTCTTTGAGCTTAAAAAAAAATATATATATATATATAATCGGGGCTTTATAGCTATGCTATTATGTCACGACACAGGAGCTAGGAAGTGATTTTCGTAACAAAAATAATCGACACCATCACAGTTATAAATTCATTTTTGTTTTGATTTCTTTGTACTTAACCCTTTGACACGGGAATTAATTCTGGCTATTGAAAAAGTTTATATATGGTTTTTATTGGTTAAAGAGGCTTCAAAAAACACGTGTAAACAATTTTAAAGAAAAATTTTTATTGCAAAGTGGATTTTGAGGATGTTTATTTTAATGTAAAATCCGTTTTTATACGTACAATTTTTCACTTTTTATTATTTTTTGTTGGTTTTTAATTTTTTAGTATATTTACATTTAATTTAGTATATGTGCATTGAAAAATTCATTCAAAAAAAGAAGCGAATAAATTTATTGTGAGATGAAATATACATAAAAATATAGGATAGCAAAATATTTTTATGAGTACAAGACACAAAATGTCCAAAACTGAGCTAACGTTATTTTAAAATTTTACCGCCTCTTAAGAATTTAAACATTAATAAAACGAAGAACCGATAACTGTAATTTAATTGCATATATGCTAAGAATCAAATCAGTGACGGGTTGATAAAGTCAACGTACATTATAATGTACAGCACGCATCAAAGGGTTAAAACCAGAGTATGAAAATAAACACAACAAATTGTTTGAAGTGAGTGAAACAAAAACAATGATAAGTAATGCTCAATTTGTTTTTGTATTTTTTTTTTGCACAAATCAGAGAACACAGCCGCCGCTGGCCACAAATAATACATTAATTTAATCCTACGCCGCTGGAACAGAAAATAATGGCAAATAAACGGAAACGTTTTGAAATATTTGCGGCGAATTGGTAGCTATAACCGGGTGTGCTAAGACAACTCTATTCTCTTTATTATTATTAATATTTTACGTTAAACCAACTTTTTCTTAAATACCCTCGTTCATGGCGTTGTACCGAAAAAGAAAAAAAAATCCGAAATGTTAGCATAAATAAATTTAAGATTTTTGGCCTTAACTGTCAATTTATTGGTCTAAAAGATGACCTTAATAATTTCTACTTAGATTGTGCGAAGATGCGCACAAAATGTCTTTTAAGTTTTGCTTAAAATTTTAATGGCTGCAAATATTTTTAAGTTCTTTTTTTACTGTAATTGCTTTGTACATGGTTTATGTTTTTAACTTCAAGCTAAAACAAAGTTTGTTTTGTAAGTTTAAACGCTAATTACTGCCTGATCTCAATTAGCGTTTGTTGTTAAACCATAAATATAAATGTTTATTTTGTGGTTTGTTGCTGGTTGATGGTTGGTACGTTAGTTAAGTAGTTGTTGAAACACTTAAAAAGTTTGCAAAATTTAAAAGAGGAAACATGAAAAGAAAAAATTTTAATGTCAACCTTGTGATAGTTTAAATAAACTACTAAGGATATTCTTGAAAAAGGGAAGTTTAGCTAAGGAAAATAAATGGTTTGCTTACTTGACTTACTTAAACTTAAAAGTAGTAAGTGATTAAGTTGAATATTTGCCATGATGAAAATGAGCTAAATGTACAAATTAAATTTTAAGTTATTATTTAAAAAAGCTAGTTTAAATGCTTTAGTAATATACATTTTCTTAAACAAATTCTAGACTAAAAGAAAGACAACATTCTGTCCTAAAAATATGCCACTGTTCAATGAAGTATAATATAAAGTTCTAAGCCTTAAAGTATGCAGCAAAAACTACAATAAATAAAGTTGGCATACTTTCTTTTCTGCTGCAATTTTAAGCTGATAGGAACAATATATTTTTAATGTTGTTGTTGACAACGATAAAAATGCGTTTTTTTTGCCGTTTGCTTATTTCGACTTCTCATTATACAGACTTTTACTCATTTTAAAATGTCTTTAGTTAGTGTCTGTTCGCAGTTGACTGTCATTATAACAGTATTAAGTTCAAACTGTTTCTTGTCTATTGCTAAAATTTCGTGATGATACACATACATAACAAGTCATTAGCAACTTTGTATGTTTTTTCAGTTGAAACAAGCATGTTGTTGTACAAAAAAAAAAAAAACAAAGTGCATTTACAATAGTGGCAACTGGATCTAACACTTGGTAACAACTAAATATATTTTCAGACAACCAAAAAAACAACAATAATAAAGATAACGCCATGGATGAAAACCAGTTTAAATACGCACGTTTACACACAAAGCATACGTACATACATACATATGCATGTATGTGTTTATGAGTCTAATATTTAAGAGCAACTGTTTAGTAAATATACCGAGCAAACGCTTCCATGCGATCTCAAATACTTTATGTATGTAGTCAATAGAGAAGAACAAAGTAAATGTAATATTTATAAGATTAAAGTACTTTAATTTTTTTATTTTTGCTTTGGAAAAATTTCAATAATGTCTTACAATGGACTCCTGTCACAAAATTTTGACAAGCAAATTTATTTAACCTTCAAAGTTTTGAGGAGACGATATATTTGTTATATTTCAGTATTTCAGAATAACATTTGTAGTTAAAAGCCAAGAAAGTTTGAAAGTAAACTTTAATATGAAATATCATAAAACCTTCAGTTTAGTGTTTGTTGGGTAAATGTCTTTGATGGAATTATGTTTGTATATTTTTTTTACAATATGTTTGTCAATGGGTATCTGATCATGTGCATGTGTAGCATTATATACAAAAAAAAACATCAATTTGAATACAATGATGTACAACATTTTTTATAGCATACTTTTGGGCTTTTTTGTTTGTTAATAAGTTCCTTCTTTTATTTTGAAACGCAGTGTGCTTTTCGCAAAATGAGGAAAAGTATTTTTTCCCCTGAAAAAACAGAGATACAAATACACATCCATTAGTTTGATTAATTTCTTGGAAAAATGCTCATATACATATTTTAAAGCCTATAAAAGAGGTAATTGATAAATGAAATAATTTTTGTGTGAAATTTTTATAAAGCCAATGGCTTGATTCTAGGAATTCGATGATATTTGTAACATGAGCAAAAAAAGTTGTTTATCACTAAAGGTTCAAAACACAAATATAGAGGATTGCCTCCCACATACATACTTTCAAAATAAAATATGTTATTTGAGCTACAAATAACATCTGGAAACAGTAAAAGAAATTTTAGTTAATTAAATTATCAAGATTCTTTTCTCTGTATTTGTCTGTCACTTTATCATCTGTACTTGGAGTATCCCTTATCCTCTTACTCTCAGATAAGGCAAAGAGACCTGAAAGGCAAATAAGCTGAAAACTTACTTTCTGCTCTTTTCTCTCTATTTCACATTATTTAAAAACTCACTTTCAAATAAAATTGTGATAAGATAGCAAGGCAAATATGTAGCCAATTACTAGTTTACATTGTTAAAGGCTGTGATAAGTTTTAGTGCAATCTCTGAAATAATATTGAACCTCTTGTATATATTTTTGACTTAGAAAAAATAAATTTTATCTTTAATTGCGATTAGAATACTAGCAACGACTTGTAAACACATATTTCTATAAGTGTACGATTAACTATGATCTCTACTTAGTTTCATATTAATTTGTGTCATGATATGCCAGCTTCCATATGTCCTTAATTACAAAAAAAAAAAAGGAAATTCGGGATGGAATTGATTTCATAATACCACGAAACCATGTTAACTATTCGTGTAACCATTTACTTAGCTTAATCTTAATCGGGACAAGGATACGGTTGTCTCTCATATATCCTTTTTTTTAATTTGATTTTAAAATATAATTTTTGTAATATTGATAAAAAAAAGCAGCTTAAGCATGTAATTCTTTTAAAACCATGCAATTTGTATGGGTTACCTTAGTATATCTCATATATCCTTGACTTAAAAAAAAATTTTTTTTTTGATCTATGTATAACTAGAGTGATAGTCAGGGACTTACAATTATTCTGATAAATTTACGGTTTTTATATCTACTTAATTTAATTTCAATCATTGAGAGAATATGTCTATTCCCACATGTCCTTAATTTGAAAAAAAGAGAATTTTGGATACAATTACTTGTAAAATATAATGAAAACTAAATTACAATTCTCAAAACCATTTAGTTAACTTGTCTCAAATATTTGACTTTAATCGATGCAAGGATACGGTTGTCTCCCATATATCCTTTTTTGAAAATTTGATTTCCATATATAATTTTTAGAATTTTGATAATAAATCAGCTTAAACATGTGATTACTTCTAAAATCATACAATTTTTATTGTTTGCCGTTGTAAATCTCACATACCTCATATATCCTTGGCTTAAAAAAAATATATTGTTTTTCTTTAGCCGTGACTAGAATGCCAGCAAGGGCCTACAACTATCATAAGTAAGCAGTTTTTATCTCTACTTGGTTTTATTTTAATCGGTGCGAGGATATGTCAGCTGCCACATGTCCTTAATTGAAAAAAAGAGAATTCTGGGCACAATTACGTTCAAAATAAAATAAAAATTAGTTAACTATTTCTAAAACGAATTACTTAACTTGTGTAAAAAATTTTACTTTTATCGGTACAAGGGCACGGCTATCTCCCATATATCCTTTGTTTTAATTTAAACTTCAGATGTAATATTTATAAGAAAGCAGTTTAAGCGTTGTGCAAATTCATATCTTTCCCAAAATTTCTATCTGGCTGATGAAACACCATTTAATTAATTATATAGAAAGCAAAAATGCCGACTCAAGCATGTTTTCATGCGGACTTTAACTCTCTGACATATTACGAAAATATGTGTTTGTGGTTTCTTTATACTCTTCAGGCGAAATTCTAAAAAGATATTACTAGTTTATTTTAATTACAAAATGCTCATTGCCTGTTTTTCATTTCCATTTCATCAGAAAAAATTCCATATGAAATAGAAAAAAAAATATTTAATATGAAATGGGAAATTTGCTAATTAAATGTCAGTTTTACATGCTATTTTGTTATTTTTTGCTATCACCAACACATAATACACTCATACCATTACAAAGCCAATCAATCATTGACTATCAATTTTTAATCTCTTCTAGGCAAAATAGAAAAAAAATCTCCATAATTAATTATGTATGTATGTATTATTGTTTTTTTTTTGTTCGTTACTTTTTGCATTTCACTTAATTTTGAAGGAGAAAAACAAGCTTAGAAAATACTTCCTTATTGTCTTTAACTGTCACAGATTATATAAATGAAATGAACAAAAACCAAAATGAAATAAAATCTTTTTGTCTTCTCTTTCCTTTAAACAAATGAAAGCATATTATCGACTTTCAGCCAGTATAAATGTATAGAATGTTGGTTAGAAATGCATACATATATTCATATGTACATAGATGCTGGTTGCCAACGAATGTACTTTATGCAACTAACATTAGCATCTGTTTTACCATAAACATAAAACTCTTTGACACCGCATATCTAAATATGCAGTTTATCCTTAGTTTTTTTTTTCTCTTCTATTTAGTACAAATAGTAGTAAGTAGTTCTTTGTTCCCTCTTTTACATACATATATGCGACTTTTCTATTTGTTTTGAGTTTTTGCTGCAACAATATATTTTTTTATTTAGCTTTTTTTTGCTCTCAACCTCAAAACATAATAGTATTTGCTGTCTTTTTAATAATTGATGAAGTTTCGGTATCTAATTTGATTGTAATCACATATGCCAGTGTTACATAAATTGGCATAAGACAATGTCTATGGTGTATCGCAAATGTATCGTATTGTATATCGCATAAGCATGTTCATACTCTTGTTTATATAAATATGCATTACATAAGTATCTGTGAGACCGGGAGTTGCACTCTGCCATACACACACACACACATACACAATTATGCACTCAGATATGGTTATAAATGCTGTTTGCTATTGTAACAAAAAAACAAATGAATCGAAGTAAACGACATGAAAAAGAAACATGTATAAATAAAGCTTAAGAACTATTGTTGTTGTTGTTGCTGTTGTAATATTAGAAATAATACTACATAGTACCAATGCAACTGTTACCCAACAATAACAAGAACCACTATTACAACTATCAACAATATCGAAAAGATATGTCAGTTTTATACAGCTTCATATGGTGATAATACTTAGTTATTTGCTTAAATGTCTGCCATTTGCACAGTGGGCTAGAAAACTGGAAAAACTGAAAACAGCACAACATTAAGAATACATTTTCAAAAATTATTTCTTTCCTACTAAGTAGCTTAAAAATAAAACAAACAATAAAAATAATTTTTTAAGCCCGCTATTATTAATTTTTTCTGTATTCGAAAGATCGAAAGCTTATGAAATTCACATTTTAAAATGATTTCGGTGAGATGGTCACATAATGTTAAAGTTTTTCGAGCATTGCTGGCCGTATGTCAAGAATAACACGAAAAATGTTGACTTACAAGGCGACAATTCTTTGTCGCTGGCTTATCGTCATAAGCTTGTTACTTAACGTGGCAGCGTAGGTAATAGGCGAGAGCTGCGAAATCGTACTACGTTGCCCTATAGGAAGTTTTCGGAACCCTCCCTCCTAACGTTCTTATAGTTTTTTTTATCACTTAATCATATATGCATATAATGCACTCGCCTTTGAAATTATATTCAATTTTTTCGTCTTTAAATTTCACGAAGAAAAATATCTTTTTATCGCTTAAGCTCGCACTACAGCCAAACGACAGGACCGATTAAAGATATGATTTTTTTGAATCAAGCTTCGGAAGCCTCCCTCTTAACGTTTTTATAGTTTTTTTATCACTTAATCTGAGGAAGAAAAAATTTGTAGGACTCACGCTAACCTCTCCTCTCACGCGTGACAACTTTTCAATCATACTGATTTGATATTATATTAAATTTTTCCGTCTTTAAAGTGAAGAAAAAAAATTTTATCACTCATGCTCACTTCCTGTCATTTGTGACAACTTTTCAGTCATATTAATAATGCACTCACTTTTGTTATTATCTGAAATTTTTTAGTCTTCTAAAATGTTTATAACTTAATCTCACCAAGAAAAAAATTTTTGATCACTCACCCGATTGAAATGAGCCTCCCTGTTTTTATAGCTTTTTTTTATCACTACAGAAAGAAAAAGAAATTTTTTTTTGATCACTCAAGCTCACTTTCTCTCACGCTTGACAACTTTTCAGTCATATTATTAATGCACTCACCTTTGACTTTATAATAAATTTTTTCGTCTTTAAAGTATTTATAAACTAATCTCACGAAGAAAATTTTTTTATCACTCATGCTCACGCCCTCTCACGCGTGACTAATTTCAACTTATATTATTAATGCTTTTTCACCTTCGAAATCATATTGACTTTTTTTCAATTTTCTAAAACTATAATTTTTTTTGAAAAACTACTCAGTCATCATATGAAATCACTCACGAAATACGTGATAAAGTGACAGAAATCAAAATTGTCGAAAAAAGTTAAAAATAGTAGGTTTCCTTGTTATTCTTTTTGTATTAAAGCAAAAAAATATGTTTTCACTCACGCTTACGCATTATCACGCGTGACAAATTTCAAACACCTTTGAATTTGATTTAAGCATTCATTTAAAAAAACTTTTGTTTTAAACTGAATTTAATTTAAGAGAAATTAATTTCCGATTACCTTCCCGTTCCGCACATTCTCGTATTTCGTTTTAGTTACCTAAAAAATGGGAATTCGGGAAATACACGCTTGTTCTAGAGAACTGTGATGGTGTTATTGCTATTATCTGCTATAATTTTATTTAAATTCCAAATGGAAAAAATTAAAGTTATATTAGTTTAGCTTAAGGTAATACGAGTTCACCAAAATTTTGTTTTAGCCCATTTACACCAGCACAGAATCTAGAAGATTTTATTTAAAATATTTTTGAAAATCTATACCATTTAGACTAACTATTTTTTAGATTTATCAAGATTTTTTATCCAAAACAAAACCCATTAACTAAAAAATTTCCAAAACTACTACCAAATAACTGCAATGTAGCTAAGTACCGCACCTTTTTAAGCAGACCGTAGCTAATTCACTCATCTTTTTTATAAATATGTTGTACAGAGTAGTAAAAAATCTAGTAAAAAATGTACTAGTTTTTTTTTTATTAGATTTCCTACAAATCTGCTGACAAAATAGATTTTGTTTTATATGGGAAATCTAGTAAAAAGCAGCAAGATTTAGCTGGAAATCTAGTAAGTACTAGATTTCGAGGTAATGTAAATAAATGTCCTATTATACACAAAAAAACACTAACTTCCGACATTATTTTCCATTTATTAAATTTTGAATTTACCTGCTCTGATTGTAATGGTACAGCAATGAGGCAGACAAATGTAAGAAGAGACATATAATTTGCTATGTTTTAGATACATTAGATAAAAAAATATGGTTCAGCGGATACTAATCGTAATGTAACATCAGAGCGCCCTCCTTCGTCGGTATTGTGTAGCAAAATTGTCAGCGAAGTAAAATAAGCAATAAAATGGCTACTAAGCACAGCTTCAAAAATTTAATACGCCTCTTTGACACCAGAGGCGCTGCAACACTGCATTATTAAAAAAGCAGTGTTGCTTTCTAAGTTAACTTATAGGTTCCATAAAATTTTCTTTAGACATATTTCATTAAAAATTGATAAGTATAAGAGCTTCTTTTAAACATTACGTGGAAGTGATTATTATACATATCAAATAATTAGCCAAATAAACACCTTTCATAACTTTGTGCGTGATTTAAAAAGCACCTTCAACTACAAAATCTCGCAACATTTTTGCTGGTAAATAATATTTTATTTTTCCCACAAACCATCAAAAGAATTTTCAAGCCATTGTAATGCCCAACATTCTCTAAATTTTAGTAAATTTTTTTGCTGCAGTTGCTATTGGGTTCTATTATTTTTTTTTTCTTGGTTATTTTTGTGTTATTACAAAATGCGTTCATTTGAATTGTATTTCCTTATATTATAGGCCTGTGCACATAACTGAGAATTAGCAAATACAATTACAAAATATAAATGCTATAAAAAAAATTGTAAGAAGAAAAAAGAAAAAAGAAAAAAGCAAAGTGCAGCAAAAACTATCATTGCAGGCGGCCAACTTAAAATACTTTCCAATTCTCTGTGTATTTAGCATTTGGGAATTGCTTATGTCAGTGGTTTTAACATTTTATGCTATTTATTTTCTATACGTACATACTTTTAACCAAATCCAATGTACTAAAACTGGTAAATATAGTAGTAGTGGCAAGTTGAACGTATCACTTGCAAACCTTGTTATTGTGGCATTTGGTTAATTCATGTATATATGTATGTATGTAAGTGTGTGTAAAGCTAAAAAGCCACAAATATAAATTTCACAGAGAATTCGTAGAGCACAGCAGGCCAAGAGGATATTTACTTTGCTTTCAAGAATGTATATTTGCTCACACTTTTGGGTAATGAGAGAATTTCCCAGTTCTATTTACTTTTTTAATTTGCAATTTGGCATTAAATATTACCGGGTTGTGATGAATGAAGCTGGCTTGTGTTAGACTGTCTATAAATGTAAGAATTTTGCATTAATATTATTACATATTATATTATTTGATTTATATAAAATCAATAATTGAACATTATTACCTTAATGCAATGCAATGCTGCGAGATATCTAATAATATTTTACTGTGTATGCAAGCAGTTGCTTGGCCTCCCAAAAGTATACTATAAATTATTACTAAAATGATGTGCTCAGTTATTGTTTTAGTAACCCAGCAAGAAAAAATAAATTCAGTAAAGTGCGACTGTCTAGCACACGAAGGGTTCCGTTCTGCCACTATATGTAAAACTGTACAAACTTTAGCCTTAGAGCTTTTTTTCGTTTCGTTTCGATATTGTTGGATTATTGGCGATTATTTTAATTTTTGCGTTTTTTGCAATTTTTCTGTTGGCGTTTTTTGGTTTTTTTTTTTGTGACGATTTTTTCGGTTTTTGGCGATTTGCTTAGTTTTAAGCAATTGTTTTTTTTTAAGTTTCGGCTATTTCTTCGTTTTAGCGAATTTTTTGTTTTTTGACGATATTTTAAGTTAAGGTGGACAAATTTTTAGTTTTGTCGATTTTTTTTTCTATATTTGTGATTTGAACGGGCTAAGGTTCGTATTGCTTTTTAAGCCAAATTACATGTGATAATTATTAATGAACAAATAACAACAAAGTCTGTTGTAAATATTCTGACTAACAACACATAGTTGAACGGAACAGCCAGCCGTTTTCGAAGGCCACTAAACCTTCATCATCAGCGTTCTTTTGTGTTTGGGCCACTGTGTGTGGTGTCAGTTGATGTAGATTTCTGCTTTATATACTTAGCATTTTATTGCAAATGGAATATGTGAATTGTTTTGATTCATCGTTTGCTGAAAGCTTTTCTGTAATGAAAGCTCAATTTTACAATCTCTATATTTACAACAGTCTTACCATTATCGTTTGTTCTTTACTAATTATGCACATGTTAGTTAATTTGCTTATTTTTGTTCTATTTAGTCCTAAATCACACTGTGCAAGTCTTATTGCTAAGCTGATTAGTTTCAGGGAGAGAGAGACGAGGGTAACAGCAACGTTTCTTTTCCCCCCGTCTCTCTCTCCTAATAAACTAATCAGCTTAGCAATAAGACTTGCATAGTGTAAATAGGGACTCAATACAAACTTTTTTGGTTTGTTACTATTAAGTATATTTTTTTATTTTTAATTTTTGCCACAGGCCCATGGCTATTAATTTTAGGTAATTTTAATTATTATTCGAACTCCATTTGTTTCTATATTTGTGATTTGAACGATTTTTTTCGTTTATTTTAAATTTTTTTTAGTATTGACGCTTGTTTTAGTTTTGGGGTTTTGTCGTTTTGTTGCTTTTTGTCGGTTTTTCAGTTTTGGCGATTTTTTTCATTTCTGGGATTTTTTCAGTTTGTGGCGTTTTTAGTTTTGGTTTATGGCGTTTATTTTTAATTTTGCAGTTGTTTCTTTTTTGACGATTTTTTCGGTTTTGGCGCTTTTTCTTAGTTTCGGCAATTTTTTCGTTTTTGGGATTTTTCGGTTTGTGGCGTTTTTAGTTTTGGCGTAGTTTTGGTTTATGGCGTTTATTTCCAATTTGGCGGTTTTTTTCGTTTTTAACAATTTTTTCAGTTTTGACTATTTATATTAGGTCTTAGCGATTTTTTTAGTCTGGCGCTTTTTTTCGTTTTGGCAATTTTTTTATTTTGGGCTTTTTCAGTCTTAGTGTTTTTGAACATTTCAACCTCTTACGGTTTCCAAGATACAGCAAGTTTTCAAATTTGCATAATCAAAATTACATTAACTGATAAAATATCCTTTACATTCGATTTTTTTGATTTTGAATTAGTATAGGCGCATTTGTTTTGTAGTTTTTATGTCTAAGAAAAATAATTTAAAGGTCTGTAGCAAGGCGAACTCATATCAGTTAATCTCAATTCACCAGCTGACGATCAGCTGATAACTTCTCTGCTGTCAAATCCAAGTAAAACGTTCGGAAATATTCTGATAGCAAGAAATTTTACACTAACAAATATAAAAAGGGAATATGCAGAGTTGCAATTCGAGACCACCTGGTATCAATTGGTCTTGGTTTGTAGATTATTCACAAAATATTCAGTTTTAGTAGCTGGAAGTTTTAGTTTTAGTCTGGAAGTAGTTCAAATTTAGATCCGATCTAATGATTTTTACATAGGGTTGTCATTGCAAGAAGTTCTCTTTTTCGATTCCTAGTCACCGAATTAGAAGCGATTTTAAGAAAAATTTCCTTTTTTGTGTTCTATGGTAATATTTTCATCTAGGAAAAACTTTAAAAAGTTACATATTTTAACAATTCGTTTCTTTTTATACGAATTTAAACGCGAAACAGTGTTTTCATGTAAATTTAAGCAAATAACTTCTAAATTTTAGGCCAAAATTAGTTCATAAATTTCTTTCAAAAAATCGATTTTTTGAACATTTTGGTGAGTATTTACTAAAACTATGGAAAAACTGCAAGGTTTTGTGTGATTAAAATAAACTTTTACTTGGTTTTCTGCTAACTATCGGCAAATTAAAAATATCGATTTTTTGGAAGCATTCCTTCAGAATGACTTCCATTTTTTTTACTGGGATATTATGAATGTATATTTCTTTAAAATTGCATTTCCTTTTGAAAAGTTCATTCACTTTGTTGTCTCAAAAATTTTAAAGATGTTTTCTTGTTTTCTAATATATTTGATTAACCGCCAAATATGGTTAACTTTGTGATGTTGTCTTTAGTTTCTTTTAAGCTTTTCAAGTAATTTTACAAACTTTATTAAAACTTTATAGTTTTTTGCAGCAAAAAAATAAATGTTTTCCAAAGCTTTGAAAACATTTCTTTTATGATTTGTTTGTATGAGGTTTGTTTGATTGGACTTTTTTTTATCTTTATACAGTTTTTTCTCTTCGTATTTCTACTCGAGCCAATAGCCAATAACATTTCTAAATGGAAAATTAATTAAAAGTAAAAGCACTTTTTCAACAAATATTTGTTGCTGAAATTTTCAGAAAATTCTAGGGAAATATTATTTTTATTAAAGAAAGAATACAATTCTTAACTAGAAATGAATATCATTTCTAATATATAAAATGTCCACTTAATTTTGATATATTTTTAATCAATGAATCTTATATTAGAAATAATCAGGCTTATTTCAGTTGTTGACATCGACGTCACGTCAATGCAATACCCCAAAAATTGGGCCTTGTCTACCAGTCATTGAAAACAAGTGACTGCTATTGACTACCTCATGCTATTTTATATATATGTATATTCGGAAAGAGGTATAGGCAGTCAATAGAAAAAAATTGTTTTCAAAAGCGAGTAGGCAAGAGTCAACCTTTTAGGTATTCCTTTGACGTGACATCGGCAGTTAATTAAGGTATTAGGATGGTTAATTTTAATTATTTACATTAATAACAACTTTTCATATTCTATAGAACAAAAATTTTTGATAAAACTATATAAAAGCTTGTAATTTCTCTTATATTTGCAGGTATGTATGTATTATTTAAAGGACTAGAATTAGAAACAAACTAAAGGTATGTGTTCAATTTCAAACTAGATATGAAAAAATGATTAAAACTAAATGTTTCAAATAGTATTTTTTGTGTGAGGTACATTTTACAAAGAGTACTTTTTATATCACATTTTTGCAAAGGCACTTTTTAAAAAATATAATTTCTTTTTGTTAAGGAGCTTTTAATATAAGGTACTTTTTATAAAAGATAAATTTTATAAAAAATATTTTTAAAAGGTACTTTTTATAAAAGGTACTTTTTATAAAAGGTACTTTTTATAAAAGGTACTTTTTATAAAAGGTACTTTTTATAAAAGGTACTTTTTATAAAAGGTACTTTTTATAAAAGGTACTTTTTATAAAAGGTACTTTTTATAAAAGGTACTTTTTATAAAAGGTACTTTTTATAAAAGGTACTTTTTATAAAAGGTACTTTTTATAAAAGGTACTTTTTATAAAAGGTACTTTTTATAAAAGGTACTTTTTATAAAAGGTACTTTTTATAAAAGGTACTTTTAATAGAAGGTACTTTTTATGAAAGGTACATACTATCTAAAAGGTACTTGTTATAAAATATATTTTTTATAAAAGTTACTTTTTATAAGGGGTAATTTTATAAAAGGTACTTTTCATAAGGGATACTTTTCTTAAAAGGTACTTTTTATAAAAGATACTTTTTATAAAAGGTACTTTTTATAAAAGGTGCTTTTTATAAAAGGTAGTTTTTATAAAAGGTACTTCTTATAAAAGGTACTTTTTATAAAATGTATTTTTTATAAAACTTACTTTCTATAAAACGTTTTTTTTTTACAAAACTTACTTTCTATAAAAGTTTTTTTATAAAAGGTACTTTTAATAAAAGTTAGTTTTTATAAAAGGTACTTTTTATTAAAGGTACTTTTTGTGAAAGATACTTTTTATAAAAGGTATTTTTTTGCAAAAGATTTTTTAAAGGTAGTTTTTTTAAAAGGTACTTTTTGCAAAAGATTTTTTTAAAGGTACTTTTTTTAAAAGGTACTTTTTACAAAAGATACTTGTTATAAAAGGTACTTTTTACAATAGGTACTTTTTATAAAAGGTACTTTTTACAAAAGGAACTGTTTACAAAAGATACTGTTTGTAAAAGGCACTTTGTGGAATAGATATTATTTTACAAAAGGTACTTTTATAAAAGTTACTTTTTATAAAATGTCCTTTTTACTGAAGGTACTACTTGTAAAAGGTGCTTTTTATAAAGACGTATCTTACAAGAGGTACTTTTTGTAAAAACTAATTTTTATAAAAGGTAATTTTTGTAAAAACTAAATTTAATAAAAGGTACTTATTTTGAAAGGTACTTTGTAGAAGGTAGTTTCTATGAAAGGTATTTTTTATGAAAGGGACTTTTTATACAACGTACTTTTTATAAAACGAATTTTTTATAAATATTAAATATATGTATATAGATATATATATGTATATATATATATATATATATATATATATATATATATATATATATATATATATATATATATATATATATATATATATTGTATTGACGTCACAGAGGATGTTGACAAACTGGAATAAGGATGAATATTCTATATTAGTTTCTAATGCTCTTAAGCTATCTGCCATTTTTTCTAATTATAATAACTGATCAGAGACTTTTTAAATTTTCTCACATTTACAGAGAAAAAAGTCCTGCATAATAGTGTTTTTTTTCCAACTTTTTTTTGTGTCTTTTTTGTTTCTGCTTTTGACTTGCAACATGACATTTCTTGTTGCCGAGGTAATTTAAGTTGTGGCCTCTCTACTCTTAACAAACAATGGAATATTGACAGCTTCCCAAAATGAGCCAAACAGTTAATTCTACTGGCAGCCAGCATAAATGGCTGTGCTTGGCATAAAGCTGATCTTGCTGCTAATGCTTTGCGCGTCTTCTCTTTAAGTTACATTAACCATAAATTTTTACAACATCTTTTTGGCCTGTCGTATGCACAAGGTTTTGCCAAACTTCTCATAGTACAATCATACATATGTATGTACATATGTATATTGGCGTTTTGCAGAAGTCAATAGAGTAGGAAGAGGGAGAGAGAGAGAGAGAGGGATAATGCAGAGTTGATATAAAAGCTGCACTAGCGGTGATTCTTATCGCTACTTTCAATTATTTTATTTGGTTCAGATGTGGCAAACAGATAAAATTTTTAATATAAGCCAAGTTTCGTTGTTGATGGTAAATTGTTGAGCGGCTGGCTGTTTGTATATTTCAGCATCAGCTCATCACAATCTGTAGCTACATACGCCAACAACGACAACGATGGCGATGGCGTTGAGAGCCAAACCAACGTATTCGTATTATTTTTTTTTATTTATAAATTAAACTTATATAAATCTAAAAGCTACTCGTATAAAGTCGGTAACAGTATTTTGTAATTCTTTTCTTGTTTATTTGTTTTTGCTTTGCCAAAGAGTTACGAGTTTAAAAAAGAAGCCATTGACTTTATGCTCCTGTTAAATATGTATAAGGAACCCTTTTTCTACATATTTCTTTTACCTTTATGCCATTAAACACAACAATATTTTGCCACCAGAGAACTAGTACTTTTTCGTTTGTAAATAAATAGCATTGGGGAGAGTGTATATTACATACAAGTGTATGTATACATTTTACTACCACTACCACTACCACAACCCCGATGATTAAGTTTATGTAATGTATTTTTTTTTCTGCCTGCTAAAATAAAAAGAAAATATTGTACATGGCCAACATTTAATTGACACAAAAAAGCTTTGCCGCTAACATACCAGTTGCGCCACAAACGGCAGCATCACAATAACTAAAAATAAAACAAATATTAGTATGTAGAGCTGTTCGCTACGAGGGTTCTTTTTCTAGAGGATAAATGTTTAATTTTATAGCATATGACTGTTTTATGGGTGTAGTAGTACATAGTACTGCCTGCGCTCCAGTCATGAGAGTCAAAAAGTAGCGACAAAAACTGAGAACATTTTTTTTTGTATTAATAAACAAAGAGACTTGTTTAATCACAATTTTTTTCATTGTTTAAACTTAATAAAAAAAATATGTTTGACATAAACTTGTGCATATACAGAGTTCATTTACCGTTGCTTAATGAAAAACGAAATGGAAAATAAGAAAATATTTTATTAATAAAGTGAATGACTTTGTATTACTTACAATAGAAATAATGAAACAAACATGGTCACGGCAGTCATATTATATTTAGCAATATGTTACAGAGAAACTATAACAACATGCTGCTTATTGATCTTGCAGTAATAATATGTGGGAATTTGCACAGTCACGTTACGTCAGCAAGCAATTAAGCTGGTAATTTAGAGCTATGCTGTTCGATTTAATCTTTTATTTTGCTAAATATAGAGCTACCTACATTCTCAACCAATACCAAAAAAAAAAAAAAAAAAGCTTTCGTTTTTCTTTAAAAAACAAGCTATGCCACCAAGTGAAATTTTCTGTGGAAATGGCCATATGAGGAAACAAAAATTTTACGAGACAAAAATTTCGGTTTTCTCTTTGGCTTTTCTTTTCGAATAAAAATTAAAACGATACAGCAAGATGTGTGATTTCCTCCTTTCTTATGGAATATAATTCTAAATTTTTTCAAAAATTTTCAAATATGCATTAAAAAATAGTTAAAAAATGCAAAAATATGCATTTATTGCCAAAATATGCAACTAAAAATCGATGCCAAATTACTTAAAATTTGATGACTCGAAAATATAATTAGTCAATACCTTTCTATCTAAAAGTATCACCAAAAAAATTAACATGAACATACAGAAAGTAATACCAATGTAAAATCACCATGCAAAAATTTTGATTGCAATTGACATTAAATTTTGCAAGAAATAATAGGTTAGTTTAATTTGTTTGGCTTGTATTTACAGCAATAAATGTATAACTATGCAATTGCTAATGCAATCTGGCAAGTAACGCATTGTCACGAAAATTTTTGTAATTGGAACATATACTGTTTGTGCCGTTTTGCCTGAGTCTTGTGAAGAGAATTTCGTCTACTTTATATGAACTATTTTTTCTTCTTGTCAGGGAAACTATAGAACGTTCTGTTAATGGTTTCTTGGTGATTGGCAATATTTAAATTTAATACACACATACATTATAAAGTAGATTTTTTTATTGTTGTCTGTTTTATTATCCCACAGATCCGTGAAAACCTTTTCGTTTTTTTTCGTCAAAAAGTTTCTTTTTTTTCTCCGGAATATTTTGGTTATTATTGTGACTGCATCAATTTTTTAGTTTAAAATTTTTTCAATCGGTATCTAATTCTTATTAACTAGCTTTAACATAATTAGCTGCTTAATGTTATTTTAACTTGGCAGCACTAAACTATGTACAGTGA
Organism: Tachina grossa; assembly: GCA_949987645.1. Lineage (NCBI taxonomy): Eukaryota > Metazoa > Arthropoda > Insecta > Diptera > Tachinidae > Tachina > Tachina grossa. The sequence goes on from OX465278.1 coordinate 146,329,050, forward strand.
AAACAAGGCTGCACTTCACAGAAACTACTTAAAATCTATTAAACAAAGGTTTTAAGCTGCTTTTTACAAAACCATTTTATGTGGTAAAACCAAGTTTTAAAAGTTGGTTTTAACATTAACACTAACATTTTTTAAAACCATATAAGTGTCACCTTGGTAATAATATTCACGTTCAATAAGTAAAAATTATGTCTGGACCGCTATTAGTAGTGGAAATTAACGTATTAAGACTTATTAAGACTTTATAAAGGCTTTTTAAGAAAACACCTTTATAAGGCCTTAATAAGTTTAATAACTAAGGCGGTACAGTTATAACATAATAATAACAAAACAGTTTATGTATATGGAAATAGCTGATTTCCATTATAAAGCATTTATACCGGCACAAATTCTAGCAAATTTCATTTATAATCTTTATGGAAATCTATACCGCTTTCACTAACTTTTTTTTTTTGACATTTATCAAAAACAAAGCCCATTAACTAAAAAATTTCAAAAACTTACGCCACATAACTACAATATAGCAGACCGTAGCTAATTCACTCATCTTTTTTTTTATAATTACGTTATATGTTGCACAGACAGAGTAGTAAAGAAGTAAATAAAAATTTTAGATTTTTATTATAGGGCATTTACACCTGCACAAAATCTAGCATATTTTAATTAAAATATTTATGAAAATCTATACCGTCTACACCAAGCTTTTTTGATTTTTTTTAATAAAAAACAGAGCCCATTAACTGAAAAATTTCCAAAACTATAACCAAGCTAATTCACGCACCATACCGTAGCTAATTCAGTCATCTTTTGTATAAATATGTTAAACAGGGTAGTCAAAAATAAATAAAAATATTATATTTTGAGTAGAATTACTACATATCAACTTATAGGGCATTTGCAGCTGCAGAAAATCTAGTAGATTTTAATTAAAATCTTTATGAAAATCTTGACCGTTAACACAAATTTTTTTTTTGACATTTATCAAGATTTTTTTATCCGAAACAAAACCTAATAACAGAAAAATTTCCAAAACTACAACCAAACAACTGAAATGTAGCCAATTCACACACCTTTTTAAGCATACCGTTGTACAGGGTAGTAAAAAATAAATAAAAATATTAGAGTTTGAGCAGATTTCCTACAAATCTTCTGACATAATAGATTTCTTTTTATATGGAAAATGTAATGAAAAGTAGATAGATTTAGCTCAAAATCTCGTAAGTACTAGATTTTGAGATAATGTAAATGCCCTATTAGTAAAAATCATGTAGATTTAGTCCAAAAACTCGTAACTACTAGATTTCGAGACAATGTTAATGCCCCATTAAGCATTTTTTCATGAAATTAGTTGCATGAAAAATTTTTCATTTGTCAATAGCAGGCCTGGAATTCAAAAATGTTCATAAATTTAAAGCTAATTTTTACCATTTTTTATTTCGTTACGACACACTCAAGAAAATTTTAAGCTTACACACAACGACAGTTAAAAGCTAAGAAAAATATTCTCAGTTCATAAATAACTTTTAAGTTAAGATAATGATAACATCGTTTGAAAAAAAACTTAAACTCTCTTATGGTAAAAAAATTGAAGTCACCGATCAAGGCTACTTGTACTTGTGTATAACAATGGCCAAAGTTTTTACAAAAAAAAAAAAAAAAAAGAAGCTTCCTCGCAGATACGCTATTTAGCCAAGGGTTTATTTTTTTTTTCTTATCTACCAGCAAAGGTGGTTAAATAAGTAACAACTTCTTTTTGGTTTTTTGAAAGCCACTCAGGCAAAAAGAGTTTAATGTGATGATGATCACCAAAAGATCACTTGAACGACTGACTGGTTGGTATTTGTTTTATAGCTGCATGCTTTTATTTACTTATTTTTTTTTTTTGTTAAACTTTTTAAAGATTATTTGCAAAAGATTAGTTTTAGGGGTTTTGTTGGCAAAAGAGAACAAACAAAAAAGTAATCAAGTAAAAAATTAAAAAACGAATTTATAAAAAAAACTCAATAAATAAAATCTTTAATGATAAAATATAAAATTAACAATGCAGATTTAATACTTTGGCTAACAGTAGCCCCTAAAGGTTAGATAAGTTAAAAAGGGATTATAATGTGATAAGACTAAAGTTTAAATCTACCAAGATGTTTTTTTTTCCTTGAGAAGCTTTAAAACCATAATAGAGTAAAGAAATTTATAAATCAAGTTACATTTTCTTAAGAGCTGTCGCTATATTTTTTTAATAAATTACATAAATAACGTTAAGAATGTTTTTATATATATGCATTTTTATATTTTTGTGGCCGTGTATCATTCCTTATTGCTTTATAAGTACTATGAATATTTTTTTTATTAAATTCTAAAGCAAAAATATTATTTTACAACATCTAAAGGGCAAATAATTACCAACAAAACCTTTAATACAGTCTCAAAAGTTTGAAGTCACGTTTTGAAGTTTTACTACCTTTATTTTACCTCCAAGTTCTAATTTATTTATTTATTTTTTTTTTTGGTTTATAACAAAGTGAAAAGTAAAACTTTAATTGTTTGCTTTTCAGTGCAAAATTATTAAGGGGGGGGGGAAAAATGCATAAAATTTTATGCGAAAAGTACCACGTGGAAAACGTTTAAGCAATTAAATGGAAAAACCAATTAAAATTTAAAATTATTAAAGTAAAAGGGAAATTAAGTACAAAGTGGCACAATTGAAAAGACAAATAAAAAAAAATAAAGAAACATTTTATTACTCCATCCTTCCTCAGCCTTAACTTATCAACAGACAGCAAAGTATCACAATATATTAACCACGTTTCAATAATCAAATGCCATAAACAAAAACTTCCTCAAACTGAAATCATTAAAAGCTTAACACCGGTAAAAAAAACAGGTCTTAACCGAAATAAAAATAAAGACAATTTATTGAATTTTGGTTTCATCCCATCAAAAACATGCTTAAATGTTGTAAGAAGAGCAGAAGTCAAAAATCATGATAAGCCAAAATAAAATACTTACTGGATGTTTAAGAGCAACAACTAGTAGAAGCCAATACAATATTGTTTGTTGTTGTTTTTGTACGATATGAATTTTATCAGTTGCCATTTCTTTTTTCAGTTTATTTGCTTTAGTTTTACTGCTGCCACTGCCACTGCTGCTGCTAAATTGACAATGCTTTTACAAATAGCTTTTGGCCATACAGTTGCCAATAAACTGATTTTTTCAAATTGATTTTATTCTTGTGCCCTTGTTGTTGTTGCTCGTCCTGGTTGCATTTGTGTAAGTTAAAGCCAAGATTAAGTAGAAATATTTTTTGACATTATTGATTTCCTTTTAGATGGATATGATAACAAATGATAATGATACTGATGGGAATGTCTTTTAATACTTAATAGTAATTCTTAAGAAATTCTTTATTTTGTTTTAGAGTGAAATGTCTTAAAGTTAAAGAGAGTTTACGAGCAGGGTTACGCGGTGACTCAAAGCAAGGTGTTGGCTACTGCTTAAGAATATTTTGCATCTGTCAAAATGTCAATTAAATATTTTGTCATATTAAAAGATTTATTATTTTGTAATTTATGAGAACTTTATTTGAAAACGATTATCATCAGTCTTATTAAACGGTTTCCGTTTCATTGCAATTTGAATTTATGAAGAATCGAATTTTAAATTTACCGTTGGATTTCTTATCATTCCCACAAATAAATTAAATATCGCACACTAAGTCATAAGCAGTCACAACTCAAAAATCCCAGGTACATATTGAGGAGTGGCAAAAAATTGTTGACACTGTAAAAATGACGCAACATGAAAATATCCATGCAAAAGACATTTTTGCGGCCGTTAGAAATTCGTTCCTGAAAAATTCGCTTACGAAAATAAAAAATCATTTTATTAGTTTTGACTCATGACTGTTTATTAACTAGCGTGCGATATGTTCTTTCAAAATATATGTATGTGTTAAAAAGGAAAATCGGCTTAACTCCAGATAAAATGATTTTAAGTTAATGGCAGCCTTGTAATCTTTATATTCAAAACTACCTCTGAGCTGAAACTCAATTAATTTGTTAAATTTTTTAGGAAGCTAAAGCACTATGACTTATAGGACATTTTCATCTGCCCAAAATCTAGCAGATTTCACTTAAAATCTTTATGAAAATCTATACCGTTTACACCAAGTTTATTTTAACATTTATCAAAATTTGTTTATCCAAAATAAAACCTATTTACTGGAAATTTTCCAATACTACAACCAAGCAAATGCAATGTAGCCAATTCACACACCTTTTTATGTATAGAGGCTGACTTTATAGTACAAATTAAGAAAAACATAATTGCATCGCTAAGCTCTAATAGGTCATTTACACCAGCACAAAATCTAGCAGATTTTAATTAAAATCTTTATGAAAATCTATACCTTTTAGACCAACTTTTTTTTTTGACATTTATCAAGATTTTTTTATCCAAAACAAAACCCATTAAGCGAAAAATTTCCAAAACTACAACCAAAGAACTCCAATCCAATTCACACACTTTTTAAGCAGACCGTAGCTAATTCAATTATATTTTATATAAATATGTTGTACAGATTGGATATAAAATTTTTATTCGTTTTCTTACAAGCCCACTGACAAAATAGATTTTGTTTTGTATGGAAAATCTAGTAAAAAGCAGCAAGATTTAGCTGGAAATTTTGTGAGTACTAGATTTTGAGGTAATGTAAATGGCTCATAATAGATTTTAAGTAGATTTTGACAATAATTGGTGACAAAGTAGATTTTGTTTTGTAATGGGAAATCTACTTAATTCTGTAGTAATAGATTTTGCTCAAACGTAAACGCACTATTACTTATTTTGATGTAGTATGATTGATGATTTACCTCATAAAAAATTTAAACGAACAACGTATTTCGTAATTTAATTGTAAAAGAAATCAATTTCTGAAAATCGATTTGAAAGTTTAAAAAACACTAAAATATGACTTAAGCACTTTTTCCTTGATGCCATAGATATTTTTGGTTTTTTCATGTTACTCATACGCCAACTTTATGCTAAACCTATAAATTCTACAATAAAGTTTCAACAAAGTTATAAGTTTCTATAACTTGTCACCTTAGTGTATATCAAGAGATAAAAATATCTCTTATACAAGCAAGCTTGTGGCGTTCTTTTGTACCCTACACATAGTTACTTCAAATATTTTGCAAGCCTACAGCCAGACATAAATGGATAGATATAAAGACAGAAAAAGTGTGCTGTGTATGGCACAGTAAACTGTGGATCATAGAAAGGATCCTTCGCACAAGCACGTTGATGATCGCATGCTCGATAAAGTGGCAAATGTGGTCCCTGTGGTCCTGTAGAACTCTAACATCACGGATGAGCTCGTTTATTAGGTCGTGAGATTGGTTCAGGACTACACAGAATGGATAAACGTTGAAGAAATTATCTTTCTTTGCGTCACCGTTTCAAATAGCACAACGGAATCAACACTACCCAAGTGGACTGTTTCTGACCTTTAACCATTGCACATTCAACTTTTATATAAGATCAATGCACACCATTATAGAATTTGTATAAATCCAGTGAACATTTTTGTCGAATGTCTGAAACTTCAGCAGTCAAGGAAACGAATTATCGAAAGTTCCTTTATAGGCCATTTACACCACCACAAAATCTAGCAGATTTTTATTAAAATCTTTATGAAAATCTATACCGTTTAGACTAACTTTTTTTTGACATTTATCAAGATTTTTTATCTAAAACAAACCCCATTAACTAAAAAATTTCCAAAACTACAACCAAATAACTGCAATGTAGCTAAGTCACACACCTTTTTAAGCACACCGTAGCGAATTCACTCATCTTTTTTATACAGGGTGGTAAAAAATAAATAAAAATATTAGATTTTTATTAGATTCTTACAAATCTACTGACAAAATAGATTTCATTTTGTTTGGGAAATCTAGTAAAAAGCATATTTAGCTCGAAATCTCGTAAGTACTAGATTTCGAGGTAATGCAAATGCCCTATTAGACATTTAGCAGAATATTTGAGCACATTTTCTGAAGCATTATCCAACTAGTTTGAGAGAATTACGCACAGAGTCGAAAAAAGAAAAGAAAATAAACCTGTACTAACGTATCTGAAGCCAGTAAATATCAGAAGTTTTAGCAGACCATTAAACGAGTTGTCTGAAATTCCCTTAGAAACTAAGTGAATATTCAACACATTTTCTGAAATATTAACCGGTTAATATGGGAAATTAAATTAAATTAAATTTCCTTCTGGTATTAATTACCAAATTCCGTCCATCTTCGGAACTATCACATTAGTCATGGCTGCTCATTCTCCTTGCATGTGAACTATAACTATTTTTAAATTACGAAAACAACTATAACTAAAATTTATATCCAGTATGAGCTACAATCATACGCATGAGTACAAAAGTATTCTGACTATTAATCGCCCATATATATAAAATAAACACAGCCCTAAAACATTTTTTCAAACAGCCACACACACACACACACCCACATATTTTCCATTCCATTTTATATACACAAATGCATTTATACGATGGTGAATAATGAATAAATATCCCGATTATTATGCGTGTATTGTTTTTTTTTTGTTCTATTAAATATCCATAGCCTAACTATGAGTATACTCAAACAATAAGTTTGAGCGAAAGTCAATGCGTTCAATGCGCATGTGCCTTTTTATTTATACTTGTAGCGTATTTTAGTTTTTCTCGTAACCGTAGTAGTGATGCTCTTGTGTGTTGGAATCGGCTATAGTCATAGTCGCTTGAGAGAAAATATGTGAGGAAACAAATTGTTTTTGCTGCAATTATGATTATACGCATTTACTAAAATTAAGACTATTTACTTATTACTTTTATATATTTTTGAGTACTCATTGCCATTCTCTGGTACGTATACATTTCGGAAGTTATACTATGATGTGTACGAAATAAAAATTTTTTTTTAACAATTTTTAAGAAAGTAATTTTTAAAACATATTTAAGTGATCAAAATATTTTTCCCCCAGCCATATTTTATTGAGTGCAAAATTGCTGTGGAATTCTTTGTGCAAAGCAAATAATAAAAATTTAAATCTAATCTATAATGCAGGGCATTCAAACTTCGACTCTAATGCGTCTGACTTTCTTCCTTGGCAGTTTTTAAAATCCTTTCAAAACTACCTTTCATATGCATCTTAGTAGCAAAAAACAAACAAGAAGGCAAACACGACGACAACTTGTTTGTTTTATATGTAACGTCTTCCTTTCCTGCACTTATTCTCCGCGTTTAGGAAATTCTCTATACACATTTTTTTTTCGTCAGATCTTACTTTTACGCATTTTTCTCCTGCTGCCTTTGGTTGAAGCTTTTTGAGTGCCTTGTATTATGTTTAAAGTGCGTAAAAGCATCATACATCAATTTTAAATCAATATATCAAAATATTGTAACCATCAAATGACATGTAACACTGTATAAAAATGTTCAAGCCAGATGCATGTATAAAGAAATATGTGTGTGTGTGTGTGTGCAGTATGGATTCATGCAGTGCTCATCTGTGTGTTGGTTAAGTCAATCAGTATGTTTAAGTTGTTTGTTGGCAAAGCAAGAGACAAGTTATATGGCATTTGATAAAATTGCCATAAATATGTCAAAAACTTAAGAAAAGAAGGAGTGTTTTAGTAGTAATAGAGAAAAAATTAAGCATTAGAAGAACTTTAAAATGAAACTAAGGTCGACGACAAAACAAACAAGATGGTTTTAACTTTTGCTCTGCTAAGCTAATAACTTTTATAATTTTAATTTTTTTCTTAGAACATGTGTAGTACCGTCTTATTGACAGATTTAAGTGGATAGAAAGAAGCAAGTATAAATCGAGCCATAATCACCAATAAAGCTTAAGTTATATAAATATATCTTGAACTTCATTTTTTTTTTGGCAAAAATCGATAATTTACGTTCGTAAATAATCAAGTTTAGTCGTGGGTAGCGTTGGCTGAAGTAGTTAGCACGTTGACTGCAAAATGGAAGGTCCTGGGTTCGTGCCGGGTATCGCACAGTCATTAAAAACAACATCACGCATTTTTCTTATGTGCATTAGTGTCCCTTTGTATCAGTTGTTGTAGGAAAGCTCAGTCCCTGGTCACCGAGTTCAGGAGGTACTAATCCTATTGTAACATCAGAGCGCCCTTCGTCGTCGGTATTGTGTAGCAGAATCATTGGCGAAGTAAACTAACCAATAAAATGGCTGCTAAGCACTGCTTCTCAAATAAATAGTGCGCCTCATTGACACTAGAGGCGCTGCAACTCTGCATTATTAAAAAAAACTTGCAAAAGGCAGAGCTGTAAAATAATGAAGCTTTCCTCTATCTCTTCCTCCACCACGTAACACGTATTAGTAGTAGCAGGCATTTATTGTCTCTCTTTATTAAAAAAAAATGAAGTTCGAAAATTATCACGGCAGTTATGACAAGAAATTATTATTTGAGGTCAATATATTTGAAATGTGAAATGACTGGAATTTATTACTAAAAGACATTTCGAGGCTGCAAAATTTACTTTTATGGACAAATAATGAATTTCTCATATTATGCTAAAGCAATTTTTTCTTACAAAATTTTAGTTTCTTAAAAGTCCTAAAATCTGTGTAAAGTAGATCGAAGTAATCTCGCAAAGAATCACTGTTTGTTTTTAATGTTCGTACTGCTGGTTAGTCACTGTTTTACCAAGAATATAAAACTCTTGACAGGCATCATAATTTTGCCAAAAGCTTAAGAAGCAGACCATTTTCTTCAACTTATACAGAAACATTTATACGCAGTTTTTAAATTTGAATTTGCTTTAAATACCCACTGTGTGGTCTTAATTTTCGTCTTGGAATATTAAATACTTGTGTTTCTTTTTAATTTATTTTTTGAATTCTTAAGAAAGCAACTCCTTGTACTCCAAAAAAAAAAAATAAATAAATAATAATTATAATAATAACTGTGGCAATTACAACAACAAAACATCACCAATAAATGCAACAACTTATCAGCATTGATGATGACGTTTTATATGACATGCCCAAGACAGATCCATGAGTGCATGGGCTTGTACGTACATACGTATACGTATATGGTGTTGTTGTGAGGCGTTGAAATTATGACGCAAACCCACATCAAAAAAAAAAAAAAAAAAAAACACAAAGGAAAAAAAGAAAGAAAAAAAAATAAACGCAACATATTCCAAATGTAACGCATTGTGTCAGTATTCATACATTGTTGTTTGCCAGAAAACCTTAAACAACAACATCTCAAAGTCACACGCTTCATATACGTTTAGCAAAGAGTTTGATGTTTCTTGTTTTTGAATGTAAGAAAATTTCATATGTCTGTCGTATTAAAACTTTAGAAAGAACGTCCTCAACAGAGGGGTGTTGTTTGCCAAAGTGAGATTTGATTGCAGAAAGGTGTGGGCCTTAGTTTCGAACGCCAAACACTTTCACAAGACAACTCCTTAAGATGTTTGCATGTAGTGTATGTATAGTTCTTGAAGTAAAACTTTTAACTTCGATTTTTGTAACTTCCCAAGGGTTTGTTGTGTGTTGTACTCGTATGTCTAAAGTCATATTTACATGCATAATAATACTTGTATGTTCATATTAATAATAAATTGCTGGTGCATATATCGTGGCCAAAGTTTAAATTTGTGTGAAGATTTTTTTCTTCTGGCAAATGTTTTTTTATGATTAAAATTCTCTGTTGACCAATTTCCGTTGTCAGCATGCTTTATTTTAACAAATTTAAAATTAAATTTGTTTTATATAATCAAGTGAAGAAATGGTGTGAAAATTATTTACTGTCTGTGTTGCTGTAGAATTTTGGGTTGTGAAGTCCTTGATATGAGAAAAAAAAATATTTTTGTTAATATTGTAACGATGCTTTCTCAAGGCTGGGGTATCACTCGCCGGTGTCTAGGTTTCGTCACAAAAATTTATTTTTTTGGACTGTCGTGAGAGGAAAGTGAAACACTCTGCAGGATGCACCCCCAGTAATTTATTTATTACAATTCAATGTTCTTATATTACTATATATTTATTTACAGCATTACTCAATACTATTACTAAGCGGACGACTAACTTTTCTATACTTAAGTCTGAATGGCTCTCAACGGCTGACTAATTTGTATACAATTTGGACTTATCCTGAATGGCTCTCAGCGGCTTACAATTTTTATAAAACTTTGACTTAGCCCGAATGGCTCTCAGCGGCTAACTAATTTTTATAAACTTGGACTTAGCCTGAATGGTTAATCAGCGGCTAACCACCAATACCGGAACAGACTAACTAACTAAAGTACTATAAGCGGCTAACTAATTTTTATAAAATCGGACTTAGCCTGAATGGTTATCAGCGGCTAACCACCAATACCACAACAGACTAACTAACTAAAGTACTGTTAGCGGCTAACCAATTTTTATAAAATCGGACTTAGCCTGAATGGTTGATCAGCTGCTAACCACCAATACCAGAACAGACTAACTAACTAAAGTACTATCGGCGGCTAACTAATTTTTATACAATCGGACATAGCCTGAATAGTTGATCAGCGGCTAACCACCAATACCACAACAGACTAACTAACTAAAGTACTGTCAGCGGCTAACCAATTTTTATAAAATCGGACTTAGCCTAAATGGTTGATCAGCGGCTAACCACCAATACCATAACAGACTAACTAACCAAAGTACTATCAGCGGCTAACCACCAATACTACTACCTTTCCTAAATTCAGACTTAACCTTGTATTGTTATCAGCGGCTAACCACGAATAATAATGCTACTAAGATTGCCTACAAAGATAAATTCAATTCATCGGCTAACCATCAAGTTCATTTATCTTACCTACTCAAGCCCTCGACACTAACTCCCCCTTTCATGTGCACAGCAGCTCCTTTTATACTAATTTCATATGACTGATCTCACAGTTGTAACACGTGGGGCGTATATAATCATAATAGTTGTATATAATTGTATGTTGTGATCATTTCATGTCACTGGACACTAATCGGTGTCATCATGAAATCCGTTAAGTTTAAATATTTGAATATAATTATTGTCAATAGTTATTAATTAAAATAAATCACAAGCAGACATTATCTAGGAGTTTCACTAGTGAAATAAGATTTACATATGTTTGATTTGATTCTACAAATAAATCGATAATAAGGATGAAATCATAAGAATTCTAATAACAATAATTTGTATAATATTGTGCGATAAAAACGAGGCACTACGTTCCGACTTTTATCGTCACAATATCTACATGAATTTTTTTTTTTTTTTTTTTGAAGTTGAAGCTACTTCAAAAACAAGCACTCAAAAAATAAATACAACGGTAAGGTTTTATTGTGAATTTCATATTTTCTGGGGCGTATCCACGCCCACTTTTAAAAATATTAATGTCAGCCCACTTTGCTAAATTCAACATCGCGTCACTTCCAAAGCTTAAAATGTCTGCTAAGTTTCCTAAAAATCGGTTAATTAAAAGCACGTGAAATATTACATTAATTTTTAATGAGCATGGCCCCGCCCAGCCCACTTATTTGAACATAATGTTATGGCATATTTTTCAGAGCTCAAATTGTGTGCCTAGTTTCGCAAAAATTTATTAAGAAGAAGCATGCGATATATAATATTAAATTTTAATGTGCGTGACCCCGCCCTTTTTTAATTGCAGAATTGACAATTTTTTTAACCTGAAGGCGTGTGCCAGGTTTTGTAAAATTCAATTAAGTGGAAGTATGCGAAATCTAATATTAAATTTTAATGGGCGTAGACTTGCCCACTTTTTTAAATGCAGTATTAAATTTTTTGAAGAACAGTTCAGAGTGTTTACCATGTTACGTAGAAATCTTTTAACTGGAAGCACGTGAAATATAATATTAAATCTTAATGGGTGTGGCCCACCCACTTTTAAAGTTTGAAAAAATCTGATCTTTTGTAGAGCTTAGAATGTTTGGCAAGTTTCGTAAAAATCGGTAAAGTATGTAGAAGCACGTAAATATATATTATGAAATTTAAATAGATGTGGCCCCGCCCACATTTTCAAATGTCAGATTGAGTATTTTAGAAAGTTCAAGGTATGTGCTAGTTTTCGTAAGAATCGTTTGAGTAGAAACTTGCGATATACATATAATACTAAATTTTAATGGGCGTGGCTGCGCCCACATTTTTGAAAGCATGTTTTATTGTTTTTTAGAGTTCAGAGTAAGTGCCAAATTTTGTAAAAGTAGGTTAAGTAGAAGCACGTGAAATATAACATAAAATTTTAGTAGGCGTAGCTCCGCCCATTTTTCAACTTTCAAATTTCAAACAAAACGTTTGCTAAGTTTCGCAGCTATCAGATCAGTGAAAAATCATACATTCAAAGAAAACAATTAATGGGTGCGTTCCCGCCCATTTTTGAAATCGGTCCTACTAATTTTGTTTTGAAGACTTTTCTTTTTCGATAAGTATTTTTTTTTTTTTTTTGGTTATCAAACAAAAACCAGAAATTTTGTTGCTAAAATCTACAACACATTGCCAAAATCGATGCTTAACTTTTTGACAACAATTTTGGGAACAGTATTTTCATTTAAATATTTTATTCAAGTCAGCCGCCTTGTCTGGATTGTAGAAACAGGAAATACATTTTTTTATTTTTTCTTCGGTTGTGAAGTCCTTGATGTCAAATAAAAATCAGAAATTTTGCTGCCAAAATTTTCATCAAATTACCAAAATGGATGCCGAACTTTATGACAAGAATTTCCGAAAACAAATTTGGAAAGAGTTTTTTTTTCTTGCGAAAACAAAATATATCATATTTTCGAACTAATTTGTACCGATGGCCTTTCTTTTTCGATAAATACATTTTTCTAAGAAAATATGTTTTTCGTTATCGTCAAATTGAAATACATCTTGCGTTTTAGCACTGTTTGCTTGTGGTCCTTCGAGCCGTGTTCTGATTGCTGGTGTCAACAACATCACAACACAGGTCTGGCTTTTGCCATCGTTCACTATTGTATTTCATGTGGCACAACACGTATTGAAAATCATGTATATTTCATTTAAATAAATATACAAATTTCTTTCATGCTTGATATGCAGTGCGTGTTGTCATTATTTTATTTTGAAATCTTAGCAAATTTCATTCTTCTCTCCTTTTGACATTCAGTCTTTCGTTTCATTGCATTTCTTTTAACGTTAAAGTGTTCTTATCATTATGGAGCATTTTCAAGAGTTTTGTTTTTTTCATTAATAAATAAATATATTTTTTGATTTTGGTTTAAAACACAAGTGGCATCCTTTATACTAAAGCCTAAATTGTGGGTATTTTCTTTTTTAATTTCTTTTTCATTTTTATCACAGATAAGCACGTGCATGCAGGAGAGTCCGGCGTATAAATTCTTCTGCATCACCGACATCAAGCGGGCTTTTTTTTTATTCGTATATTTCATACACTCCTGAGCATTGTAGTTTTTGTTTAATAAAACTTTTTTGACATTGATTTAAATTACATGTTGTTGTTCATTTTAATATTCTTTAGGTTGTTTTTTTTTCCATTAAAGTTGCTTGATTTCATTGCATTTTCGTTTAAAATTTTAAACGAAATAAAATAACTTGTTTCTTTTTTTTGTTTATTTATTTTTAACGTTTGGATTTTTTTTCTCTGTCGATTTTATTTTCTGAAGGTGCTAACGTAAATTGGTATGTCAAAATAAGAGATAAGAATTGTTGTCAGTTTTCACATTTTTAATGAGATTTCAATAATTTGAGCGGACAACTGTCATGGAGCAAGTTCACTTTAATTCTCTTTTAATTTTCTTCTTTTATTTTATGTTGTCAATTAATTAGATGGCCACTTTATATTTTGGTTAATTTATCTGCAGAGCTTAGAAATGCTTATAAATTTATTTTAATAATAATATTTACTTTTAAGTAGCTTTCACTAATTCATCATTTCTGACTTATCTAATGCTTACCAAACTCGTAATTATTTCGATTAGCTTAGAGCTTTTATAAGCTCAGTGGGCATATCTTTAATAAATTGATTGATTTTATTTTTTTATTTTGGTTTAAATTTTATATTAAATCAATAGCTTAACATAGAAGATTAAATTTAAAAATTACACTTGACTGTTTTGGTAGGGTATCCATCGATATATAATAACATAATGCTATTAAAATTTACTAATTATATTTTACGACTTGAGGCCTTTTGAGTAAATAAAAAATTTTTTTTGATTCACTTCTGCACATTTACCTCTTTTTCTACCACAATAAGAAAAAAATCCACTTGTTGCTTTAATCTCGCATTCCTATTGGTTGCACACACAAAACTTTTCAACAATTCTTTTATAAAAACCAAACTGAAAAAATATAAAAAAGAATGTACACTGACACATGTTATTTGAAAACAGCTAAAAGCATACCTTTTGACATATATTAACCTTCAGTAAATGCAATACGTTAAACGTATTACGAAGACCTCATCGAAAACAGCATTCAGTTTAGGTTTTGGCCTTCCTGCACACACGACCTCTTCGTACTTCCTGATTGCAAAGGGGGAAAAAATAATAAAATAAAAAACTGTCTTACTAAGAAATAAACCAAAAATGCCAACAGACCAACATACATATGAAAAATCAAACCCAATATATTTGTATTTCAGCAATAACGTAAGACAATGTGTAATTGTGTCCAAGAAACTTACTCGAGCAGGGAGTCTTAAACGTTTAAATGGCAGGCATTGTGTTAAGCTTAAAAATTCAAGAAAAAGCTTTTTAAAAAATACTTGTCTTAAAGCCGCTTTAGAGCGTATTTCTGAAAATTTACTTTTACACAGAAAATTAATTTCTCTAACTAATACCTTTAGTTGAAGAAAAAAAAATAAACTATTAAATTAAAAATTTAATTGAGTCAGTTTAACTTTTTCGTTAAACATTTAATTGAGTAAAAGTTGAAATAAAAGATTTACTTGAGGCAAGTAAACTTTTGTTAGAAATTGAATTAAAGGAAACTGTTAATTGATACAATTAAATTTTAAATTGATTTTTGTTTTTTTTTTAATTAAAGTTTTTAGTTCCAAAAATCTTTTTTCCGTGTAGTTAAAGCAGTTTTTTTACAAAGCTACTTTTTTCTGAAGATTTTTAGGCGCATATTCATAGTAAGAATAAAGTATGCTTTAACTGCCGTATTCAGAAAAAAATAGTTTGATTTACAAAAGGTTTACAAAACAAATTTTGTATGGAAATTTGTTTCTTAAAAGTTTTGTAAACACAAATTATTTTTTTCTGAATAAGCCCTTGAGAGATTAAAACCACTATTTTTAATGGCAATACAATTATTAAATTTTCAAAGTGCACTTTGTTTTGACTATGAATATGCGCCATAGTCTAAAAAAGGACTTTTAAGGACATATTTTTTAAAACATATTTTTTCAGACACGCATTTTAAAAATATTTGTTTAACATTTTTGGTTTTTTTTTAATTTTTGTTGCTTAATATTTTTCATAGGATTTAATTTTAAAAGCATTTATTTAATGCTACTAGAGGGTACTTTTTAAAAGGTACTTTATCCAACAGATATTTGTTTAAAAGGTAGTATTTAAAAAAGAATTTGAATTTTAAAAGATACTTTTTTTAACTTATTTCTTTTACAATCATAGTTTTTAAAGGGTGCCTTTTTCGAAAAAATGGTTTTTAAAAAAGTACTTTTTTAACGGGTAGTAAAGCTCTTAAAATATAGATTCTCTGGAATATAGATTTCTTTAAAGAAATATTTTCAAAGGTACATCTCTAAAAGGGTCAAAAGGTAGTTTTTTTTTCAAAAGTACTATTTTTAAAAGGCACTTTTATTTAAACAAATACTATTTTAATATTTAGTTTTTTTTTTAAAGATATTTGCTTAAAGTTATGAGTACTTTTTTGAGTATTTTTTTTAGGTTGGTCCTTAAAAGGTTTTTTTCTCTCTAAAAACGTATTTGCGTTAAAAGTTTTTGCTTTAGAAAAATTTTTTCAGAAGTTTTTTTAAATGGCACGTGCTTAAAAATGTACTTAGTTAAAAAGGTAAGTTTTTTGCAAAGGTACTTTTTTAACAAAGGTACTTTTTTTACAAAGGTACTTTTTTACAAAGGTACTTTTTTTACAAAGGTACTTTTTTTACAAAGGTACTTTTTAAAAAAAGTACCTTTTTAAATAGGTACTCTTTTAAAGAGGTACTTTTTTAAATAGGTACTTTTTAATAAAAATACTTTTTATATAGGTACTTTTTTAAATATGTACTTTTTTAAATAGGTACTTTTTTAAATAGGTAATTTTTTTAATGGGTAATTTTTTAAATATATAATTTTATAAAAAAATATAAATTTTTAAGTACTTTGTTAAAAATATAGTTTTTTAAATTGGTACTTTAAAAAAAATACTTTTTAAAAAGTACTTTTTTTTCAGGTACCTTTTTAAAGAGTTTTTTAAGAACTTTTTCAAAAAGTTGTTTTAGCGTACTTTTTAAAAAAAAGTACTTTTATGAAAAGATAATTTTTTGAAAAAAAACCTATTTTTCTAAAGGCATTTAAGGAAGTACTTTTCCGAAATAGTGGCTGCCGTATTCTAAATGCATAGTTTGAGTTTAAAGTGAATGGTAAAGTAAAATTTCCTTGAAATACAAATAATTTTTTATGCTGTATGTCTTTAAAAAGCTACTTTTTTAAAAGGAAATTTTTAGAAGGTACTTTAAAAAAAATATTTTAAAAAGAAGAAATTAAAAATAAAATATATTTTAAAAACTATAAATTTTTCAAAAGGTAAATTTTTGAAAAGGTACTTTTTTTAAAAGATTCGTTTTTGAAAATTCCCTTAATGTTTTCTTAATTTTCAAATCAGCTTAAGAGTCTCTGCTAAAGATATTTTATTTGTTCAATTTTTGTATTATACTTTTTAAATGTATTTTATGTTTCTGATTTAGTTTAGTTAAATTTAGCTTAGCATTGCAATATTCATATGCCATCATGTGGCGCAATTTTCTGCAATACAAAAGTGACAATTTGATTTATCACCA
This sequence comes from Tachina grossa, assembly GCA_949987645.1. NCBI lineage: Eukaryota > Metazoa > Arthropoda > Insecta > Diptera > Tachinidae > Tachina > Tachina grossa. The sequence continues at coordinate 146,346,140 of OX465278.1, forward strand.
CACTTTGGGTTATATTGCGGCATTTTCAGTAACAGCAACAGCAACAGCAGTCTTTAGAGGTTTCCTTGCTTTCTTTTAATATTTTTTTTGAGTTTTTAAAACAAAAAAAAAAAAAAAAAATGCAGCCAACAGTTCGTTTGACCGTTTATAGTTACAGATGTTGTATATACATATGTATGGACAATTGTCCAAATATCTTAGTGTGAGAGTACAATTCCGTTGAGTAGCAGATGCTGGATATGCAAAAATGGCAAAAAGCTTTAATAAAACTGTCGCTGTCCTTGCTTACTTTGCAATGAAGAAGTATATACATTCGTTTTTTCCAGCGATATTGTCTTGAACTTGGTTCAATTGTTTTTTTTTTTTTTTTTGCTTTCTAAACAATATTTTTGTAAGATTTTAATGGTATTTAAAATATTTTGCTTAACATATAACTTCAGTTGCCATCAACAACATCAATAGGGTGAGTGTAAAGTAGAAAGAAGGGAAAAAATTATTTGAAAGACTAAAAAAAATAAAAAATCAATGCAAAGTGCCATTGGCTTTTTCTTCGTTCACTTCCAAATAAATAAATGGTTATTGATGCAACGAAATGCATTTGCAAAATTTTTTAGATACACTCAACTGTCTACTCTTATGACTGCTGCTGACTGTTGCCAAACAGAAAACTCCATTCTAAAGAAATGTCGTCTAATGTCTGAGCTAAAATAGTTGAGGCCTCAAGTATGTAGACTGTGGACTTTTGTTGTCTGTTTTGTGTTGAAACGGCACAAGATTTATAACACCCATATAAAGAAATATAGTTACTAGTGTTTATGACTTTTACATTTGATAAAACTGTAACCATCGTTTCTGGTTTGAAATTTAGCCATTAGCCAGGACGGTTTTGTTTTATCTCAAAAAGCAGGCAGGCACAAGCATACGGCATACGGACTCTCATATTTAAAATATATGTGCTATGTAGGTATTAATTCTACCACAATACACCCATTAAATAATCTATAGATCTTAAACAAGAATGATCCTTCTTGATCTTAAAAACTAACCAAGTTTAGTTTTGTGTACTAACAAAAAAAAAAATGTCTATACTACCTGCCACCTTTTAGCTCATTCATCATCCTGTGTGAAAGCTTTCATTATCCTAGTGTTATGATTTTAAGTAAAGCAAAAGAAAACTAACATTGAATTTTGTTTGAATGTTTAAGGTGGCGTCTCTTGTGATCGTACCCATGCGTATCGTTCGTCACAGACATTTATTACCTCCATCATTCATTTTGACTACGCAACATTCCTTTTTGAAAGTGTACTCCTGGTTTTGTTAACTATTAAGCTGCAAGTAACCATTTGAGTCACAGCTGCATAGATAATACTTTTGTGGATAATTCTGGTGTATGATTTCAATTTTGTTCGTCATGAGACAGACTAGCACATAGTCTACAAGGCAGTGCAGAAGCAGTCCGTATGCTTAAAAAATATTTATTATTTCTTATTTCTCTTTAAAAAAATTTTTTGGCCTTCCTCAAGTGATTCGTTGTGTGATTTGTATGCAAATTTTAGTGTGTCTTATAATTGGAGTATTTTTTCTTTTTGCTTTGTTACTTCTGTAGTAAAATGTTTTGGTATATGATTATTTATGAGTTCGATTGTTGTGCATGTGATGCTGTTCTTACGCATTTATAAGCAAAATAGTTGAATGCGTATGTATGTAAGTATGGGCTTGTTTGGAACAGAGATTTTGACTGCTTTGTGTTGATTGTGAGCAAAGACACTTGTCTGGCAAATGATGCATATAATTATAGTAATGATGATCTCATTAAAAAGGAATGTTGGTTAGCGTAGTGAAAAAAGTTGAAGTGAAATGAATAATTTAAAAAATTTAATTTTCTATGAAGGATATGCATACGTTAAGGAGGTTGGAATGTAATTTATAGAGAGATACAAATCAACAAGTGATAAATTATTGAGATCAGAGCTTAGTTATTTATAATACTTTTGGCTTACAGTGTGTTCTTGTTAAAAAAAATAAAAAATTTATTAGTTTTGAGAACTTGTATTGAAAGAATAGAAAATGAAGTTTTTGTTAATAAAACAAACTCAGAGCTTACCACTGTTATACAGTCCCCACATTGTTACGATCTACAAATATCGTAGACAAACGAAATCTTTCAGTATACACCTTGATATTTATATAAAGCTCAATGTTAAGTTTTGGAAAAAAAAATCTTGCATATGTCCTTAATTAAAAAAAATGAGATATAGCCGCAATTTTGATTGAAATTGCATGGAAACTTATAACAATTTGTATAATAAAACATTTCAGCTCTATAACAAATTTCGTTTCAAACGTAAAAATGTGATCATATATCCTTTATTTGAAAATCTAAATTTTAAGTACAACTATAGATTTAACGGGCCGCTTAAAACCTTTTAAATAAACCCTTTGATGAATTTCACAAAAGTTAGTGCAAGGATATGCCATGCTATCATATATCCTTGAGCTGAAATTCAGCTATAGCTATGAAAAAAGATACAAAAACTAATAACTATAAATTAAAAGCCTAGCAGTGACAAAAAAGCCTTTCTTTCCATATATCCTTGAAGCTGCAAGCCCAATTTCAGCTACCGTAATAATCAGCATGCAATGAACACTAGTAAATTTTTCTTAAATTATTCGTTTAAGCTCTTTTGAAAATTGAAAATCAGCTCGTTGCAAGGATATATGAATATCCCAAATGTGCTGAATTTATTGTCGAAATATGACTAAGAAGCAAAGAAAACTTACAAATATTAATACCATCATACAGCTTAACTCCCTCAAAATTTTTATCACGATGGGTGAAAGTAAATAATTCATTCCATATATCCTTCAGAGGAATAAAAGAGTGCATTCCTTCTCACTTAACCATAATAATGCATGTAAAAGCCACAAAATATATTCGATTATAAGTTTGAGTTCTTCTCAGTCGATCGGTACAAGGATATGCTAACCTTCTATATATTTCAGCTTTTAATATATAATGAATGCAACCTAAATCTTACTACTATTTGTAGGATAACTCAGGTAATTTCGATGACAAACTTCACTACATTCGCTACAAGGATGTAAATTCTTCCCATATATCCTTTATTTTGAAAGCAGAATTTCAGCTTTAAATTTTGATCATAATGCTAATAAAACTCATGACGTTTGGTCCAATTATAACATATTTAAGATTTCTTAGAAATAAAAAATAAATTGGTGCAAGGACATGCCTGCCATTAAAATTAAATTTAAGCAAAAATTATGATTAAAGTGCAGTTATTACAACTATTACATTATAAAATAGCTACAATGTTTTCCAAAGTTTTACACTAATTAATGCAAGGACATATGCACATATATATATACATGCCTCCCATGTGTCCTTGATCTTATAAACTAATTTTTACCCAACTCTATGCTCAGAATGTTAAAAAAACATACATACATATTGTAACTTATAGCCTTAAGCGCTGTTAAAGTCTTAAAATAATATGCTTAGCACTTTCTGTATATCCTTGACATAAAAAAAGGCATTTCACCTGCAATTATAATCAGAATGCAGCAGAATTTTACAACTAGTTCTACCATCAAGCACCGAAAGTCCTTGGGTAGTTTCAGAATAATAAGTGCAAGGATGTGGCTAACTCCCATATATCCTTTATTTTAAAAACTGAATATCAGCTATCATTATGATCAGATAGCATTTAACTCAATTTTGAATTATAGAATTAAATTCTGTTAAAAATTTTAAATCAATCATTACATGGACTGCTAATTTTTAATAATAATTTTTAATAATTTTTAATAATTTTTTTGCGAATTTTCACACTACTTGATGCAAGGACATAATTTGTTTACAAAAATCCTTAATTTTATAAAGTAATTTTAAGCTAAATCTTTGCTCAGAATTTTGGAAAAATGTATACATATATCCTAAAAACATGTTCAAAAATTTAAAGAGTTTCTTTCCGTATATCCTTGACATTAAAAAAAAATATTTTACCAAAAACTATAATCGGAATGCAGCGAAAATACGCAATATCCTTGGTGATTTTCAAAATAATTTGTGCAAGGATGTGATTACTTCCCATATGTCCATTATTTTAAAATCTGAATTCAGCTACCATTATTATCAGAATGCAATGATAACATGTAAATACAGTTTAAATTAAATACTTAAGATCTGATAAGAATGTAAAGCCTTAATAATCAGTCGTTATAAATATCAGTGTGTATCTCTCTCCTTCTCTTCAGTTATAAACGTCCATGTTATATCCTTAGAATATTAATTAGTATTCACGAGTTCAAAACTTCACCATAAACTCACGATTTTAAAAGTCTTAAAGTCCTAGCATTCTTTTCTTTTGTGTCAAAAAGATTAATGTTCTTACTATAAAAAATAAAAAAATTTTGTATCGAACATTTTTTTATTCTGTTAAAGTTAATTATGACTTCCTGTCAAAATATCAACATCAATTATGTCCACCTTTAATTGCTTAGCAACTAAAATAATAAAAAAAATCGTTACAAATATATCAAAAATAAAAACTGAAATGCTGGTTCATATACACCGTTCTAGGCCTTCGGACACACAACACATGACCGCATGTTAGTCATGACAGTAAAGCATTTAAGTAATAATGCATTTGCATTGGCACAAAAATCTAAATACTGATCAAAATCCCTGAGCTTACAGTAACTACAATGACTTGCCTGCTGGCTGCAAATGTACACACATATATACAATATTTTTTTTTATTAAAAAAAAAATATAAAAAACCTCAAATACCATAAAGCCATAAAGGAAAAATAAGATCGATTTTATGTGATTTTTGTTTTGTTGTTGTTGTATAAAGGATGCAAGTTTTATATATTTATATAAAATCCATGGAGATACAAAAGCTGTATAGACGGACAAAACAAGCAGACAAAATGTATATAAAATAACAAAAACAAAATTATAGTACAAGTAAGATTTGCACTATTTTAAGCACGTAAAATGATAAACTCATAAATTATGAGTAGCACAACATTGAATGTCATTTGCACAGAACCAACACTTTTAGTATCACAAAAAAAACCTGCCTCGTTCGGTTACAGATACAAATTGGTAACTTTACAGTAGAGTGCAAATGTGAAGGAGTTTTGGCAATGATTTTAAGAACCTAAGTAGTCCAAATAATATATTAGCAAAGCTTAAAAATTTATTCTGTTACTTTGAAAACCCTAGTTTTGACATTAGCTTAATTATAAAAAAAGTTAAGTTTTCATAGGCTTGTCTTTAGAGCTTTCTAAGCTTTTTATATCCTCTTCAAGCTTAATATCTGCTCCACTAGTTTTTTCCAGTATTGTCCTATACTTTATTTCATTTTTAGTATTTTTTATATATTTTTTTTTTTTTTGCAAAAGGTAGATTCTCTTCTGCTCTTGTATGTGTGGGTAAATAAATATCAATATTTGGAGGGAATCTATAGTAGAGCATATAAATATAAATTCAATGGAAGCATGGATGAACAGAATTATGTATATACATATAGTCTGACTAACTGATAAAAATACTGCACCGAAATAAAGGCGGCTAAATATTTTACGAAGTGAATTATCAATGACTATATTCAACATTTGCTGCTCTTAACAAAATTCACAAATATGCTTTATATATACTAATAGAGGTATTGGAAGCTTAAAGTACTATAAAGTAGTGTTAGATTGAAAATTAGAAAAGATAAATAAAAAAAAAGATAAAAAACAAAAATAAAAAAAAGAAGAGAAGAAAAGAAAAATAAGAGAAAAAAGAGAAGAGAAGAGAAGCAAGACTAGAGATGAGAAGAGAAAAGAAGAAAAGAGAAGAGAACTGAACGGAAAACAAGACAGGACAACCTAAGCCAAGCCAAGCCAAGCCAAGCCAAGCCAAGCCAAGCCAAGTCAAGTCAAGCCAAGCCAAGCCAAGCCAAGCCAATTCAAGCCAAGCCAAGCCAATTCAAGCCAAGCCAAGCCAAGCCAAGCCAAGCCAAGCCAAGCCAAGACAAGACAAGACAAGACAAGACAAGACAAGACAAGACAAGACAAGACAAGACAAGACAAGACAAGACAAGACAAGACAAGACAAGACAAGACAAGACAAGACAAGACAAGACAAGACAAGACAAGACAAGACAAGACAAGACAAGACAAGCCATTCAAGCCAAGCCAAGCTAAGCAAATCCAAGACAATCCAAATCAAGCCTAGCCAAGCTAAGACAACCCAAGTCAAGTCATGCCAAGACAAGCCAAGGGCAGACAAGACAAGAAAACACGAGGTAAGGTAAGACAATGTAAGACAAGTTAATACAAGGTAAGACAAGGCAAGAGAAGAGAAGACAAGACAAGACCAGACAAGATAAGACAAGACAAGACAAGACAAGACAAGACAAGACAAGACAAGACAAGACAAGACAAGACAAGACAAGACAAGACAAGACAAGACAAGACAAGACAAGACAAGACAAGACAAGACAAGACAAGACAACACAACACAAGACAAGACAAGGCAAGTCAAGACAAGACAAGACAAGACAAGACAAGACAAGACAAGACAAGACAAGACAAGACAAGACAAGACAAGACAAGACAAGACAAGACAAGACAACCCAAGACAAGAAAAAGGAAGAGAAGAGAATAAAAAATAGAAAAACAAGAGATTTGAAAATATTAGAAGAAAATAGAAGAAAGTAAAAGAAATAGAAGATAAAAAACAAGGGAAAATAGAAGAGTTAAAAATCATTTAATAAAAATAAAGCTCTTGAGCCAAGAGGAGATGGAAAAAATAGCCTGCAAAAGTATAAAACTGCAATAAAATGGGAAACAGTGCATTCACAAAATTTTCAGGATTAAAAATCTGTTCAAAATTCTGAAAAATAATACGAAAATGAAATATACTACAAAAAATACTTCGTAAGAAATCTGTAGTAATAGAATGATCCGTGATATTATGTAAAACTGTTACAAGCTTTCAGCTTACGTTAAAGTTTTTAAAAGTTCTTGTGAAATTTTCTGTTTGTTCATTGCACGAAATCTTTGCAAGGTGTCACTATTTGTCCTTTGAAGCTTTGAGCTTAATTTGAGTGTTTTTTAAATTTTTATGAAACCTTTCCCACACAATAAATATTAATGCAAAAATAAAACTGAAGAGTAAAACAGAACAAAAAAAAAAGATATATTAAATTAAAGCAGTCGTAGTGCACAGGCTGACTGACTGGCTGGCTTATGGTTAAAGATAAGCACACCACTATTGCTGCAATCATACATTTGGTTTCGATAACAAACAAACATACAAAAAAAAAAAAAGAATAATCATAAGAGGAACTCACTGGTGCGATAATGAACCCCAATTTAAAGTCACTAACATTCAATACTGATTTGATTTACAATCCCACTTCGATTATAATCGATGATGATGTGTGTGCAAGCTTTGCTGCAACCCATGAGTGCAACAACAGCGGCAAATATGTTTAAAGTTTAAATAGCAGCAACAATAAAATAACAAAAAACCAAAGCAAAATTTTTTTAACTAACAATTATAAATACAGAACTGGAACTAAAGCTAAAAGGGTGTTCAAAGGCAGCTGTTATTTAGGACAGCAAACTTTAAACATTATTACGAGGAATATTGTCAAAATCAGAGAAAATGTCATTTAGAATATTTAATTTATTTAAGAATTATTAAATAAAATCGTTTATTTGGGCCAATTTTGCATAACCCTGCCAAAAGAAAATACGAAAGAAGATCTAAATGAAGCGCGCCAAATTGTAACATACACACTAGCATAAGGACTTGTGCACATACATACATACCCATATACACCAATACATATGTACATACATACATACACATGTATGAATTTTTAAAGAAGCTTTATTGGCCTACAGTTGGATGTTCGTGGTTGGCGTAGATCTCATTGCCTTCATACTATGCAGATGACGGGTGTTGAAATGTTCAGTTATGTTCAAGCACACAAAGGGAGATAGAGGACACCTATAGCATTGGATTAGTTTATATATGTATATACATGTATACCTTATTCTTTCGTCTTTAATATGCAAAAATACACCAAATCATAGTAAATTCATAAGAGTCAAAGGAAATACTTAACACACATTCATATTTATTCATAACCCCACATACGAGTTCATACAGGCTTCTCTAGAACTCTGCAACTGCACTGGGAACTGCTGATTCAGCTGGAAAAGGGAAAATACTAAGAATCCTTTATTCAGGTAGAGAACAACAAATTTGAAAGCACAATTGGTTTATAAATCGTTTTTCCACTTACCATTCTTCGCTGTGTTCTTTCTGTGAGTAAATAAATGTTTAATATTTTTCCTCCGAGTGTATGCGCTGGTTGCAATTGTGAATGAATGTTTCAAGTGGAGATTTTTGTGAAAGTCTATGCATGTATGCAAGTGTGTGTATGTTTGTGTGTGTGTATGTGTTTTGCTTGTGTGTGTATAGATGAGCTGCCTTTAGCTTAAATTTCAAGCACTTGATTATTTATGCATATAGCTTTGTTATGTACAAACTCGAAATATTCTCGGGCTGTTTGAAAATAAAATAAGAATAGAACTTATTATTTTAATACAACATGACTTTTGCAAGGATTATATGAAAATCTTAACAAAAGTTGCATAAAATTTAAAAACGGTATGCAGTTAAGGATATCAAAAAAATGGTGGGAACTGTTATAAAGGGTGTTTTTTATTGAGGTATAGAACTTTAAGTTGGCATCACTTTTTTAACTGGCGGCCATTTTGGCAGCTGTCAAGTGATTAATATTTAGTTTGGTTTGCCATTTCATCATGAACAGGTTGACAAAAGAACAACGCTTGCAAATCGTGCAAATTTATTTCGAAAATAATGGTTTAGTTCGCGAAGTTTGCCGCAAGCTCCGTCCATTTTATGGTCGACATAATCGTCCATCAGAGCAATTAATTCGGTTAACCATGGATCGTTTTCGCACTACGTTTACTCTATGTGATAATACGCATCCGCAGAGACGTCGAACAGTGCGCACCGAAGAAACAATTGCCGCTGTAGAGCAAAGTGTTGAAGAGGACCCGAATGAATCGATTCGCCACCGTGCACAGCAATTGGAGCCGACTAACCGACTATTTTGTTCCCGAATTGGATGGCATGAATGTGGATGAGTTGTGGTTCCAACAAGACGGCGCTACATGCCACACAGCGCACGTCACAATCGATTTATTGAAGGAAACATTCGATGAGCGCATAATTTCGCGGAATGGACCTGTCAATTGGCCACCAAGATCGTGTGATTTGACACCATTGGATTATTTTCTTTGGGGATATGTGAAGTCGCTCGTCTACGCCAACAAACCAGAAACGTTAGGGGACTTGGAAGCCAACATTCGTGGAGTTATTGCCAACATACGGCCCCATATGGTCGAAAAAGTGGTTGAAAATTGGACCTGTAGAATTGGCTTTATTCGAGCCAGCCGCGGCGGCCACATGCTCGAAATCATATCTAAACATTAATGGCATAAAATTATCCTTCCAATAAAGCCAAATTGATGGACATTAAAACGATTTTCTTGTCTTTTATTTCAATTCGAAGTTCTATACCTCTGAAAAAAACACCCTATATATGTCCTTGAAATTATTATTACCTTAATATCTTGCCAAAAAAAATCAACCGAAAATGTTGAATCCTGGACATGGTATCTAAAATACAATTTGAAATAATTTTCGATAAATTTAATTTTTTTAAATTTTTTTAAAGTATATTCTCCTTAGAATGGGAAAGTACTTCTCAATTAACGTATACAAGTATAATGAATATATATATCGTTACCTTAATATATAAAGGCCCTAAATCATTATTTTTTTAAATCGATTTTTTTAGTATTTTTCGATAGAAGAACATCTAATTTATCGAAAAATGCAAAAATCTCGATTTGAAAAAATAATGAGTTAGGGCCTTTCTATATTTAGGTAACTATATGCATCTCCTTAATCAAGATAAAAAAAACAAGTGCACGCTTGCAAAATGTTCCAGCAATATATGATCTACTGAAGAAGGATATTTGTATTTCTAATGTTTTTTTAGAAATAAAAAAAAATTTTTTTTTGGTACGTATGTACATAAAATTTTGTGACAGGTTTTTTTCTAATAAACTTTTACGCAAAAAAATTTTCTCTTAGACTTGAAGATATAATTTTGTGTTTAGAATTAATTCTTTACAGAAGTTTTTTTGTTACACTACTTTTTGTGACAAAATTTTTTTGGGACATAGTTTTTTATTAATTTATTTGAATTTCGGAAGACTTCAACACGGCTGCGTTATTTAGGCCTTTCATAATTTTTTTGGGACATATTTTTTCTTCTAATATTTTATGGAAACTTATTTTATTTAAATATATAAGCATTGGTATTTTCTCTATTTTAATTTGAGACTATAATCCGTGATTACGAATTACTTAATAATCGAAATTTTTTTACTATGTAGGCATGTAACCTTTTTGGACTAAGTTTTTATGGACATAATATTTTGGGAAAACATTTTTTTAATAAATTTTCGTAGAAAATAGTTTAAACTGGTTTTTAATTTTTCATGTACATAAAGTTTTAAATTCGCCAACATAGAAAAGTTATATAGGGCCTTCATAATATTTTGGGACAGATTTTTTCCTTCTAGTTTTTTTATGGAAATTAATTTTTTTAGTATAATAACATGAAAACTTCCTCTATTTAAAACTAATGGGTGTTTTTTATTGAGGTATAGAACTTTAAGTTGGCATCACTTTTTTAACTGGCGGCCGTTTTGTCAGCTGTCAAGTGATTAATATTTAGTTTGGTTTGCCATTTCATCATGAACAAGTTTACAAAAGAACAACGCTTGCAAATCGTGCAAATTTATTTCGAAAATAATGGTTCAGTTCGCGAAGTTTACCGCAAGCTCCGTCCATTTTATGGTCGACATAATCGTCCATCAGAGCAATTAATTCGGTTAACCATGGATCGTTTTCGCACTACGTTTACTCTATGTGATAATACGCATCCGCAGAGACGTCGAACAGTGCGCACCAAAGAAACAATTGCCGCTGTAGAGCAAAGTGTTGAAGAGGACCCGAATGAATCGATTCGCCACCGTGCACAGCAATTGGAGCTTTGTCCATCAACTTTATGGAAGATTTTGCGCAAAGATCTTGGCTTGCGACCTTACAAGATCCAGCTTGTGCAAGAATTAAAGCCGCGAGACCATGCAATGCGTCGTGATTTTGGTGTATGGGCCGAAAATGAGATTGATCTCGATGCTGATTTTCATCGCAAAATTTTGTTCAGTGATGAGGCTCATTTTTGGTTGAATGGCTACGTCAACAAGCAAAATTGCCGCATTTGGAGTGAAGAGAATCCACATGAGACCCTTGAGACGCCATTACATCCACAAAAACTGACTGTTTGGTGTGCTCTATGGGCTGGTGGAGTCATTGGGCCATACTTCTTCCGAAATAATGCTGGAGAGTCAGTTACCGTTAATGGAGACCGGTATAGAGCCATGATAACCGACTATTTTGTTCCCGAATTGGATGGCATGAATGTGGATGAGTTGTGGTTCCAACAAGACGGCGCTACATGCCACACAGCGCACGTCACAATCGATTTATTGAAGGAAACATTCGATGAGCGCATAATTTCGCGGAATGGACCTGTCAATTGGCCACCAAGATCGTGTAATTTGACACCATTGGATTATTTTCTTTGGGGATATGTGAAGTCGCTCGTCTACGCCAACAAACCAGAAACGTTAGGGGACTTGGAAGCCAACATTCGTGGCGTTATTGCCAACATACGGCCCCATATGCTCGAAAAAGTGGTTGAAAATTGGACCTGTAGAATTGGCTTTATTCGAGCCAGCCGCGGCGGCCACATGCCCGAAATCATATTTAAACATTAATGGCATACAATTATCCTTCCAATAAAGCCAAATTGATGGACATTAAAACGATTTTCTTGTGTTTTATTTCAATTCGAAGTTCTGTACCTCTAAAAAAACACCCGTTACTTCTTAATATTTTTTTTAGATTAAGCTTTTAGGGAATACATTTTTTGAGACATAATTTTTTGGGAAACAATTTTTCTGGAAATTTGTTATGGAAAATAATTTTAATTTCGAAAGCCCCAAAACAATAAGGTTATATATGTACATATAATTCATAATGTTTTAAAAATTTTTCTTTTAGAATATGACAATTAAATTATCTTCGCCTTTGATTTGAAAAGGTGCTTTTCCATTTATAAATTTTTAGAATTATTTTTTAGTTGATATTTTTTGGCACAACTTTTTAGGACAAATTTTTTTCTAACATATTTTTTGGGACCAATTTCTTATTAAAATATTTTGTGGAAAGTTTTTTTATTTTGATACATTTTGATACATTACCACTAAATTTTCCTCTGCTTTGATTTTAAAACATCTGTCATTTATTCCATATTTTTTAAGATCTAATTATTTTGGGACATATTTTTTTGGTACATAAAGCTTTCGAACAAAAGTTTTCTTAAAATTTTTTAATATGAAATTAATTCTAATATTTTTTGGGACATATTTTTTCTGGGACATATTTTTTTATTTTAATATTATATGCATAACAATTTTCTCCAAGTTATGATTATAAAACATAATTGCAATTTAGAATTAATTATAAAAACTTTTTGGGACAATATTTTTGAGACATAATTTTTTGGGGACATATTTTTTTCTTGTATTTTTTAGAAGAAATAATTTTTTCTTGGTATATTCGTATTAACTTTTTCTTAATTTTAATTTGAAAATATAATTTGCCATTTAAAATTAATTCTTAATCAATTTCAGGGGAGCGCCAGAATTCGTTTTTACTTAGCTGATTAAAAATAGGTACGTCAAAGTTTTTTTTTTAATGTTCACAAAAATAAAAACTTAAAAAATTCCATACATGTGCATTTTAAGCATCTTCAAATAATATTTATGTTGATTTTTTTCTTCAGCCTTTCCTCTTTATACTTTACTAGCTACACCCGGTGTGCTTCGCTATCCCCCATCGTGTTATCGAATGACCTAAATATTTTGTAAATAAACCGAAAACTTGGATTATTGATATTGGATCATTATTAACATATGTTTTTTGTAAATATCTTCGGAACAACATAACCGATTTCAGAGTTTGATATCTCGTTTCGAAAAACATGACAACTTTCCAAAAAAAAAAAAAATAAAATAAAATAAATAAATAAAAAAAAGCAAAAACAAATAAATATATATATGGCATTGGTGGTGCAATATGAAAAATGGATTTTGCCACGCCCCTCCGCCCGCAGACCGAAAATAAACAATCAGACTTGACAGTGTTATCCGCCTGAATATTCTGAAGATTCCCTGGAAACTTCATCAAAATCGGCACAGCCGTTTTGGAGTCCATACTTTACATACATACATACATACATACATACATACATACATACACACATCCTCTTTTATATATATATATATATATATATATATATATATAGATTTCAAAGAATTAAAATATATACAGACATGCATGTATATATATATATATATATATATATAATATATATATATATATATATATATTTTTTTTTTTTTTTGACTCCAATTGTTATTTTTAAATAGTGTCTCATTGTTTACATATCATTTCCAATTAAATTGCCATAAATTTTTCACTTACTGGTTGACTGCCTTTTTTAACACTACCAAAAATAAATACACAAATAAAAAAAAATTAAACAAAATAAAGTTCCAGAATCATGCAGCCACATTTTATTGGGCTGCTTAAGACGGGCTTTGGTGAACAAAAAAAGACAGACAGATAGACAGACGGATATGTGTATGTATGTATGTTGGTATATAGAGACAGCCATTGATATTAAGAATAAGCCACGAAATAAAGTCAAATGCATTTGGTTGTTCTGTTCTTGAGCATTTATGCATAAATTTGAATTTTTATTTTGTGTTGTTGTTGTTGTTTTGTTTTGTCGAAGCTGAGTTTTCGTTAAAACGAACAAAATTTATTAGCAACCAATTCTGCTGCATTATTTTCATCATCTTTTGCATTAAATTTTATCATTCTCATATTTTTTTTTCTTTGACACAGTTGAACTTCAAGAGCAATTGTATGTTATAAGTATCATCATTATATTAAATCATTTTTAGTTTAAATAAAAGATTATTTTATTGGAAAGACAAGTCGAATTTGAAATACAGTGCAGAGGCTGTAGCACTTTGAAAACAACTAAAATGTGAACAAGAAAGATAGAGTGAGAAGGAGCAAGAGAGAGAGAGAGAGAGAGAGTGACAAAGCGATGAATGTTTTTTTCAGTGCTTGTTCCATTGCTAGTTAATGACAAATATGCCTCCATTTTAAGCTTTTGGAACGGAATTTAATTGCGACCTATAAACTTTTAAAAATTTGCTATACAGACTGTCAAAGGAATATGAGAACATACTCGTAGCTTCGTACCATTTATGTGATTTAAAATTGCGATGTAGAGCACCTTAAAAATTGCTCTTTCTAGTGGAACATAAACACAAAAATATAAATAAGTGAAAGGACCTCCTTATTTGTGTAGAACACCAGTGCAAAGTAAATGATGGCAAGCGAATAATATGCTTCAGCAGTTTGTTTTGCAAATGTGTTGCTAAAAAATATTTATTTTTTTTCTCTGTTCATTGAAGAGAAAATTTATAGCAACCACGTGACAAAGTTTATGTCGCCGCTTATTAAATTTCATTTAAAATCAATGAAGAATACAATAGCATTTGAGTTTATTTAAAATGTTTTAGCTTTTTCCTTATGGACACAACAGTTTCAGAATAAGAAAAAAAAAACTTCACACCTTTAAATGCAATTGTTCATTGTTATATGGAATCTTTTTCTTTATTAAGAAAAAGGAGCATAAGCAAAAAATATTTGGTTTAATCATCCTAAACGATCGAACGATATTTTCGCCTTATGATCTTGGTCAACATAAATCATGATACGAAAAAACCTTTAACAAACAATTGAAAAATTATAACAAAGAAAAATACATTCTAAAATAAACTTTAAATTTTCCATAACACTGCTAAAGAATTATAAGGAAATTTAGTGCAAATTAAAAAAGAATATGTATGTAAGTAAGAAGAAATATTAGTCGAGAAACAAAAGAAAATTTTTTGGACATCTAATTAAAGAAAATGATTTCGAAAACTATACAAATAGTAACAGAGAATATCAAAAAGAATTTAATTTGGATATATTTAATGATTAAATAATAGAAATATTTTCAATCTACAAAAATTTCTACAATACAAATTTTGTATTAAATTTTTTTATAATCTTTTTTTTACATTAAAGGAATTATGTCATTTAATAAATATTTTGCATCGATTGCAGCGAAAACTTCAAGCGAGTTCTGATGATATTTTTTATTTAAAACTGAAGTTTGAGAATGGAAAAAGTCCTCAAATAACAGGTTTTATTTTGATACATAAAAGAGCGAATATTTTCGAAAGAAATCATCAGATGATTTATTGAATTGTAAGGATAAGGATATATCATTAATAATACAAAACAATATCAGTCAAATCGGTGCCACAACTACGCTTTTATGATCATATTGTTTTCATAAGGTTATATAAATATTCATTTCTAGAAACCAGGATATGTATTCAAAATATTTTGATCATAATTGTAATAAAAATTATATATTTTAAATTAAGGATATATGAGCCGAAGTTACATCCTGGTTGATTTTAAGTTTTCAACAGAACTTTATCTATAATTAAAATCTATTGACTTGTTATCTTTGCAGTCTGATGATAATGAAATTCAATTTATAAAATAAAGGATATATGGGAGTTAGCCACATCCTTGCACTCTATATTGTAAAATTCACTAAGAACTTTGTGCACTTGATTGTAGAAATAGTTGTTAAATTTTGCTACATTCTGATCATAATTCTAGCTGAAACTCCTTTTTTGAAGGTCAAGGATATATGGAAAGTAGTAAGCATGTTCTTTTAAAACTTTAAAAGTGCTTAAGGCTATAACTTATGATATGTTTATATGTTTTTTTTTAACATTCTGATCATAATGGTAGCTGAAATTCAATTTTTAAAATAAAGGATATATGGGAGGTAGCCACATTCTATCGCTAATTATTGTGAAATTCACCAACGAATTTAGATGTTTGATGGTGGAAATAGTTATAAAGTATTACTGCATTCTGATCATAATTGTAGGTGAAATTCCCTTTTGAAGGTCAAGGATATATGGAAAGTAGTAAGCATATACTTTTCATAATTTTAATAGTACTTAAAGCTACAACTTACTGTATGAATATATATGTTTTTTTAACATTCTAATCATAATGGTAGCTGAATTTCAATTCTTAAAATAAAGGATATATGGGAGTTAGCCACATCCTTGCACTAATTATTGTGAAATTCACTAAGGACTTTGGGCACTTTACGGTAGAAATAGTTATAAGATATTACTGCATTCTGATTACAATTGTGGTTGAAATTCCTTTTTTGAAGGTCAAGGATATATGGAAACTAGTAAGCATATTCTTTAAAAATTTTAACAGTGCTTAAAGCTGTAACTTACGATATGTGTATATGTTTTTTTAACATTCTGATCACAATATTAGCTGAAATTAATTTTTAAAATCAAGGATATATGGAATGTATAAATGTCCTGGCATTAATTAGTGTGAAAATTTGTGAAAGTCTTATTAAGTACATCTCCATAGAAATAATTGTACTAGTTGAATTTTGATCATAATTTTAGCTGAAATGCAATTTTTCATGTAAAGGACATTGGTCCAGTAGGCATGCCCTTGCACCGATTTATTTTTTATTTGTTAAAAAGCTTAAAATTTGTAATTTGGGAAAATGTCGGGAATTTTCTAAACATTATGAACACAATTTAAAGCTGAGATTCTGCTTTCTAAATAAAGGATATATGGGAGGTATTCACATCCTTGCTCCTATTATGCCAAAATTTTTCACCAATATTTACAAAGTAATCCTACAAATAGTAGTAAAGTTTAGGCTGCATTCCAATCATAATTAGTGCTGTAATTGAATTTTTAATGCTAAGGAACATATGTTATGGGTTCTTTTTATACATTCTTGTAGTAATAGGAACAGAAATTGTTTTTTTTTAGTTATTAAGGATATATGGAAAGACGTATTTAATTTCACCCGTTGTGCTGAAATTTTTCAGAGAGCTTAGCTGTATGATAATAAGAATATTTGTAAGTTTTTTCTGCATTTTAGCCATACGTGAGCAAAAAAATCAACTTTTAAAATTAAGGATATATCCAATATTCATATATCATTGCACCGAGCTGTATTTAGATATTCAAATAGATTAAATGAATACTTTTATTGTATTGTGATTATTATCGTGGCTTAAATTTGTTTTGCAGAAACAAGGATATAAGGGAGGAACGGGTATTCTGTGACTGATAGACTTTTTATATATAGTTGTCATTGTTTGTTTATATTTAGAAACATTTATTGGTAGTTTATAAATTTTTTTATAACTACATATAGCTGAAATTAACCTTAAAGATATATTGAAGCATTGAAACTCATTAGAAAGTGTAATAAAAAACTTTTCGGTGTAATTGATTAATAGTTGTGCAAAAATTTACGTTCTAAAATAAAGGACATATGGGAGATGGTCTCATTTTTGCATTGTTTGAAACAAAATTTACTGGACAGCTTAACTGTTTTATTATAAAAATTGTTATAAGTTTTCATTGAATTCCAATACAAATTACAGTTTTAATTAATTTTTTTTTATATAAGGATATAAAAAAAGCCTGCAATATCCGCGGAGCAGAGCACTGTGGGTCTGTACTAGAATCTTCTTAAGGTAATAATTATTTTTATGTTGCAATAAAAAGAGCTTAAATAGAATAGAATTAATGAAGTCTTTATAGTGTTTATAGTGTTATTATTTTGCTTCGGCGATACATTTTTCCTGGTATGAAAGTATTGAGAAGGCAAAAACGAAAATATTTTACAACATGCTATTTAAATTTTGATAAAATTTTAAGTGGCACGCTTCCATATGGTCCGTGGTAGTGCTTAATTTTTCTTAACTTATTCTACAAAAATCTTGTCTATTGTAATTTATTGTTTCAATTAATAATTAATTGCATTAACCACAAATCATTTAGTTTTAAAAAAACCACTTAAGCCTGGTGGTCTGCCAAAAACATTCTTTTTTAATGGTTCACTTGTGTAGGAGTTTCCACTTTTTTCTCACATTCTAAAATTTATTCTTAAAACATTTTTTTATTTGCACTTAAAACAATGTAGTATATTTATAGAAACATAAAATACTTTTTTTTGTGCTCATGGTAAAACATTTAAATGTCCAAAAAAAGCAAATGAGAACTTATACTATGTAATGCTTGTTCTTTTCATGGCCATGGCTTTCTGTTCTTTCTTGCATAAACGGAAGACAATAATTTCAGATGTCTGTGAAATTAAGTCATATGAATGCCGCGACCAAGTGAACAGCGATAAAAGCGGCTGCTGCAGCACATGGCACACATTAAGGAGGCGTAAATAACATTAACAATTAAGTTGTAATAAATTTCGTAATACACCAACGCATTGTTAAGAATTTTAAATGAAAACAATTTACAAAACAAAAATTGTGCGAAAATAATAATAATAATAATAAAATGAGTGCTGTTGTTTAGGGTTTTAACGAACGAATTTAAAAAGCCCTACTGAAAGGAATTGATTTTGTTGGACACACAAAAAAAAATAATAATAATAAGCTACAATTGGGAAAATATTTTGTTGTACTTACAATAAAATTTTGTTTAAAATTTATAAAAGCAGTTAGACTTCTGTCAAATCTATTAAATTCAGTAAAAATCTTTATACGAATCTGTAACGTTTACACTAAGGTTTTTTTTTTTGACATTTAGCAAGTTTTTTTTTATCCAACACACAACCCTTTAACTGAAAATGATCGTAAATTACAACCAAACAACAGCAATCTAGCCAATTCACACACCATTTTAACACCATAGGCTGACTTTTTGCTACAAATTGAAAAAAAAAGAACCATACTTACTTAATTAAGTTCTACAAGATTTTAAATAGATTTCGACAAAATCTAGTGACGAGCTAAATTTTGGTTTTTAAGACAAAACCACTAGATTTTGCTGGAAATCACGTAAATACTTTATTTTACTCAAATATACGCATTATAAGTAAAACTTGCTTTGTGAGGTTGTAAGTATTTCGAATAAATATTATAGGCCTAATAGGGCATTTACACCTGCACGAAAAGTAGCTGATTTGAATTAAAATCTTTATCAAAATCTATACCATTTACATAAGCTTTTTCTTCATTCGAGATTTATCAAGATTTCTTATCCAAAACAAAAACCATTGACTGAAATGTTTCCTAAACTACAACCAAACGATTGGAATATAGCGAATTCAAACACCTTGTTCAGCGAATCGGCTTATTTTTTAATACAATTAAAAAAAAAACACTCAGTTTCATCACTTTGATCTATTGGATTTTAAGTAGATATGGACAATATCTAGTGACGAAGTAGAAGCCTCCCAGGGGAGTCTATATAGACTACGGGTGTGGCAACCCCGGGGCCCCAGCTGGGGTGATGTGGCTTTTTCCATTGACGTACCTTTGGCACATTACCCATAGAACTTATGTGTTACTACCCAATCTCTGAATATAAACAGAGTAAAGGATGTGCACATATTTATAACAAAAGGAAGACAGGTCCTGTTGATGTCAATTAGGTGCAGCGTCACCTAGAACTGCCCCTGAGTTCAAAAGACGATAGAGGTGAAGCCCTTGTGGTGGAACTTCGAGGTCTAACCAGAGGCTACTTCTGGTGCCACGGGTGCCGGTGGCCCGACAGCCGAGCTGCTAAGAGTTGAGTGCATGTAGCGGTCGTCAGTTTCCTTTGCTAAAATGCCGAGTTCGTCCTACCTCATGAGGTTAAAAGGATGATTTTGGTATGTGTGGAGTAGGCACTGGTTATTTGGCGACACAGGCATGGGTTCATCTCGGACGAGTGGTTGAGCTGTGCCGGCAATGGTTGAGGAATTCTCATGGGGACCTGGCTATGGGTGTATACACAACACCTTGGCGTGGAAGCCGGAGAATTATCGTGGTGGCTGTGGTTGCTACCAAAATCGCTGGGAGAATAGTCTTGGCTTCCCAGTGTGAAATCAATACTAGTGGTTGGTCTGACGCGGTCAGCCAGACACTATTCTAGGTGCTGTTGCCATTCAACAGAAGCTGCTATGAGCACGGGCATAGCAGCAGAGTTTAGATAGCTCAAATTACCTCAGCAAGGTAATTGAATATAGTACAGGGATAACTATATTCAAAGATTGCAACCTATGTGCCTTATGGAGTGGGCCATAGGTTCATTCTAATAGGGTGCATGGGGGCGTTGGTCTGGCGTCTAACCCACACCCGGTGCTTTGGGACCCGTGAGATAAGGCCGTAATGGCAGGTGCTCACGGAAAGCTATCGCACATCTGACGAAGTAGAAGTATAAAATTCAAAAAGTCACCGAGTTATTGACAAATGGAGGAAACATTACGGGATTCCCGGTAAACAAGTGACCTTTGCAATGTAATTTAATCTTCAATTAAACTAGTTGAATTTCAATTAATTTTTTTTTATAATTTTCCCTACGTATTTAAGTTGAAATTTTGCGACCAACCACGAAAACCTTAAAACCAAGTTTTTCCATACTTTTTCAATTTTAATGTTTAATTGCATGTAAATGCTGCAAAACAAAATACACAAAATAAATTTAAATAAAAATTAAGCCCATAAAAAACAAGTGCCATATAATGTTGTTAAACAAACCACCTTAACACTACGTTTTTTTTCTTCGCTACTTGTCGTAACATAAATTATTTAATAGAACAAACAATACAATCGCAGGCAATAAATAAATACACAACATTAACAACTACAATGTGCATCAACATATTCGCACCAGAATGCCCATGAATATTTATTTCAATCTCGATTTTTTTTAAATTTATAAAAAAATAAATTAATAAAACAACATCAAGACTACAACTATGATTAAAAATGAATCGTAGGTATAAATGATGCTTTTGTTTGTTTGCTTGTTTGTTTGTGAAAAAAGACAAACATGTCGGCTGGTATATAAAGTGTTAAATTGGATTAATGCACAAGATTTACGCTGCGGGTGATACTAGCTTAAAAACAGCTTCAAAAAAGAAAAACATCAACTGCTGCAACATTGGCGACACTGTTGACGAAGAAGAGGCCACCAACAAAACAACCCAGCAAACATAAGCTAAAACGTTTGTAAAAACTTCAAATAAGTTTCAATAAATTTATTCATTATTTTTTTATCCAAAAATTCATTCAAAGTAAAATAATTGAAAAGTGTTAGTACCTGTTTCACAATAACGAAAGAAAACTTTCGACTTACAATTTATATTGGAAACAAAAACAAATTTTAATATTTTATTGCTGGTTTCAAAATAAATTTTTAGTCGAAAGTTTTCTTTCGACATCGTGAAACAGGCCATTAATAAATTCTAATAGATTTTTTGTGAAGTTTTAAACTAACAACACTCTATTCATAACTAGCTGTTGTTGTTATTTACATTTATTTTCTTTTCACATACTCTTACGACTACACTTTGAAGCTGAAAAAAAGTCAGCCAGTGTAGCCATGGTAAAGTAAGAAAATAAAAAAAAACATGTTGATTATTGAGTTCTGGTTTCAACTTTGTTATTTGTTTAAATGAAAGTTTATAACATAATAACTCTAGTTGTTCTAAAAAACTTTGGGGAAGAGTTCCCTGATGATCTGCATTAGCAACAGTGAAATGCGCATAGGATCCAGCTAAACCCCTCAATAATCAATTTCAATTTATATTTAATTAAAAAAATATTTTATTTAATAAGTAAAATATTAATTTGGTATTATTAGTGCGTTTAAAACGTTTTAAACTAAAATTTAGTTTGTTATTAATAATTTTCAGAGAGTAAATGAGTGGGAATTTAAGAATTTTCCTTTAGGTATAAAGGGAAACTTATCCTTTAAAATTATTTTCATCTTGAATTGTAAATTGTGTGTCTGCTGGGGTATCTAGAGGCTCTATGGCAATATGAAAGCAATTTTTCCATACTTCTACTGACGGCGTTGATGACTCCAAGAGTGATGATGACGACAACAGGAACAATAACGAGAATAACATAATCATCGTCATCACCAAGAAACAAAAAAAAGTTATATATTAACAACAGAGTTGCTTTTGAACAACATCAATAGTTTTGTAGAGTACGCATAGAGTTTGTGTTATGGAAAAATAAAAATTTTCGTATATATATACATATATATTTTTTCAAGGAGAAGTAACACTCATGCAATGAATGCTTACTACTTTTACTAGGTGTTACCTTCCTTAGGAAAGTAATAGTGTTAGAAAAATCAGGTTGTGAAGGAATAGATAGAGGAAAGCTTTATCTGTTTTTTTGCACGTTTTTAATAATGCAGAGTTGCAGCGCCCCTCGTGTCAATCAGGCGTATTAAATTTTCAAAGCTGTGCTTACTAGCCATTTTATTGGTTATTTTACTTCGACAATGAATCTGCTACACAATATGGACAAAGGAGAGCGTTTAGATGTTACATTAGGACTAACATCTGCTGAAGTCGGTATAGTTCATTGACCAGTGACTATGTTTTCATCATTTAAACTTTCTTTAAACAACTGACCCAAAGTGACATACTAATGCACATCAGAAAAATGCGTGGTGTTGTTATTTAATGACTGTCGGAGAGCGAGCAAGAACCCAGGACCTTCGGTTTTTTAGTGAACGTGCTAACTAGTTCAGTAAACGCCACCATGAAAATTTTAATTAAAAATCTACGAGGCCAACCATTAACTTTTACTATGCTTCACCTTACTATGCAACAGTGTACTTTAAAACATTTGGGGGTTGTTCTTTTATTTTTGAGTGTTGTTAAAAAAAAAAAAATTATTATTATGTATATTAAGAGTCAGTCATTTTCACCGTTATACTCACTTCATAGACACGCGTATGAATAAGAACATAAGTTTGAGAGCCAGTGAGTATTAGTGGAGTAGTGTGGCATAGAGTCTGCATAAACTATGACACTGTTGCACCGTATAAGTATGATTAAATGTAGTGTTTGCCACACACCGGATGCATACTTCAACACTACCGGAAATACACAAGTCTTTTGTATTTCTACGTATGATTCCTTTTTTGCAGTTTTTTCCCCTGAAACTTAAGCTGCTTTTGCTGCTGCTGCTACTGTTACTGCTGCTGTGTGAAGTAAAATGTGTTGGTACGAATTGGAGCAACGGGTTTTTCATTGGCACACATACATACATATGTATGTATTTATATAAAAAGTTTATGTATGTGGGAATGTATTTAAATGCATACATGAGTATGCAGCAGCACACTATGAATATTTAGCAAGATCAAGTGCAATTTTTCTTACTGGTTTGCAAGTCTTTGGCATTTTTTTAATGCTTCTCATTCTAATTTGTGAAGAGTTTGTGTGTGTGTGTGTGTGTGTGTGTTGCGTAAAAACAATGTGTTCTTAAACATAAGTGACATGTTAGGTTTTTGGATTGTTAACATGTAGAGCTCCACCTCATCAACTGAATGTTGCATAGATGGATTTATGTATAAATTAATGGGGATGGATGAATATATAGATAAACGAATTGTTTAGTTTGGTTTTGTTACCAGTTTTCTTTGCTATTTTCTTCTTGTGCCATCCATCTTGCCCACTAAACATTTAATTTAACTATCTCATCAAACTTTATGGTAAAGTATAAAAAAAAAATTTTAGTTTAACTATATAGTAATTTTCCTTTAATCTTATCTATGGCATAATATCTCTACGTGCCCGTATTTTGTCTCTTTCTGCTGTCGCAGTCACTATTTTATTACTACATTTTGTGTTTAGTTATCATTGAAGCGCGTTAATTGCACAAATTATAAAACACTTTCAGGTTTCATGATTGCAAATCAATCAATAAAAAAACCCGTTCACTGTGTGCTAAACTAAAATTATACTCTGTATCTCTGTATTCAAGAGATAATTGCTGCAGAATTAACATTTGCTTGCTTGTCTACTGTGCAACATCTGCAACATATTTTTATGAAATGGATACTTTAATTTAGTTTAGTGTTGAAGAACTATTTTGTAATTTTCTAAAGGAGATGAGAATATGTTTAATAAATTTCAAATTGAATTTAACTTGTTGCTGCAGGATATTAAACAGTTTACTAATTGGTGGAGAATATAAATTAAATAAAGATTTATGAACTGATGGCGGCAAATGTGAGTGTTAAAGTAATTTATTTGGATACTAACATTTTATGAGCAGATTTATATAAAAAAATTGTTGTCATGCAAACAAACACACAAACACAACAAAGTTAATTTTGTGGCTAAAATTTTTCTTTCATTTCAATGTATACAACAAGAATTTCCAATGTTCTAACGTTACCAGCGATATTATTTTTTTCGGTGGCCCTGGGGCTGAAGGGGCTAGATTTCCGCAATACACCTTGGGTGTTTTCCGCAGACAAGCCAATAGTTGTTATATACTGCTTTTGTCTTTGTTCAGTTTATTGTAATTTTAATTACAATAAATTTAAAATAATAACAATAATAATAATAATATTCCAAAAATTCTTAAAAGTTAATTTTCATGTGTTGTTTTTAATTAAAAATTAAATTTTCCATTCCATATTTGTCATTTTCTTATTTAATTTTTAACAGACATTAATGCGTGTCAGCCAACCGTTTTAAGCCCAGTGTAGCCGCTAGTTTTAGCTTATTTTCCCCCTCGAGGCTAACAGCAAAAAAAAATGTATATACAACAGACCAAAAAAGAAAAAATAAATAGAAAAGAGATGAATAGGTGAGTAATAAAAATGTATGTGAATTTAATTAAAATATGCAAATTGTTTTGGCATTTTGATCAAGTATGCTTTGGCTTGAACCATGTGTTACGTATAATTTTTCTATATACAATTTATGTTTTTTCATTTCATTTTCCTAGTAGAAAATATATTCTTTTTTTTCTTTTTTTAACTAGTTTTAAGGTATGAAGAGTCAGAATAAATATACAGTCAGTATTCAGTTAATTTTTTTTTTATTTGCATATGCATACTGATGTTCATATGCCTGTCTGTATGTATATTTTGCGATGGTCTGCTGGTTTGTTTTTTTTAGTTTGTTGTTGACGAAAAGCTGTGGAAAAGTAAGACCTTTAAAGTTTTTTTCTTAGTATAGTACTTTTATTTCTTTATTTTTAAAGAGAAATGGAAATTGACGTATTAGGTGTACCACTCTAATGCGATCAGGGCGCTACCGATTGGAGAGGGTATAGTGAGTAATTTTTAACTTAACGATTATGCACAATCACGAAAAAAGTTTACTTCTTTATGCTTATGTAAAACCTATTTTCTTCCTGAGCTCAAAAAAAAAAAAAATAGTAACAATAGCGAGAAAGTCACGAAAAAGCTGTAGAGCAAATTGAAAAAAATTTAATCAAATTTTTTTATATTTTTATTAGAAACTTGTTTACAAAAATAGCTGACAGCTGTAAAATAAAATTAATAATTACTTTGCGATAATATGTTTTTTTTAAGGTTACTCTAGCGCACTATAGTAAATTTCACCCATATTGTGGCTATATTTAATTACGGCAGGACCGATTAAAATGAGCTTTTGGAATCAATTTTCGAAGGCCTTTCTTTTAATGCGCTTGAAGTTTCGATCACCTAATTTCTCGAAGAAAAATTTTTTTTACTCACGCTTATGTCTTCTCATGCGTGACATTTTTTGACTTAAATTAATAATACACTCACTTTCGACATTATTTTTTATTTTCAAAAACTATAAATTATTTTTACTACACTCAAGTGATAGTAAATCAAAATTGTCGAAAAAATTTAAAGGACAAATAAATGTTATTCTTTTTATATTAAACTAAAAAAAATATTTTTTTCGCTCACGCGTGACAGTCATAAAATACTAATTTTTTAGACCATTCAATTTAATTTGAGCATACATTGAAAATTTTTGCTTTCCCGTACAATAAATATTTCGTTTTAGTTACCTAGAAAATTTTTTCTTGTTAATTGCAAATATTTTAAGTTCGTAAGATAATCGAATATCCTAGAGAACTGTGATTGTATTATTGCTACTTGTATCATCTGCTTTAATTTTTTTTTTTAGTTAAGTTTACCTTAAGGTCACTTCCGCAAAGGAACTACTCATTTTCGCAATTTTCTTCCATTTAATATATTTTAAAATTTACAAACTCTTATTCATGTAAACAAGGAAATTTAATTTTTTATGATTTATACATATTAGAGTAAATAAAATTGCCAATTTTCAATATTAATTTTTTTAGTTTTGGCAAAAAAGGGGAAAGAAATGTCCCACAGTGCAGCGATAAGATGATGCAAAATGCAACGCTGCAGTATTTTATGTACAAGCAGTAGTGTTTTTCAAAATTAATTTCTTGCAATTTTTTCTCATCCAAATTAATATAAGAAAAGTCATCAAAATCAAATTGTTTTAATTTTTTTCAGACGATTCTTAGCAGGATTTATTTTTGAAACTACTCACTCTAACTTGCCAGAACTACAAAAATTTTAAAGTTCAATTTTGTTAAAAAATAAATATTGTCAAAAAATTAATTTATCGCCAGAAAAATCGCCATAACGCCAAATAAAAAATTTAGACCCCAAACAAGTAGAAAAATTGCCATCTTTGGCGAAAAATCGCCTGCGAGAAGTGTTGCTTAAAGTGGCACTTCAACATTTTAAAGGACAGGGTATTATACCAAGAAATCTTTTCACAGAAAATAGCATTCAACAATTAATATTTTCAATTAAAAATTTAATTGATTCAATTCAATTTTTAATTGAAAATATTAATTTGAGTCGAAAAACTTAATTGATACTATAGGTGAATATTTAATTAAATTTTTAGTTTATATTACAAATATTTTAATTAATATTACAAAATTATTCATATTACTTTTTTGTGTGTTATGAAAATATGAGAAGAGTTAAAAAAAAACTTTATTAAAATTTTACAAATTGGGAATTTCATATATTGTACAATTTCTAAGACACACCTTTATAAATTTTTTAATCCATCAGCCAGTTCAAAACATTCTTGGGATAATAGTTCTTAGGGTTATTTTTTTCTGAGAATAAAATCCTTCTATTTTAATGACATGTTAATGGAAATAAAAACTGAGAGAGAATTTTAAAAATTCGGGAAATAGTTATTCAGAATTGGGCTGCATTACATATATGCTGTAGTTAAAACTTAAAATGTGCTGTTCCCTAATAAAACATTGCAAGACAAATACATGTAACAAATTTTATCTTATCCAGTCTGTATGTTTGTTATACATATTCCCTTATAGACTGACTTATTTTAAATATCAAGCCAACAGATTAAAAGCAGTTCATCGAGTTAAACAAATAAACAAACGCTGGTACTAGTATGTAAATACGTGTGTCTTAAATATATGGATTTAAAACTCAACCATTGGAGTAATTTTATTTCCTGGATAAGCAACATTTTAAAATTTATGGTGTTAAAATGAAATTTAATGCTAGAGAATTAGAGATTTCCGCTTTAAGCTTAATTTCATTAAGATTTATTAAACAATGGATTTTCAGTACCTTAAATACAATAAGTGAGAAAATTGTTATTACTCGTACAGCAAATGCAAGTGTCTAGTAAAACTTGACTGATTTATTATTAAAGGACTTGTAGACTTGATTTTGAGTTTCTTATCTTAATAAATAAATCTATAGCTGTATTGCGCTGCTTATATTCTAACATGAAATTGTGTGTCAACCTAAGAGGGAAGAAGCTTAGATAAACTTAATGAGCTTAGATACAGTTAATTTACAATTTAGCTGTGAAATAGTTTTAAATATTGTATTAAACTTACTTGGTTTTTTTTAAGAAAGAATGTATTAATAGTTTTTTCATAATTCTTCAATAAGAAGATGCAAGCCGAATTAACAACAGGTGATCTCGAATCAGCATAATATGCCATAATCGCCAAAAGAAGCTTAAGAGAAAAAGTATCGAACTTGATTATTTTGATCAAAATCGATTATTGCTATCTATCGTTAATAATCGATTTTCGTACAAAAAACGAGGTCCAAAAAATGTGTCGTTTAAGTTTTTTTTTTTGCGGTTATGGCTCGACATGGTAATCAGCTGTTAATTTCTTTTTTTGTCAAATTAAAGTAAAACGTTCGGAAATTTTCTAACAGCAAGAAATTTTACACTAAAATATACAAGACGAATATACAGAGTTGCAAATCAAGACTATTTAGTATCAATTTGCCTTGAGAAGATGTTTATGCATCTCATATTGTTTGCTGATAAAGAAGACTTCTTATTTGAAAAATCTGAAATGGCAACACCCAGATATTTTATATTATATATTTTTAGGAAATAGTTTCGTTTTATAATTTGGGCCTCGTAGCAATAAATTCTGATTTAACGTTGCTAGCTAAGCACCCTGTTAGAGGTACGCTGCTTAGATATATAAAACAAATTTCATGTATTACATAACAATGCAATAAAATTATATATTATGATGATGTCAAGATTGCCACGAATATTTCAAAAAATTTTGCATTTCTTTCCTATTATTTTCTTTGCTAGCTGTGTACGTTTAATGTATTGTTTATGCTCATGTGCAAAAAAAAAATACAAAAAAAAAATTAAGCAATCGTTTCACTCACTTCAAAGAACGAAACCAAATAAAATCAAACATTTTGTTTCATTTATTTTCATACTCTGCTATTAAATACAAAGAAATCACGTTAAAAATAAATTTATAATTGTAATAGTGTCGATTATTTTTGTTACGAGAATAACGTGTTAGCTCTTATGTCGTGGCATAAAGAGCACAGCTCTAACATATGTCTTCACGTATCAAATATCTTTAATTTTTACCCTCTAACTTATAACTGTCATTATAACTGAAGATAAGTTCAATCATATATAACAATGAGAGCTTAGCTGTGCTATTATTATTTTCCTTAAAACTAACTTGTAAATAGACATTTTTAGTTCTTAAATTCTCAATGATTACTTTGACTGTATGTACGTAAAACAATATGAGCTTGTGACACTAACAAAAAAAAATAAACAAATGATTTTCTTTTAACAACATTGTATCAAAAAAAGAAAAATTTCAATAGCTAAATAAATCTTAAAACAAACATTATAAAAGCTCCATAAAAATAGTTCTCTAAAGTCTAACTTTATATTTTGCAACTCATAAATCAATATTCTGCGCACATTTTTATTTATGCAAAATGTGAAAATATTAATAAAAAAATTTTCAACTGCGTGTGTTTTTTTTTGCCAGACACATTCCGTAATAAAAACTCGGTTTATTTGTAAATTTATAAAAAAAAAGTATACGATTAAGAAAACAAAAAACAAAAAAAGACGTCAAAGAAATTGTGTCGCCAAATCTAAGGCCACCCATTAATTTGTTTAAATTCAATGTGTCTCTTCAGACTGCAGCAATTATGAGTCTGTCCTTTGATATCAAACATGTGTGTAAGTCCGTGTTAGAGACTTGCGTAAGCACCCTGTCGGATTTTTATTAGCTAGCTAGGTGACTTTTTGCTAACTCATTTACAACTTGCTTCTGAACTAAGTCATAAATTATACAGATGTGAGTAAGTTGTTTTTTTGCACAACTGTCTTCTTCACGATAACTATTGAACTAACTTTAAGCTAACTCAATACTGATGTTGAGATAAGTGAGTTGTTTTTGTACAACTAACATCTTCTCGATAAGTTTTGAACTAACTTTTAGCTAACACGAAGCTGATGCAGATATGAGTCATAGTTTATCGAGAAGATGTCAGCATAAAATTCATGTTTATGTTAACTCTGTGCCGTCTTTATTTTATATGGCGCAATAGCAAAGTGTTAAGTATGATAGCTGACAAACAAAGTGATTAAGGTTCGATATCCCTTCTCATCTCTAAAAAAATTTTGAGTAAGTTAAAAATAGTGGTTAGCTAAGGAAGGGCATTTTTTTCTTATTTTTTGATGCGCCACAAACTAAGTAATAATGGGCCAACCATTAGTTAGTCAGTTCGTAGCTAACTAATAACTCACTCGAAATGTGATAACTTGTAGCTATTTGAAACTTATGCATCGTGAGTGAGTACTGACTCGTTCTGAGGACATTACGTTAAAAACTGAATAGCTTTTAACATGTAAAATGAGTTAGCTTTTGAGTCAGTTGTCACTCGTCTGTGATTAACCATTAGTTACTTTTAAGTTAGCTCAAATCCCGACAGGGAAGCTATTATGTGTTTAAGCGCATACAAATAAATAAAATATCATACACACATACATGCGTGACGTTCATATACGCGCCCATGCGTAGAAAGAAGCAAGCATCACAAATTCTTCCGTCACGAAATATTTTCTTCTTTACTCCTATACCTACAATACTGAAACAAATTTCTTTCAAACAATGTTGTTTACGTTTGTTTTAGAAGATTTCGCTGTAGTAAAGCATTTCAAAAATCCCTCACGTCTTAAAAGTTCATATAAGGGGTCTTGTGCAGGACTTTAGTCCCTGTACAATACAGGCGTTGTCAGAGTCTAAATTAAATGCGTTCTTTTAACGCCCTTAACTATTTAATGATTTTTCCGCTAAGAATTAAAGTGAAAACTTTGACCACAATTTTTAGTTTTTCTAAAAGCAAAAAAAAAAAAACCAAAATGAAAACCAAATATTTTTAAGAATCCAAATCAAGGGAATTTTGGAAAGATTATGAAATATTGTTTACAGGCTGTTCTGCAGGGATCTAATAGCCGATTTCGATAACGAGCTGGTTCGATCACGTTTTCTCTATTTGAAATTATGGCATTCGGTATCTATCAATGTAATAATACGGTTCGATATCGCATGTCATAATATAAAACTAAAAAACGTGATCGAATCAGCTGGATATCAAAAGCGGTGATTAGACCCTAGATCTAGGTTTTTATAGAAGCATGAATTCCACAGAAAAAATATCAGTGATAATACAAAATGAGCAACAAGCTTGTGCATGTAAAATATATATGTATGTATGTACATATATGTACGAGTATGTACATATTAGTGTCCTGCACAAGACTATTTATAAGACCTTTCAAGACATGAGAGATTTTTTCAAATGCTTTACTACAGCGAAATATTCTAAAAGAATCGCTAAGCAACACTGTTGGCAAGACATTTTTTTCGGTTGTTTGTCTTGCCAATAGTGTTGTTTAGCGATTATTTTAGATTATTTCGCTGTAGTAAAGCATTTGAAAAAATCTCTCATGTCTTGAAAGGTCTTATAAATAGTCTTGTGCAGGACGTTAGTACATATGTATGTGCAGTGAAGAGTGCTTAAGCCAACCGACAAAATTTTTAACCTTTTGCAAACCACCTCTTTGCTTTACTGAACATAATTTTAATTGTAGCTGAATATTGTTGCGGATGCATCAGAGCAAAAAAAAAAACCTTAAAAATAGACATGGCGAATAAATTTTCTTTGGTTTAAGCCGAATGTTGAAAGAGCAGTTAAAATCATTAATATGCAAGACACAACAGTATCAATTACATTTAAATTACTTGGTGGCAAGTAATGCCTGCTGCATACAGACATACAGACATATGTATGCGCCGCATACTTGCCTAACAAGCAAACAGTGATTAAGTTTATTTGTGAGAGAAGAATTTTCCATTTGCTCATTCATTTTATAAAGTCTAATCTTGTAAAAACAATAATTTCAAAGTATAAATAAGAAATGACAAGTATATTTTAAATAAAACTATATGAAGAAACACTTAACTAGTGGCAGTGAGCATTTTGTGTGGGGGGAAAAGTAATTTTGTGAATTATTAAAAGCCACATGCTCTCACTATCATACAATATTTCTTAATTTAAGTATTTTTTTCATATATTTTTTGTATTTCCCTTTTAGGAAATCACTTGATATCTGTGTCTATTTGATGATTTGTGAGTGAGTGTAGGACTATTTTCTTTTCTGCTTTTAAAGTTTTTGTTTTTTTATGTGCGTCTTTTTATATATACGAAAAAAAACAACATCAAAGATAAACTGAAAAAATCCGACTGTTTAGGAAAAAAAACGAAACACATTAAAGTAAATAAAAAAATCTTTTGCACAAGTTTTAAAATAGACTATAAAGGCTTCAAATAGCACAAAGTCATTTAGTGAAATGAAATGGTAATAAGACTGGAAAAAATACTTTAGAAAATGGGAAAACGTAAATCTTAATATAGTTGGCACTATTTTTTTTAAGATTGAAAAAATTAAGGAAAATTGGAAAAAAATGCTTTCCTATTTCTGCTCAATTAAAGTTTTAACTTTGGTTTTGTATGACAAAAAAAAATTACACAAAATAAGAGTTTTTAGTATTAGATGTAAAGCTTTGCCAGTGTCAGTCCTTGCTCCGTCCTTTCTCCTTCCTTGCTTGAAAACTTTTTGTAACAATTAGCTTCTTGGTAAAAAAAATATTACCAATTTAGAAGGATACAGCCCTAGAGGTTTGCATTAGACTTATAAGAAAGGTAATATTTATATTCTATGCTATAACATAATTCAGCATGGAAATTTAGTTTCTGGTGGTTAAGCATGTCTATATGCATTTCATTGGTGCTTTGCCAAATCATCAGTAGACTTCAACTACACATTTTCAACCGTCACAAACAAATTAAAATAAACGTATGGCAATATATGAATTAATAAATTCCTTAAATACTTCAGCATCATTATTTCTGTGGCAATAAGGAATAAATTTTGTAAAATGCTGCTTTGAATCGCACAGAAAGGATTGTTTTTGGTAATTTTTTTCAGTATTTGGTCCCTTTTTTTAGTAATGACGCGTTTTTTTACAATATTTTACAATATATATTTTTAGTTTTAGCGAACTTTTTTAGTTTTGGTGTTTTTTCGCTTTGGGCGATTTTTACAGCAATAAATTTCTTAAATACTTCAGCATCATTATTTCTGTAGCATGAAGGAATATATTAACTTAAATAGTACAGAAAGGATTTCGTATGGCACTGGTTTCTTTTTGACGAGTTTTTTTTTCGGTTTTTTTGGCAATTTTTTTCAATGTTTGGCGATTTGACGACATGACGCATTTTTAAGTTCTGGTGTTTTTTTTCGTTTTGGCGATTTTTTTGGTTAATGGCAATTTTTGATGTGTAAACATCTATACGCTAGGGTGTAAAAATCTTTTGACTTTGATTTCTTTGCTGAGATTTCTTTGCTTTTTGCTTTTGCTTTGCATAGTCAAATCGGTGTGAGCTATGTATGTGTGTATTAGTGTTTGAAAGAAGCAATACCAAGCAGAGAAAAAAGTCGACCGGCTCGAAGCCGACGGTGCGCCGCCGCCGGTTATTTTTCTGTATATTTCCGTACACCAAAGGTGAAAATGAACCTTAAGAGCTACCCACTTGAAATTTGGACACAATGTGTAGACATTAGGCCACTACAACAACAAATACATGAAAGCTAAAAGCTAAAGGGTGTTCCAAAACGAGCAACGAAAAATTTTAAAATCCCATGTAATATACATACAATTGTATGTACATATGTATATACACTTGAAATTTTAAAAGTTAGTGTATTTTTATACAGACTACAACAATTAACACTAAATCTAAAAAATTTAAATCAATGGGTGTTCCATCAGTTAATGCAATTTTGA
The DNA here is from genome assembly GCA_949987645.1 of Tachina grossa. Classification (NCBI taxonomy): domain Eukaryota; kingdom Metazoa; phylum Arthropoda; class Insecta; order Diptera; family Tachinidae; genus Tachina; species Tachina grossa. Next base: position 146,380,056 of record OX465278.1, read on the forward strand.
CAACTTGCTGTGTATTGGAAACCGTAAGAGTAAAACTATTGAAATTTTCAAAAACGGTAAAACTAAAAAATCAAAAAAATATAATATCGCCAAATATAAAAAAAATCGAAAAAACGAAAAAAGCACCAAATTAAAAAAAAAATCTCTAGGACTAAAATAAATCGCGAAAAACTGCAAAAATCGCCAAAATTAAAAAAATCCTTAAACAAAAAAATCGCCAATATGAAAAAATCGCATAAATAAAAAAAAACCCCAAAAAACAGAAAAAAATCGCCAAAATGAAAAAAAAATGCGAAAATTAAAAAAAAACCCAAAAAGAGAAAAAAAAACTCCAAAACGAGAAAAAAGCGATAAAACTGAAAAAAATCGTTTGAACTTAAAAAACTTAAAAAAATTAAGAAAGCTAAATAAAAAAAAATTATCAAAACCGAATGTGCGCGAGTCAAAGTCGCACTTTACTGAATTTATTTTAATTGCAATGCGTACACAACAACAAGAAGAGCAACAACTAAACGATGAACAACATGAATTAAAAATTAAAAAGTAAAAAAAAGGGCATTTATCATAGTTGAGCACTGCAGCACCACTTAAGTTTCAGTAAAAACAAAAAAAATTTTACTGGTTACTAAAATTTTTTTCTACAGTTTTTATAAATTGCCTAAATGATTTGTTATATGATGAGGTGCATTGAATTTTCAGTAATCAGTAATGCCCGTATTCATAAAGAAATTCTACCAAGTGGCTAAATTTTTTTCATACAAAAGTTTCGAAATTTGAATGAAAAAACTTAGCCACTTGCTACGGCTCTACGATTTTGCTAGTAATGCAAATTAAATTTCATTAGCAGTAAAAATTTACTGAATTTTTATTAGTAATCAGTAAAGTTATTGCTTACTGCAATTTTGAATGCAGTACATATATATATACTGCAGTGTGCCCATTTACCAACCAAATAAGTTTAATAAAACAAACAAAAACCAACAAATTCATATGTATTTACAATATTGAAAGTTTTGATACTTTTAATTAATTAATTTAAAAAAAGATACTAAAAGCATAAGTACTTCCAACTTAAAAAAAAAATTTCATTACTAGATGTTTACACATCTCCTCTGTGATCGGACTCACATTGCTTTTTTTTAAATATTTTACAATATATATTTTTAGTTTTAGAGACTTTTTTAGTTTTGGCGTTTTTTCTTTTTATTTTGGCAATTTTTTAGTTCTGACGCTTTTTCCGTTTTGGCGATTTCTTTGGCAACTTTTTAATTTTTGGCGATCTTTTTACATGTGGTGATTTTTTTTTTGCAATTTAGCAATTTATTTTATTTTTGCCGTTTTTTTTGGGTTTTTTTGCGATTTTTTAGTTGTTGCAGTTATTTTTTCGTTATGGAAATTTTTTCTGTTTTTTCTTTTTGGCAATTTTTTAGTTTTTTGCTGGTCGACCTTCTTTAATTTTTTTGATTTTTCTGCATTTAAGCGATTTATTTTATTTTTGGAAATATTTTTCATTTAAGCGCCTTTTTTAATTTTGACGATTTTTTAGTATTAGTGGCAATTTTGTTCGGTATTTGGCTTTTTTTTAAGTATTGATGCGATTTTAAGTTTTTGGCGTTTTTTTGTTTCGGCAATTTTTTTCTCCTTATTGGTTTTTTTTACAATATATTTTTAGTCTTAGCGATTTTTCCGTTTTTGCGTTTTTTAGTTCTGACGATTTTTTCGCTTTTTTGGCGATTTTTTTACTTTTTTCGCGATCTTTTTACTTATGGTGATTTTGTGGCATCTTAGCGATTCATTTTATTATTGGGGATTTTTTCGGTTTTTGGCGATTTTTTTTTAGTTTAAGCGATTTTTTTTGTTCTTGCAGTTTTTTTTCGCTCTTGGCAATTTTTTAGTTTTTTGCCAACCTTTTTACTCACTGCGATTTTTTCGCATATCAGCGATTTGTTTTATTTTTGGTGATATTTTCTCATTTCAGCAATTTTTTATTTTCGTATCATATTTCAGTTTTAGTGTTTTTGAAAATTTCAAGAGTTTGCCTCTTACTGTTTCCAAGGTTGTCACAATTACATTGTAAAAATTATATTAATTGATAGAATACCCTTTAAATTTGATTTTTTTTTAATTTCAGTGTTAACTGGTGTAGTCTGCATAAAAATACACTAACTTTATAGTTATTAGATTAGGATTTCAACACAGTTAATTGCTCGCTTTAGAATACCCTTACTTTTTAAATGTTATATATTTGCTGTTGTAGCTGACATATCCTATGCTCTTACGGTTCTCGAGAAAATAATCTGTGACAGATACATAGACAGACAGGCGGACATCGAAGCGAACACAATAGGGATCCTTTTCACCTTTGGTGAATTATTAAAAATTGCGTGTCATTATCTATTTTAATCACACTCATAAAAAACCACCGGCCGTAATAACCCTTGCAACTCCCCTCCCCACCGCACTTCCCCACACTGAGGAAAACATATTAACTACGCCAACGACTATTATAAAACACAAAATTATAACTGGAGAAAACTTAAGGAGAAAATTATTACACTATAAGTTCCTGAAATATCGCATTAAATAGGGGTGATATTAACTTTAAATTACCGTATTTCGACTTATGTCTTTTATTTTGCCCGAAGACTGGCAATAGTATTATTTTATGAAATCTGAGGTGCTGGATCAGACAATTGAGGGCCTTCGGTAATAATATTGTTATTGTGATTTAAGATTGGTACACGCTGGATTGCCATCATATTCTGAGGTTATCTCTTGTTCATGGAAAAATGTGCTCCATGCAAAATATTACCACTAATATATATTTGTTAGGTTTTCTTTCTTAAATTGTATATTTGTACATACATATGTATGTATGCATATATTTTTTTCTGCTATTCTCTCCCTGCTTTACTCTAAAGACATAAATTTTTGTACAATTTTGTTAGTAGTGTTCATAAATTGTTTTATTCATTTCGAGTTGTCTAAGGATAACAACCATGTGAAGCTTTACTGCGTATTCTCCTTCAAAGAGTTCCTTTTTGTCATCTAAACATTTGTTGTTGCAGTTGGTTTATTTTGTAATTTTTTTAAATTTTTTTTGTGTCAATCCTTAATATAAGCTGTTTCTTGTATAGTGTTGCAATAGTCATATCCACTGTAGTCTACCGATATTGCATTTTTATAGACTTTGAGCTGTTATAGGCATATTGGTGGTGATTTTTTTTTTCTTTCATCTTCTTTGGTTGCAGTTATTGTAAAAATAGTCAGCCTGCTGTGTTCTAGTTTTCTGGAAAACATTTTGTTTGTTTGCTTAAAGTTTATTTGGAAAACTGAAAACGTTTTTGCCCATCTAGCAAGCAGACAGAGTGAGGTCAACGGTGGGGCTTACAAAAAAATTATTTCTTTTTGGCATACAATTTTAATAGATAATAAATATTACTTAAGCTGAAAATAAGCACGGAATAATTTTAAAAGCTGTAACTATTAAAAAGTAATATTTAAGCTTTAACACATTAATAGCTTTTAGCTCCTTCTGTCCCACTGTCATCATTTGCATAGTGTTGTGTTGTGTTGTTTTTTCATCTTCCTTTTCAGTTCAGTTCTCTAGTTTTTTTTTTTTTTTGTTTTTTTTTTTTTTGTTATGTTCCAATGCGTGGTACTGCAATTTACAATCTATAACTGCAAATCTTTTGAACTAGTGTCTCCACACTCGATACGGTTTTTTTCTCTCTGCTAACTGCTTTTGCTTGCCACATGCAATAAAAGCTCCTCAATTCAAATCCGAGAAATATAGCAAAAATAAAAATAGAGCCAAAAGAAGAAATAGAACTTAAAACGATACCTCTTGCATGACAAACAAACAAACAAACAAACGCGCATGAATGTTCATTCGAATATACAACTGAACATATTCATTCAATCGAACTTATTGCGTACGTTTGGTGCATTTGTTGCAAAACAATACTGTTGCACACACACACGAGCAACTATGTTGCAAAAAAAAAAAAATATATCAACGCATCTGACTAGATACAGATAGAAATGATGTGATTTAAAAGCTACAGTTACAAACAGCTAGAGCAAATACAAAAAATTGAAGAAAAATAGCAACAGACAATTCATTGGAATACATAAATACGTATACCCTTTTTTATAGTACGAGTAACTACACCGTTTACGAGTTAGTTTACAATTTAGCCTAAAACAACCTTAAAAAATTTAAGTTTCATAAAAATTGTACAAATCGGTTTCGTGAAAATCGGTCAAGCAGAAGCACGTGAGATTTAATATTAATCTTTAATGAGCATGGCCCCACCCACTTCTTTAAGCAGAAAATTATGTAATTCTAAGAGGCGAAACTCTTGCAAAGTTTCCTGGGAATCGGATAAGTAGAGGTCCATATACAGGGCAATCATGAATAAAATTCCGCTAATAACAAGTAAAAAATTCCAACTAAATAGCAAGTAAGAGGGAAAAGAAAAATTTCTAATTAGAAAAGGGAGAAATTTCACGGGGAGTTTTATTCAGGATTGCCCTGATAATTTAATACTTACTTTACATGGGCATGAACCCCGCCCACTTTTTTGAACAGACGTCGAAGTATTTCTCAGAGTTTCGATAACTTTGAAGCGGCTGAAATATAAGATTAAATTTAAAGGGGCGTGGACCCTCCCACTTTTTTAATGCAAGCTCCTTTCTCCTAAGGAGCTCAAAGTGTATGCCAAGTTTCGTGAAAATTGATTTTGCGCAAGCACGTGAAATATAATAATAAATTTTAATGGGGGTGGCTTCGCCCACTTTTACGAATCCAAATAAAGTATTTTTTAGACTTTAAGGTGTGTGCCAACTTTCGTAAAAATAGGCAAAGTAAAAGCACGTGAAATACATCATTAAATTTTAATGGGCGTGGTTCTGCCGACTTTTTTGAATGCATGATTTTGTCTTTTTAAAAGTTAAAGACGTGTGCCCCGTTTTGCAAAAATCGGTGAAGCACAAGCACGTGAATTATTATATTAAATTTTAATGGGCGCGGTCAAGCGCATAACAAAAAAAGTTAAGGTTTTCCAACCCTGGAAACGTCTTTTTAATTTTTTTAGTTTTTAATTGAAATTTATTTGCTTGTAGTTTAGCATGTCTATATACGTATTTCATTGGCGCTTAAACCAAATCATCAGTAGACTTTAACCACAAATTTTAAACAGTCACAAAGCTCTTACTTTATGCATAGACTTTTTTTTAATTTTTTTATTTTATTTTTTTTTTTTTTGAGTTAGAAATACCAATTTTATTCATACTGAAGTATAAAATAAGTTTATTTAATAAAAAATTATTAAAAACTAGTTTTCGGTAGTTATTTTGTATGGCAAAATGAAGTTTAAGTCTCCCAGTTCTGAAACCATCCGCTCGATTTTTCTGATTTTCAATACCAATCTTATTTCGACCATTTCTGATACACCAGTCTAAGAACGAAGTCTCTAGCTTTTCTGGGAGCTTCGGAAAACCGATTTCACGTACAGACAGACGGACAGACGGACATCGCTTATTCGTCTTCCCTATGATAAGGATCCAGAACATATATACTTTATAGCTCGCTTATTAATATTCTAGAAATTACAAACGGAATGACAAACCTATATATACCCTTTTACCATTTTTTGGTAAAGGGTATAAAAATTAATGATTTTATACCACTGCAAATTTATGTAGGGTGCAAGTTCAAAATGTAAAAAAAAAAATTCATTTAATACATGCTTAAAGAAGTGCCTCTGAAAGTGTATAAGAAGTCTAATAACATATCTGAATTTTTTTTTTTTATAATTTAAAGATATTATAAAAACATTTTTTTGTTCGTTTTTTTTTTTTAAAATTGATAATTTCCAACCATTGCTGGATGCAGGGTGCAAGTTCAAAATGTGAAAAAAATTAAATTCCATACATGCTCAAAGTATGGCCTTTCACCGTGTATAAAAACTCTATTAACATTTCCAAGAAATTTTGTTTGAAAACTTAAAAATTCTAAAATCATTTTTTGTTTGAAAAAATTAACGAATTTTTTGTTAAATTAAAAATATCAATATTTCTAACGCGTGTCAAAATGAATACGAGTTAAAAAAAATTATTTGTTGATGGTAGTATTAAAACAAAATTGGCAACACTTGTTGAATAATAATAATTGTTGTTTTTTGAAAAAGTTTCTTAGCCTACTATAATACAGGGTGGGCCAAAAGAAACCAAGGGGTGTAAAAGTTTAATAACTTTTTTGTTTATTAATTTTTTTTTATTTTTTCTTTCAGATTATATAGACAACACTTGGAGAATTTATAATGAATGAAAATAATAAATGAAAATCAGAAAATAAAAAATGAATAAATGAAATCAACTTTATTGAAAATTTGATTATGAGTGATGAAGCTCATTTTCATTTGAATGGCTTTGTTAATAAGCAGAACTATAGGTTCTGGGGTTCTCAAAATCCAAGAGCCATTCATCAACGCCAATTGCACCCCATCAGGTGTACAGTATGGTGTGGGATCACATCTGAAAATGTCATTGGGCCCTACTTCTTCGAGAATGAAGATGGAAGTGCTGTAACCGTAAATGGAGAGCGGTATCGGTTTATGATAGAAAATTTTTTACGTCCTGCTCTTGAAAACAGACCTGGTATGTCGCAGAAATTCGAGCGCTACAGCCACAAGTTTTGAAAGATGTTATGGAAAATGCTCTAAAAAGAGCCCATCAGTGCGAAGCTGAAAACGGTGGTCATTTAAGAGACATCATTTTTCATACTTAGTGTAAAAAAATTTCCTTTTTTTATATTATATAATCTGCAAGAAAAAATAAAAAAAGTTAATAAACAAAAAAGTTATTAAACTTTTACACCCCTTGGTTTCTTTTGGCCCACCCTGTAGCAGTTTTGTAATTCTCAATAATTTATTGAGAATTTTTCTTTAAATATTGAAGTTGAGTTTTTATGTTATATTATATTTCTTTCCAACTTAGGACCATTGTTACTACTGAAAGTTATTTAAAAGTAGAATGTTATGCGACCTTAAATAACTTGTTGTTTTATGAAAAGTTGTATAAGCAACAAATTTCGGAAATGGTGTGAATTTGCTTAAACCATTTCTTAACTAGATCTTCAAAGAGATGCTTCTCTAACCAATACGTATTACAAGCACTTGGATAAATATGAAGGACAAACAGATATTGAGCCATATTGTAGGTAATGAAACAAATAGGATGCAACATACAAAAGGAAGAACAACAACAACACTAAGCAACAAAATAATTGTGCTGGAATTAAGAATAACTGGGTGGTATGTAAGCATTAAAATTGTCAAATTTAAGACAGTTGAAATGGATTTAGTGTCTTTGGTAATTAAAGACTTAACAAAACATATAAATTTCTAAACATCAGACAACAACAAAAACACAACACTTATGAGTTAACCCACCAAAGAGCTCCTCAATAAAGGCAACAACAAAAATAGCCTCAAGTGAGAGCAGAATAACAACAAAAGTAGAAAAAAAAGTGAAAATAAATACTTATTTATTTGTCTTTAATAAGAATGCTAGAATTAATACAAATAGTTTTTTTTTTTTTTTTTGGTTCAGCTAAAATATTTTAATCTTTAAGGCAAACATACATACAATTTATAAGCACAGTCGAACGAAGACATGAATTTTAATGCTTAAAGAGTTAATACGAGTGGCAGGAACAGAAGTATGCATGAATGCCTCATGCCTGCAACAATGCAAATAGACAACAGAGTATTAAATATACTTATTTAATTTCTTTTCTTTCGTTTGGTATTCGTATCTAATGTTAAAATTTAAAGCATGTCAAATATTTTATTATAATCGCCATGTGTCAAATAAGTCATTCAATAATAAGAAGGTGGACGTGTAAATGATGTGGTTACTGGTACAGTAAAGTTCGGTTATATCCTACACCGGTTATAGAAAACTATCATTTGTTACGAACAAGTTTTCTGTTTGTAATATTTGTAGATATGAAAATATATAATAGAAATTATTACTGTTATAAATAACTTGTTCTATGACAAGTTTTCGCTTATAGCGGACTCGTTTTTTCAAGTACGCAGTATAAGAACACATGTTAATATATATGTATATGCTTTCAATAAATATTTTTCGGTAAATTTTACAAAATACTCGTAAGTAACCTGGTCCTCGCCTTCTTTGAACACGATGACCCATTGATTTGACTCCCCCTTCTTTGAACACGATAGCTCATTGTTTTAACTCCTCCTTTGTCTCTGTTGTGAAGTGGTGGACTTAAGGGTGTCCCAACAAGAACGCAAGATTTAAATTTGGCGCCATTCGAAGTGTCATTGTTTGACATTTTAACATTTGTTATTGTTTGCTAGTAGAAGGTACGACGTTGTTTAAAATGGGGCGCTAGCCGAATGAACTACGCATTCTCATTGTGAAATTGTTTTACCGAAATGGTGAAAGTTTTGCGGCTACAGTTCGCAAATTTGCGATCAATTTGGGGTCACAATAATGCTCCAAAAGAGTCAACTGTAAAGAGATTAATGGATAAATTTGCCGAAACTGGGTCTGTTAGTGATGTAAAGACAACAACGCGCCTTCGACCAGGTCGATCGACCGAAAATGTCGCAGCTGTACGTGATGATGTCGCTCAAACGCAGGTCAAGCGCAAACAGTCAATGGTGTTCGGTATCGTGAAATAATAACCAGTTTTTTCGTGCCTATAATTGAAGAAGTGAATGTGGAGGGCATGTGGTTTCAACAAGACGGTGCCACATGTCATACAGCCAGAGAAACAATTCAATTGCTACATCAGTCATTTCACGGTCGTGTTATTTTGCGTTTTGGAGACCAGAATTGGCCGCCTAGATCGTGCGATTTAACACCATTAGACTTTTTTTTTGGAGTTTTTTGAAGTCGATGGTTTACGCGACGACTCAAGAGGATATTGGACGCTGCATTAATGAAATACCTCAGCATTAATGCACAACGGCCATTGAAAATTTCATTAAAAGATCGCGTGTGTGCCGGCAAAGCCGCGGCGGCCATCTGCCCGATATGTTGTTCCACACATAACCTCATTTTGTCTACCTTACGATACAATAAAGTTTCACGATTTTTTTTTAAATATCTGTGTTTTATTTAAAATTTAAATCTTGAGTTCTTGTTGGGACACCCTTTATTTATCATCTGTTGTTACAAATCGATTCTAAAGTTCAGTTTAACTGCGGTGCAACATCGCCCAACATTCTATTGAAACATCTTCACGACAATAGTTTTGTTCTACTATGAGTGAATATGGTTCCCATCTAGAGCACATTATTTCTAATCTTCAAATTTTCGGTCACTATAGCGATGTATAGCAGTTTTTATAATAGCTATAATTTTATCTAGCTCACACATCTACAACCGACAATCATCCGTTTTCTTCTTGGCAGCTGTTAGGGACCCATTTGGATTCTGCCACCCAATATCTTATAGTGGAAAACAAGAGAACAGAGTCACTCAGGTTAGAATATAGCCCTGTTTCAATGTTGGTTGGACCGAGTCCTGTCAAATGAAAGTATTGAATGACATAAAGATGACCAATTTTTTTATGTCTACAAATTCACTAAGATCGCATATTTTTTATGACGCAAAAAAATTACTAAACAACGTAACGCCTTGAAGCTTAAAGTATAATTTTTTTTTTCGTTAGTAATTTTGATTCGCATATGTTTCATGTTAATTCAACATGATTTGTAGTAAAGTTCAAAGAAAATTGTTCCTTTTGAAATAATCTTATTTCATGTTGTTTTAATAATTATCGCAATACTTTTAAATCAAAATAAAAAATCATGTTGAATCAAAGTTGTTTCAAGTTTAATCAACGTGAATTTAATACTAAATTAATACTAAGAACCATGTTGAATCAAAGTTATTTCAAGTTAAACCAATATGAATTTAGTTTAACATAAACATTCTTTTTTTTATGAATTATTAAACGCATGTGAATATGTATATTAGCACAAGCATCAGGAAGATGTGTGTAGTTGGCCAAGGTTTGAACTCCAACTCAACGCGCTTCACAAGCGTAATTTTGAAATTGTTTTTATTTTAAGCGTTATGCACTGCTGAGTATGACATGTTCGTAGGAGTAAGACCGGACCTCCGGGCAAAACTAGAATTTTTGTCATAGAAAAATTAAATTTAATACACTACTACTTATGGCTTAAGCTAAGAAAGCTTTGAAAATTGATTAAAAAAAATTCGAGCAAGGACACGCCTACCACCCATATATCAATTCTCAAACACAAAAAATTATATATTAGCTGCACTTATAATCAAAATACGCTAAAATCTAATACATATTTTTCAAACTACTCGCTTTATCTCTGTTATAAGTTTTACCTCATTCGGTGCAAGGACATAACAGCCTGCCATATATCCCTTTTTTTTTAAAAGCTAAATATTATCACCATTTATGATTAGAATGCGCTAAAAATTAGTAACAATTTCTAAAATTTCGCATTTTATCTCTGTTATAAATTTTATTTCATGCAGTGCAAGGACATGCTTACTTCCCATATATCCTTTTTCTCAAAAACTATATATTAGCTACATTCATATGTGATTATAATGCTTTAAATATTACTAAATGTTTCTGAAGCATTTTCTCTGTGTTGTGAATTTGTTTTATTTGGTGAGAGGATATTCCTACCTGGCATATATCCTTTTTCTCAAAAACTATATTTAAGCTGCATCTATAATTAGCATGCACTAAAAAATTGTAATCTGCTCTCAAAGTCCACGTTTAAGCTTTGTTTTTAAATTTTGTTTGAATCGGTACAAGGACATGCCTGCCTCCCATTATGCTTTTTCTCAAAATCGAGATTTTAGCTGCATTTATGAATTTAATGCACTACAAACTTAGCAAGTACTTTAAAAATTACGCGTTCTATCTCTAGTGTAAGTTTTTTTCAGTCGGTGCAAGGAAATGTGTACCTCTCATATGTACATATATCCTTTTTCACAAAAACTGAATTTTCGCTGAATTTATGGTTAGAATATGCTAAGAATTAGTAAATATTTCCGAAGCAATGTGTTTTAGCTCTGTTGTAAATTTTATTTCATTCGGTGCAGGGACATGTCTGCCTCCCATATATCCTTTTTCTCTATAACTATATTTTGGCTACATTTATAATTATAATGCGTTAAAAATAAGTAAATACTTCTAAAATTTCTCGGTTTAGCTTTTCTGTAAATTTCATTTCATTCAGTTCGAGAACATAACTACCTCCCATATATCCTTTTTCCCACAAACTTAATTTAAGCTGGACTTATGATTATTTCTGTTGAGATATCGCCGTAGAATCAACATATCTAATTAAACATCATACACATATGATCTTATACATATTTATTTATTTTGTTTTCATTGTTCTTAATTTTTTATTATTATTTTTTTTTTGTTACTTTGCACACACATTTTTCAATAGTGTGTTTATTTTTCAATCATATACTTAAACAGAAATGATTTAAAACGACTTAAAACTTTAATTCACTATTATTTTTTGTATGTACATATTTAACTTGTTTGTTCAGTATAATTTGACTAATTAAACATTCAATTTTAAAACCAAAAATGCTGTGAAAATTAAGAGCGATATAACTTTTTTTTTTTGGAATTATATAAATTAATTCCATCAACAAATAAATTGTATAAATCAGCTTAGGGAATTAAAAAAAATGCAACGCTGGGAGATTTGTTATTTGTGCGCATTTGTTTGCCAGGTGTCAATGTTATCGAATTCGTTAGTTAACAATATTGGTTTACCATCAATAAAAAATAAATAAGTACGTAAGTACTCCCACAAGTATTTAGAGTTTTATTACGTTTAGTTCAATGAGTTTGCATAACTAATACTTGGATATTAATCTTTTTTTTTATCGGATAAAAATTTTTGAAAAGAAAACACTCGTATATAAAGAATATTCAATTTAAAAATTGCGGCAAAATTAATAAATAATTAAGCACGATTTTGTTGGTTGCAGAAACTGTATTGTGGTGTTACTTTCTTTAGGGATAGTGGTAGAGAACACATGTGGTGAAGGAAGAGATAGAGGAAAGCTTCATTATTTTATAACTCTTTTTTTTTGTGTATTAAATGTTTCAAGATGTGTTTAGTAACAATTTTATTGGTTATTTTACTTAGCCGATAATTTTGCTACACAATACCGACGAAGGAGGGTGCTCTGATGTTACATTAGGATTAGTATCCGCTGAAGTCGGTATAGTTCAGTGACCAGTGACTATGCCTTCATCACTTGAACTTTTCTACAACAACTGATACAAAAGGGAAACTAATGCACATTAGAAAAATGCGTGATGTTGTTATTTAATGACTGGTGGATAGCCAGGACCTTTGGTTTTGTAGTCAACTTGTTAACTACTTCAGCCAACACCACAATCAAAAAAACTTTTTATAACAGAATATTTTAGAACAAGAAAATTTTTTAGCTCAAAAAATTTTCTATATAACCTAAAATTAAAGTTTAATCATAAAGTGAAATGTCTTATCGATAATATTTATCTTTTGTGTCACCACTTCCTTTTTTTTAAGAAAAACTAGTTGTCGATAAAAATACTTAAACATTTTTATTTATTATTTATTAATATTTATTTATTTATATTTATTTTTTATTGATCATACATTTTTTAAAGATATATAATATATCGATAACAAAATGTTTTAAGTTTCTTGAGACTTCTTGGCATGTTATCGATAGCATAATATCATCGACAATATTCTTTCTTAATCTGTGTTATCGACAATATGCTATTGATAACATCGATAATTTCCTTTTTAAAACATGCCAAACTGCTTTTTATTAAACTGTGTTATCGACGACATGATCTTAAGTTCATCGATAACATATTCCTTTAGAACTTGCCAATGACAACTTTTTTTTACTTAAGATGTATTATCCTTATAATAGTTTATTACATTATATATATATATATATAGTAGTTTTTTCATCAAATTACATCCTGACAATATCAGGACCTTCTAGTACAGCAACTTAGGGAATTATCGAAAGTTTTTTTTTAATTCCACTCTGTTATTGGCAATAAATATATTTTATTGCCTCGTGCTATCAATAGCGCATTATCGATAACATTTCCTTTAACCTAATATATTGTAATACATTATCGCCAACATTTTTGTATTAAATTTTGTTATCGATAGCATACTTTATTACAACGTATTAACGATAACACCTTTCTATAAGTTATTATTAATTAAACTGTTTAATAAGCAAAGTTTCTAATAAATTTGAAATACATTAAATCTTATAATGATAGCGTATGCTTTTGTTTTTCTTCTCGGACAGTATGTTAAATCGTGTTATCGATAACTTTCTTTTAAGAATTCTACATATTGGCCTGTTTGTGTTTATGATTGCAAGCTATAGACTCTTAAAACCAAAATAGCTGAAATATGCACAGTACATTACTAATGATCTGGAAGGATAAATATGTTTTTAGTATAATATATCAAGTGGGCGTGGCTTGCCCCCATTCGGAAAATTTTAATTATAGCATATTTATGGAACTATGAAGCAAAAACTTTACATTTTATGCGAGGAAGTCTTGTTCTGAAATTGATTTTAAAGATGAAGCATAAGGCAGTGGAAAAGTGGGCGTGGCATTTCCTTTAGAGTCTGCTGTTTATTTTTGAATGCTATAGACTCTCAAAATAGGGAACTAATATAGCTTAAAGTTTCACAGTATCTTACTAAAGACCTAGAAGGACAATAAGTCTTTGTACTTTTTTAATATTTCTAGTGGGCGTGGCACTTCCCATATAGATAAAATTTGAATTTTCGGGATATCTACGGAACTAATGAAGCTAAAGACTTTAAAATTTTAGTGGGGAAGTTTTTTTTATTAAAAATATTTTAAAGGCGAAGCATTAAGTAGTGGAAAAGTGGGCGTGGCACCTTACACATTTCAATTTCATAATTGCATTTTTTTTAATTTTTTGTTTTGTATGTGTATCCCTTTTCTTACCGATTATGCAAGTATGCAATTATTATATCCCAATGTACTCTTTCCCTTATAGCAAAAGCACTCAGGCAAACTTATGAAAATTAATTTATGTTTCATTTTCTTCTCCCTTAATTATATAATAAAACATAATTGAATCAATTTTGTAAAAGTGTAGGTTCAAAGTTTCTGGCAAAAAAGAAATCGTTGATTATTTCAGCAAGACAACATGACAAGCAACATTTGAAATCCTTCTCGCATACTTAACATACACACGCACACACACACACACGCGCATATGTGAATTGTAAACAAATGACAATATTTAATGTAATTTTATGACTTAATGTAGGCATATCATGTCAAATGATAAAAATGAACGACTACTTACTTCTGAAACTTTTACTACTTCTGGCTGTAAAAAATCAGCAACAAAAACATACAAACGAACAACGCTCACACTCAGCATTATTGAATTAATGCAACAAGCGCATAATAATAATAATACAAAATGTTTGAGCAACATAAGAAAAAAGAAGAAAAAAAAACAGAAAAGTGCCACCAATCTAGAAATCCTTAAATCAAAAGGCTGTTTATTTGTGTGTATTTATGTGAAGTCAATTCAGATGAAAATACGATATAAAATAAAGTGATTTTCTCTTTTTTTTTGCCAACTTAATCAAAACAAAATAAGCATATACACAAACAGTGATACATTTGCCAGGCAGCCTGCTGCAGCTGGAAGAGGGTAAAAATCCTAAATATTCTACATAATAGTTGCCACTATGATAATAAAGTTTGTACATGCGTTTCCAAAAAAATAAAATAAAATGAAAATCTTTTACAAACTCTTAGAGATTCCAAGAGCTCTTTGGTTAAGGGAGTGTAAAGCTTAGCGATCATGCGTATGATGGCACTGATGACAACTAAACAGCAAACGAGAAAACAACTGCAATTTGGTATTTGTGCCTCATGTTGCTGCTTATAATCATAATGCACGCCTCTGTAGCATTGCAAATCTGATATTTTTCGTAGCTTAGTTGGTTTTGCAAACATATTTTTCTTTTTTTTTTTGAGGGGAAAGCAACCAAGCGAGTAACATACTGTCGCCGCCAATATTTGTAGCACTTGCAAAAAAAAAGTATCACAAAGACGCCATAGAGGCTGCAAATTTTAGCAACAAACAAAACGTTCATCATCTACACTTCATGTGTTTGTTTTATATTACGCTTGGAATGAAAATTACCCTACAGTGTGAAGGAAGTAATAGTCAAACTTTTAAAAAATAAAATATTTCTCAGGAACTCTCTTGGTTTACGTCTGTATATTCTATATGTACTATTAAGAAACTATGATTATGGCATGATTGCGGAAATTATATTATGATACTCGTACATGTTTATTTTCTAAACCGACTCCAAAAAAAGGGAGGAGGTTATCAATTTGCAATTTTAGGCCGATTGTAAAAATTCCGTTTTTCTCTGAGAGGTCCCATTGCAAAAAAAGTGGGCGTAGGCACGCCTAAATTTGTTTGCTTGATTTTATGATATTTTACTTATTTATTGCTGCAAAACCTAGCAAATACCTCTGGATCTTGTAGTTGCACAATTTTAAAGTTCAAAATATGGGCGGGGCTACGCCCATTAAAATTTATTACTATATAAAGTGGTTCTGCTTAACCAATTTTTACGAAACTTAAAACACCCTGAGCTCTAGAAACCACAATCATGCATTTAAAAAATTGGCGCAGACACGCCCACTTAAATTTAATTTTATATTTCACGTACTTCTTCTTAACGTACAGATTTTATATATATATATATATATATATATATATATTTTTTTTTTTTTTTGGAAAAGAGTTTATTACTTCTAGAGTGGTTCCAAATTTTTTTCCCAATATGTTCTACCAGACTTTGCAGAATTATTATTTTTATTTATTTAATTAAATGTTACAAATACAACTAGAAGTTGTTTAGTAATTCTGTCCACTAGGATATATATTATTAATTAATTTAATTTTCTAGAGAAGTAAGACAACCAGTAGTGGAAAAGCCTCATTTTCTATTCAACCACGCACTTAATCAAGAGACACTTCTCATATTCTATTTAATTGAAAAGTCATGTTGAATAGCTTATAAAGTGCGTGATGTCACAGAAAATGAGAAATTTTTCCCTTGAATTATACATTTCATTGCATAAAAAACAATTGAGAAATTATTCCTTGAATGTCTTATTATTTATTCCATTTTTCGTTTGCGGGAAACCTTTCTTTTTTTGGGCAGACGAAAAATTTGAGGTTATTCATTTCGTCGATGCGATATCATCTCTGCAAAGACAGCATTGCCATAGTTTAGAGTCGCCCTTAAAAAATTTTGTTTAAACAAGTATTAACTGCTATAATGTTGTATTATTGTTAAAGGCGGCAGCCTTTAAATGGCGCATGAGGAGGTCTATACAAAGAAGTTTCACGGCAGTTCACGAAATATAAATGATGAAATGATGAATGACACTGTCGCTCACGCTGAAATTTTTATATTTACGTGAAAAAAACATTTTTCACGAGCACACACACTCATGCGTGATCATGCGTGATTCATTAGAATCAAGTGAGTGGTGCCCATCCCAAGTGCACAATATTTCGGATATAACCTTGTTTGCTTTTAAAAAATTAAACTTTTAATAAAACTTTTCATCAATTGAACAAAACTTTTAATATTTTATTACAATTCAGTTGAAAAAAAGAAGTAATTAATCAAATAAAAATTTTATTGTCTCAGTTAAACTCTTAAATGAATTTCATTTTTAAACAAAAGCTTAATTGACTAAAATAAATTTTTAATAAAACCTTTCAATAAGTAAATTATTAAACACAAGTTTAATTATTTTATTATAATTTAATTGAAAAAAAAAAAATAAAAAAGTAATCAATTAAAAATTTAATTGTGTCCGTTAAATTTTTTAATGAATTTAAAACAAAATCTTAATCAACTAATTCATTAAATTTTCAATAAAACTTTTAATCATCTAAATTTTAAAACAAAAGTTTAATCATTTCGTGATAGTTCAATAAAAAAATTAATAATCAAATAAAAATAACTATACAGCCTTGTTTATAAAACTTATTAGGGCTTTATAAAGACTTTTTAAGAAACATTTTGTATGAAAATTTATTTTAAAAAGCCTTTACGAAGCCCTGATAAGTTTTATAAATAAGGCTGATAATATTTATCCTTTAAATTTCTTAGTTAATTATATTTTTAAACCAAACCTTAGTAGACTCAGTTAAATTTTTAATAAAACTTTTCATCAATTAAATTTTTAAGCAAAAGTTTAACCAAATCAATTAAACTTGTTAATAAGGGAAATTTTTTCTATCTTTTATAAAATTACGGATAACAAATACATAAGCGTATGACAAAATTTAAAATAAAATTTTAAATATTTTTTCCTCCATTCCTAAATAAAGTAGCGCGTTATAATTCCACTCTAGCTAGTGATGGGCACAGGATTTATGTTACTAAACCACTCGAAAGCAATTTCTATGGTTGATGTGCTTAATGTAGCTGATTTGTATGCAGTGAATTGTTATTTTGTTAAGACCGTATCATATCATTCGGTATATTTCTATTTGTTGTTTTTGTTGTTGCAGTCTCCTTCAGTTTCGGCTGCGTATCATCACAATTCCTAAAAATATAAACGCTAAAAAGAAGAACTGACAGAAATTGCGTACGTTTATTTTTCAACAGAGGCATAGTTTATGTTTGTCATCTCCTCCGCACAATTGTTGTTCATATTTTTTTTTTCGCTTTTTTTCCTTATATTTTTTTGTTTGTTTGAAGTTGGCATTCAAAATTGTGAAAAATGTGGAATATTATTCATGGCTAAATAATAATAATGTGACCAACTGAAAAATTTATTTTTTTTTTGTATTATAACCCAGCGAAAAAAGCGGAACTAGTTCCAAAGCCTTAACACTTTCATAGGTATGCAATAACTAATAATATAATATTTTAAGGCTGTTGTTTGTATCAAAACTTGTTCTAGACAACCTTTTAAGAACATACCATTTAGTTATTTGGATCACTTTAGTCCTATGACAACCATGCGTTAAATTCTTTAATGATTCACCAGGAATAAAACTACTTGGAGTTGAGTTCACCAGTGCTGTAACTTATGATTTGTATGGTAATTATTTTGCTGGGAAATTATAAACAGAAACTTTTTTCCAGGTATTGAGCTGTAATTGAAAAAAATACAAAAGTTCAATTAAAAATTTAATTGAGGCAATTAAGCTTTTATTTACCAAATTTAATTGAATAAAATATTAATTAAAAGTTTAGTTAATTCATTTACTGCCTGGCTCACGATGTCGACAAGAAATTTTCTTTCGCTTGTTTATATTGAAAACAAAAACAAATTTATTTACTTATTTTTTTTTCTTTCAATAGAAACAAGCGAAAGAAAATTTCTTGTCGACATCGTTAGTTGATTTTTTTAACAACATTTCAATAAAAAAAATTTTTAATAAATTTTTATTTTTTCTTTTCAATTAAAAGTGTTAATTGTAAAAATATTTTTTTCTGTGTACGATATTCTTCCTTAGAGTTACAGTTTTCATAAAAGCTTCTAGCAACAGAAAAACTGGGGCCAAAATATGCCATTCGATATCGAACAAATTTTCATACAACTTTAATTATGTATGTTTGTATAGAAATTTCGAACGATATCGAATGCCAGGGTGCAAATCCCTGATTTTCAAAACAAAAATTTTTCCAAATAATGTTTTCCATGAGTTTGGCGTCTTTCTTAAGCTGAATTTATCCATTTTTTCAGAAAATTTTTTTTAATAAATTTTTTTCTTGAAAAATTATTTTATTCTTTTAAAAACAATTTTTGTGTAAAACCATTTATTATTTAATTTTTTTTTAATTATTTTAATTATTTAAAAAAAAATTTCTTAATTAAAAAAAATTTGAATTTTTTTAAAAAAATTTTCTTGTGTCAAAAAATTTTATCTAAGAAAATGCTAAATTCCCTTCAGTGAAAAAAATGTTTCTTCCAGTGAAAATTTCGTCAGAGGGATAAACATAATTTCTGATAAATATGTGCCCATAAATATGAAAGTGGTCTAAATCATATTTATTTTTGATTGGAAATATTCAGTGAATCTTAAAAAATTTTCAATAAATATTCATTAAGTATTAAATAAATTTAAATCAAGACTATTACCACTCTTAATTAAAATATAGCATAATTTAAAAGTAGGTTTTGATTTATTCAAATGTAATCTACTAAATGGATGTGTCAGACGCTAAAAGGCTCCACTTTTCGGAAATTTCTAAATTTTGTTATATTACTATCTAATTAGTTGTGAACTCTAAGGAAATTATTTTGTTCTTCTATTTTTTAGATATTTTTTATTAAAAACATGAAAAATCGGCTTCGAATTTTATGTGAATTTTTTCAAAACCTACTCCAATTAACTCCACTATAGTTAAACGCATTGGTTTAGTCGGGCGAAATTTCTATGCTTTATAAAATTTTGCAAAACTAACCAAAGTATCTGTTACGCGGGAATCCCCTCTTCCATCATTTTTTTCCTATTAAATGCCAGGGTGCCCCTGTGGCTGAGTGGTAGCAATGCTGGCCCCTCAGTCCAGAGGTTGTGGGTTCGATTCCCGCCATAGACCCTGGGTGTTTTCCGCAGACAAGCTAATCGCTTCGCGGGTTGTGTTGTTTGTGTTAAAAAAAATAGATTTAAAAAAAATAAAATAAAAAAAATAAAAAAATTTTGTAACTTTTATAATTTTCAAAAATTTTGGAAATCTATTGGCCAAACATTACTAACTTACTCAATTTTTTGTTTTGTGGGGTTAGGCCTTTTAGCTTCTGACACATCCAAATAAATAAATGACTTAAATCACTTTGATAATTATGGGCATATACGTGATTTTAAACCAAGTCAAAATCTTAGTCCGAAAGTTAGAAAGCAGCCTTTACTAAGCAGCGCCAAGTGCGCTTGCAGGATAGCGGAGCAAAAATTTTTAACCCGATCATTGTTATTATCATTATTATTTTCATCAGCTTATTGTTAGTACTCATACACTCAAAAAAAAAGACATATACTGTTATTAAGGAAAAAAAGTTTCTAAATTTAAGTAAAAAAAATTTCCAAATTTAAGTAATTTTTTCTAAGTTTAAATAAGTTTTTATAAAAATCTAGTACAAATTACTTAATATGAGTAAAAAGTTTAAAGTTCATATCCTTAAAAATAGTTCTCAAAAATACACACAAAAAATCTCACATTCAAGGACAAGTTTACTTGCTTAAAGGAAATATGTACCAAAAATTAGAAAATGGTTTAAAAGTTTTGGGAAAATCTATCCTAAGAACTAGTCAATCTCGTATTAAATTAAAAAATAAATTTCAGGAATATTGAGGAATATTTGAACTTGAAATATATTTTTTTGAAAATAAAATAAAATTTTAAAACTCAAAAATTTCAAATTGCCCTGTTAGGCAATTGGTTAGAGTGCTTGCCTATCATTCAGAAGGTTGTTGGTTCAATACTTGTCTCCTCTCAAGGAATTAATATGTATGTATGGTGAATTCATTAAGAATAAAATATGAAGATATAATAAAAAAAACATATCATGCGGTATAGAATTTAATAAAAAATTAAAAAAGTACCAGAATTAAAGACATAAAAAAACTTTGAAAAATTTACTAAATTTGAGATCAAAGATGAAACAAAATTTTTGCAAAGCTCCGAATTTTATGGGAAAATTTTACTTAATTTTAGAAAAATTTTACTCAAATATAAAAATATAATTACTATTAACTAGTTCATTCATGAACTAGAAATTTAGTAAATGTTTTACTGGTTTTAAGTAAAAAACAGCTTTAGCGCCATACGACAACTTTTTTTATTCAAATTTAGAAAATTTTCCAAAGTTTTAGTTAGTTTTTTTTTTTGAGTGTATGTCAACTAAGTTTGACAAAAACTATGTTGGTCACCTTATGCAGAATGGCTTGATGCACAAATGATATATGTATGCCCATACTCATACCGCATTTTTACCATATACTCGTAGCAGACAACAAGACATGTCAGCACATCGGGAGGTTGCTTGGTTTTGTGGCATAGCAGTGCACTCACTCTATGCGGCCCACATGTAATGCAATAAATGTTAACGAATTTTTTTTGTTGAAACATTTTCTATATTTTGCATATGATTGCAAGGAAAATTTGCAAATATTTCTTTTCCTACCCGATTTTATTTGCTGCGACTTACATGTAGATGTTGTAAAAGAAATAAAGAAAAAATTATATTTAAATTGTTCCAATTTGCTACCTACCGAGCAATTGTTGTTACAAAAAAAAAGAAGTTCTGTTTGCTTCATCTAACAGTACATCAAGCTCGTCATCAACATCATCATTATCATCATCATCATCATCGTTTCTAAGATTTTTGTTTAATTCATTTGAGTCACAAAAAGGCTACTGTTTGGAGTTATAGTTACTATGTTGCATGGTGTATGCAAATTTTGTGACTTATTTTTCGTTTTCTGTATACAAAAACATATATACACACAAGTACATAAACATATCTATGGAGTGTGTACGTGTGGTAAAAAAGAGGCTTGCATTTGAAGTTTTGTGGCTTTATACGATGTTCATGTATTCATTTGTTGGCTTTTTAAAAGTTTTAAAAGAAAAATTATGTGGTCTATGGTAATGAGATTTGATGACAAAGGATTAGCTGTCACCAATGTTTGTTGTATATTTCTCTCATGTTTTGTTTCTATTTGTTTTTTTTTTCTTTCTTAGCCAATTGCTATTCATAAATTCGAAATTTATTTGTGAGTTTGTAAAATGATTTAGATTTTTTCTTTTACATATTCCAAGATATTTTGCTTTGAAAGAAATATTTTCTACAATGAAAATTTATGCTTTAGAAGTTTTATTGCAAATTCCTTATTTTGATTGATTTGTTGTGGATTCTAAGTAATATTAAACACATGACAAATAAATTATTTTGAAAACAATTCTAAAAAAATATCACACAACTACGGAATAAATAGTATACAGCATCTCAATATAACTATCATTTAGTTTAACATGCATAGGCAATATACGGAAAATTCTTTATAATTCTCAATTAGCTCATGTGAATATTTTTCAATAATGGAAATACTATTTGTGTTAAAGTGGTGTCAATTCGATGAACAGCCAATATAATAATGATTTTAAAATTAAAAAAAAAATTAGTTACCAAAATAAAAAATAATAAGAAGAGAGGTGCCTAAGGACACCCAGTTAGAGCTATGCTGCTAACCTATATAAAACAAATTTCATATTTCGTGTATTAAATAAAAATACAATAAAATTTTATTATACTCTTATAATGAAAACATTTCCATTCTTTCCCATTATTTTCTTTTCTAGCTGAGTACGATTAAATTAATGTTTTGTTTGTCCTCATGTTCAAAACCAATACAAAAACATATTCACCAATCGTTCTGATTGTTTTTGTTTTGTTTTTGTTTCACTAACTTCAAAGAACGAAACAAAACAAAATCAAAAATTTTTTTTCGTATATTTTCGAAATCTGCTTTTAAGTACAAAGAAATAATAAAAAACTTATAACTGAATAGTGCCGATTATTTTTGTTACGAAAATCAAGCGCTAGCTCCTGCGTCGTGGCATAAAGAGCATAGCTCTAAAAAACAACAAGCAATACACATACCATTGAAAGCAACTGAGGCTGATAAATCTTATATTCTTTTAATAAAGAAAAAGAAATCAAATATAGTTATAAAAATTCCTAGCTGTCAACATCCGAAGCAATCACTGAGCTTCAAAAATTCCTCCATATAATTACTACTTCATCCTATTATCACTCTTCAAAGGATATTACTGTCTAACTTAGTAACTATTGTGGGTTACCCCAACATTGGCCCTTAATACATTTTAAGCTTTCTCCTGCGATCACTTTCACTTGTTGTACATATTAACCAATTTACTTTCCAAAATGAAATTCCATAATTTAACTTTACTTCCCTATTGCTATAGAGAAGAAATCAATCTCAAAGATCTTGCTTGTATAAAAAAATTTAATTTGAATCTGATTGTTTGATATTTTAATGCAAATCGCTTAATAGCAAAAAACACAACATTAAATTGATGCATCTCTATTACGAAAAAAAAGTAAAAAAAAAATCACACCAACAACCAAACAAAACATCTTTTAAAAGTTTTTCTTTTATACAATTCATCAACGATAAAGAATTATTAATTAAAATTTAAGTGGCATTAAAAATTTCTCATAGAAAATTCGACTGTGACAACACAGCACACTTTTCGTCTTTCCACCACGGAAAACTTTTCTTATAGAAAAAAATAGACTATTTCACCACAGATCTTACATTTATAAAAAAGTCGACCGTACTACCACATCACACTGTTCTTATATAAAAGTATAGAACAGTCGAGTGTGTTACCAAAGAACTTTTTTCTTATGAAAAAAAGAAAAAAAGCACACTGTTTCACCACAGATCTTATTTTTATAGAAAAGTCGAATGTACTACCACAGCACACTTTTCTTCTAGAAAAGTCAACTGTAGCTCAACTGAACACTCTTCTTATAGAAAAGTCAACTATGCTACCAAAGACAACTTTTCGTATAGAAAATTCGAGTCTACTACCACAGATCAGTTCTCTTATAGAAAAGTCAATTCAGTTAGCACAGCACACTTTTCTTATAGAAAAGTCGACTATCCGATTAAAAACGCTTTTTTATAGAAAAGTTTGTTTTGTCACGACTACACACTTTTCTTGTTGTAAAGTCAAATATTTCACCACATTTTTCTTATAGAAAAATTTACTGTGTCACACATTTTTCTTAAACAAAAATTTACTGTGTCACCACTGCAAATTTTTCTTACAAAATAGTCGACTGTTCCACCACAGCAAACTTTTCTTATATAAAAGTCGACTATTCCACCACAGCACACTTTTCTTATAGAAAAATCAGGTGTTTCACCACAAGACTCGTTTCTTAAACAATAATCATTTAAGCCACCACAACACACCTCTCCTCCTTCGTCAAGGCAAATTTTATCAACGAGGTGGTGTATTACTTTTCCCCCTCCACACAACAAGACCGTAGACAAGAATTCCGTAGCATTTACCAGAATTCGTTTACGCTTCAAACATTTTGCTAGTTTTCACTGTTGCATACTCAAATTGATTTAAATTCGAAAAAATAAACAATATAAAGCAAAGCAACAACAATGAATAGAAAACTAAACTCCTTTTGGCCAAAATTTAATGCAAATTATGATGGGAAAATTCAAATTAAACTGCACTAATGAATCGTTGACATTATCGACAACGTTCATGGTGGCTTTGTGCCTTTCTTAGTTACTCTTTTCAGCGCTTTAACAATCATGTTTCTTTGGCTGAGGGGGCCTTTTGCCAATCTTTATTTCATTCCATTACTTTAGACAAATCGCTTCAGGCTAAGATCGTTTTTTGGAGATTTAGTCTAGTGGTTAGTTGCGATTTGTTTGTGTTTGAGGTTTTTTTGTTACTTTTAATTGTTTTCATTTATTTTTTTTTTTTGAAGTCTTTCAAAGATGAAAACTTTTTGATTAAGTTAAATGAAATTGTTTTAGAAAATTTTAGATTTTGTTATTTAAAATAAAGTGATGACAGAAGTTTTTTTTTTAGAAACAAAAGATAAAATATTTTTAAAACATCGATGCATATTTAAAAAATGTCAAGAAATTTTTTTTGGGAAAATTAAGCTTCTTCTGGTAGCATTTATTTTAAATATCATTACAAGTTTTTAACAAAAATACAAAAATTAAGAATTGAAGAAAACTTTTTAAAAGTCGTATTCATAAAATATAGTTTTGTTTTATAACGGCTTTACACATTTTGTATGCGAATCTGTTTTATAAGAAAAAAAATTTAGTTTACGGCCTATTTTGTTATTAATAGCGTTTGCTTACTACTGGTTGCTTAGTCACATTTATCATGCGCGTCGAACCGCAAATTAATAGGAAGTGGGGAAAATTGCATACTTTTTAGACAGTCTGAGTAATTCGTTTATAGAACTTAAAGTAAATAAATAATTATAATTGCCTTAATAAGGCTTTAATAAGTTATTTCTATATTTAAGGAAACCTGGCATGACTTTATAGAAGTCCAATCGCAAAGTGCAACACTTGATAAATTTTGTTTGCGCAAATAAAGGCTGTTAAACATACAAGATGATGTTGAAGCAAACATTCAAAGCAGGATATATACAACCACACAAACAAGCAAGCCAATGCAGATGCCAAACACAGCCAGTAAAGAAAAGCGAAGTTAGCATCGTGGTATTCCAACTGTTAATTATATAATGTCTGTGTGTGAAAGCTCTTAATATCACTGTTGAGTAAATTAAGTGTTTGGATGGGATACTGGCGACTTTTTATTTGATTGCAAACCTTCGAACTTACAAATATAACGTTTCTAAAAGTTAAAAGCATTGTAGTGTTAATGAATGTGTCTTTGAAGTTATACATATTCTATGGGTTATAGGCATATTCGATAGACTTTTCTTAACACCGCAAGAAATCGACCAGTTTTGTAAAGACGTATGGCGCATGATGGTGGCCAATATATGTGTGTATTATGCGAACTATTTGTTTAGGGAACGTTGGGTTTAAACTCAATTCTGACATGTGCTGTGTGGCTTGTTTCGCCGCCTTATCGAAACCACAGATCCACCATATTTTGGAATATACAGTTAAGATAAAAGAAAGTCAGTCAACATTCCCCTCTAACTGTCACCATTAGCACGATACTAAACGTAACAGCAAAGCCTGTTAATACCAAGTGGTCTTATCATTACAAAAATATACATAAACAATTGTTGCAGGATTATTTTTATATGTATGTTGACATTTCGGGTTAATATTTTATGCTATTTTATATAGAGTTTGACGGATGGATTTAAAGTCAGCTGACGATCAGCTGTACTGATAGAGCCACCTGATAGAGGCCTTAACTGATACTAAGCACAGCAGCGCACTAAACAATTCAGCTGAGCATAGTTTGTTTTTTGTAAAGTAAGAATGGAGTAAAAATTATTTACAAGTGTGCGAATTAATTTCTACGATGGCAATAAATTTCTTGAACTGAATTATGGATTTCGTAACAAAACCTTTTGCAGTTTTATGAGGATTATATATAAAATTAAATGAAACTTTTTAAAATTTTTACGCAATGTATAAATTTTTTGTCGCAATGTACAAAATTTGTATTGCTATAAAATGTGATACCTGAGACATTCATACTTTTATATATAAATTTTAATAATATGCCACTTAAATATCCTCCTGCTGACAGTCTAAAGCCAATAATTTTGACTTAAAAATTTAACTAACATACATTTTTTTTCATACATACAATTTGTGTTTTTAATAATAGTGTTAAGGTATTGTTTAGTCTTTTTTTTTGTGTATGATCAATACAAAAAAAAATAAAAAAAAATACAAGTGAAAATTTTTAAGACAAAAAAAAATTAATTGTTAACAACAGAAATAAAACGTAGGTAGTAAATTATGTATAAGGAAAATGTGAAACCATTTGAAAATCATTTAAACTATTTACAATTTGCCATCATCACGACATTTAAAATAACAGCAACGTACGAAAAACCAAAAGAAAAAACTCAGCAACAATTATTTTAATACAAACATTTTTACATGCAGCCATTTAAAGTTGAGTGCCAACAACAAACAACAAACAACACCACCAAAAAATAAAGCTCAAGTAAGTGGTGGCAATATAAACTAGCGGTATGGATGCTGAGGACTAATCGTTCGTTAAGTTGTTTCAAGTTTGCTTGGCTTTTCTTTGCTGCTTTTGTTTTGTTTTATTTCCTCTAACTCAAAATGAGTCTTGAAAAGGGTCTTTTATAATGTTTCAAGACTTAAGTAATATTTTATTTTTTTTCTCTCCAAGAAAAAATAACATTTGTTTTACATTTTGAATGGTTGGTTATTTTGTTCAAACTCATTTTGTGATATTTGAACTGATTGTTGGTATTGTACTTAAGTCAAAATATAATATGACTTACAGGAAAAAAAACACAAAGATTTGCTTAAAATAAATAACGGCCAACAACTCTTTAAGAGTCTGTATTTCAAAACAACAATATAATACTGGAAAACAAAATCGAGGTTAAAGTTCAATATGATTTGAAGTTAAGCTTTTTATTTTAAGTCGATTTCCATTCATTGTTGTTTTATGCTTAAGTCAAATGCTTAACTTTAATAATGCAACAAAAAAGAAAACAAAATGCTTTTGTTGTAAGAAGTGTTTTCAAGTAAAGGTATTTTAGCAAACAAATTAATATTTTAAATGGTCACAGTTGAAGGCACATGTACTGCATAGTGGTGTTTGAAAGCTGTGCTTTCACTAAAATCCGGGTACAGCTGCATGTAAAGATCTTTACATATTGTACTGTATAGTAATGTACTGTAATGCACTGTACGGTGGTAATTAAAAGCTGTGGTGACATCAAAATCCGTGTAAAGCTACATGTAAAGATGTGTCTGCTCGTAAATGCTGCAAATGGAAATTGAACTGTTCTCTGAAGTAGATAATACACACATAAATGTCATTGTCATTATTTCGCGGGGTGTGCGGCACCACATGTTAGCCCAGTGCAGCTCTTCCATTTTGTATAAAAAAAAGTAACAGAGGCCCAATTGCTGAGAATGGCGCCGAATTGATAACTCAAGCCCATCAACAGCACTGGCAGATACAGCTGAGATATTTTCCTGTGTCTGCACTCTACGTATGCGAGATGGTGGTTTAATGTGCAATAATGTAATTTTTATGCGAAACTTAGTCGCAAGATTCCGAATAGCCACCTCAGAAGGTCGCCCAAATTGAGCATAAAATGGAGGAAGTGCACGATTCACTTTCTTTTTAATAATCTGCAGCGTTGTTCATTTGTTAGTCGATTAATAGTTAAATTATAGACCAAACTGAGCATGTTTAACAGTAACGTAATACACGAAAACAGCTGAGTTGCAAAAAAGCAGTGTTGCCAAATTGAAAGTTGCTAAAAAATCATGCTTTATATAGAACGAAGCTGTGATTAATTGTGATTGATTTGTTACAGTACTAGGGTAGTTTTGGGTTGTCTTGGTGGTCTACAGAAGTTTACGTTAGTTTTGACAGATTGCTGAGAAGAGAAAGTGAGTTTTCAGCTCACTTGGTTTCAAATAAGAAGTTCCTTTTAGTTACTTGAGAGAAGAAAAGGAATAGTGAAAGTACGGATTGTGTATAGTGACAGATGTTAATTAATGATTTTTTTTTTTTATAAAATTCTTTGATTAAAGTTTAATTATTAAACAATCTTCATTAGTTAACTAAAGACTGTGAATTTGAGCCTTAGAGTTAAAATTTTTATAAACTAATTCCTTTTATAAGCCTATAACAAATTTTAACTTCCGGTATTTGTTGTGCATGTTTATATTACATATTAAAAGTTATTAATAAAATGTTTTTTAATCTCTTTTGTCTATTACAATTGCTTTAGCTGATACTTTTATTTAAAAACAAAAGTTTATTTAAAACATTAAAATATTAAAATACAGCAAAATCATAATAACAAATATAATGCTGGTCATATTTATTTTTGAAAAAACAAATAGTTTTTAAACAACAATTGTTGGTATGTTTTAATATTTTTGTGGTGCAGAGTCTAGGAGTTACCCTGCTGTTCAAGGGAACAAATTTATTTATCACTGGCTAAGTTAAAAAAATATGTGATGGTAGAAATATTATTGAATCTTTGCCTACCATAATTGCAAAAAATTAGCCCAGGTAGAAATTTTTGCTCGCGTATCGTGATATAAATATTGCTGTGGACTTAGAGTCGCTTAGAGCTGCTCTGCAAATGGATTCAATAACTTTTAGCGAACCTTAAATCATAGTATATGTCGATATATTTATTTATTTATTTATTTACAGTAACGATGTCATTATGTTATTTATTTTTTCCGATGCTAAACAGCTGTGTCTAACTCCCCATTTAATTTTATATCATGTGGCATCTCCACATACAAAAAGTCAAAGTAAACGAAAACCGCAAACAACAATAAAAAATAGTAAATAAATTTGAACTTGTGATCATACTATTTTTACTTCAACTGATGACACCTAATTTTGTTAAAATATTTTATTAAATAGCAAAATATCAGCTTTGTGCAGGCGAAATCCGCTTAACAATGAAATGAATAAATATTCGAGCATATATACATATCGTGCCATAACCGCCAAAAAAGCTTAAGCGACATAGTTTTCGAACTTGATTTTTTTTTTACTAAAATCGATCATATGCGATCCGTCCAAAAAATGTGTCGGTTAAGCTTTTTTTGTGGGCGGTTATGGCTCGATATGTACGTACGTATATAATATAAGTTATTAAGTGATCT